>MU158714.1:87478-179550 GCA_015888305.1 Antheraea pernyi
GGAAGACATGTGAAACCTTCCTGCCAGAGGGGCAGGGGGCACGCCTTAATGAATTTAGGGGACTATCCCGAGTCCGGATCAAAGGGAGCTGTTTAAAACTAAACAAAATAGGAAAACAACGCAAATAAGTACCTGAGCGAGACAGGGGAAAAATAACATAAGACTACTTAAATAAACAAACAATAAAAAGTAAATAAATTTAAAAATAAATCACTGAAGAATTAAAGAAATACGTAAATAAATAGATAAATAAATGAGTAAATAAATAAATATACCAAGAAATAGATAAAGCAATAAATAAATACAAAGGAAAGGTCTCACTCAGTTCCAGGGAAAAGAACGCAGGTGTGGAACGCAGGTGTGCAGCGCAGGTGTGCCGGATCGAAACAACACAATAACTGACGTCACTAAATCACGAGTATTAAAATCGGACTTAGCGCGCGCAGCAAAACGGACAACCGCTCGAGTCGACGATCCTATCGGAACTCCTAAAATAAATAGCTTTCTGCACTTCTCCTCCATATAAACTTTAACTATGTCAAATTTCACGTTCATCCGTTCGCCCAATTCCGTTAAAAAGGGATGCAAAGTTTAGGCTTCACGTATTAATATATATGATGATACTAATCAAGAATATAAAAATGCTGTTTTTGGAAGAAAAATATAGTACGAATTATCTTGTATTTATATTTGAAACTGTAACTCAGAAGTTCACGTAAGCCAAAACTGAATTTATTTCGCTTTCTTGAAGCCACCGATCTATATTTACACTGACATGTTACGACTTTGCTCGTAGCTGTACAAATATGGCAGTTAAAGAAATGACGAAATAACTCGTAGTTGGTCTTCTGGGTAAGTTCATAAACTATGAACGGAAGGTTCGTGACATCGGAAACAAATGAGGGCAGGCGATGATGTCATATCATATCAATCGTCGGGCGAAAAGATGTCGACTTTTAGTACCAAAGATCAAGGTCTATTTTGAATTCTGCGATATTTGGAGTTTTAGTTCTTCATTAAATATATAGATTAGCTGGTACGGTGGACGGTGCCGGGAAAATATGAAATCCTCTAATTCGAAATCAATGCCACCTACCGGGTTCATCTATGAATCTAATTCACCCAGGAATTCCCTCAAATATACAAAAAAGGTGTGTGTGTGTTCACACACGATAGAAGTGAAACTTCAGTAAATCGACAAAAGAATGAGATGAATATATATAACAAGGGAAGGATAATTACAAAGTTTATTTGTTTAAAAACAGTGTGCAATATACATACACACCGACATTTGGTCTCTCGCTCTGGCTCACTAATTACAGGCGAATGCTTAGAAGACGGAGAATAGGGATACTACGAAGCATGACACAAGGACGAGAGACCGATAATATAAAATAGTATGTATATTTCTGTCTCATTCTTTGCCGGCTTCATCCTACACATTTTTGTATTTGTGTCTCTTACCTGCCGTTTTTTTCCGTTGCACCCGGTTTGAAATCACAAAGATTCTAAAGAAGTTTCACTTCAAAAAAATCATCAAAATCGATCCAGCCGTTTAGGTGTTCAATTACATACCCGTGTAAAGAAGAATTATATATATATATATATATAAAGATTAAATTACATTTTAAACTTAATTTAATTTAGGGACTCTGATGTCATACAATCTGCCAGGCTTATTGTAACTAATGCACACTTATTTATAAGAAGTATTAGCTAAAATAAACATATGAGTGAAATTTAATAAAAGACTAGCTCAGAAAAATTTGATCACTTAAAAATATTGTTTAAATGAATGGTATACAATGTCCAAGAGTGTAGCTTGAAATCATTATCGTTATGCCTACTTTTGCTACAAACCAACAGTGCTCGTGTTGTTGGTCCCATCGAAAGGTTTCGGTAGGCCATACGCACTCAAACACAAGTCGTTTTAAATAATTTTCATAAGTTGCAGGTTCTTCAAAACCGCGTTTTACGTAAAGTGACCGGTGCCCCGTGGTACATCCGGAGAGTTAATCTACATAGGGACCTAGAGATGCCTTCTATCTGGGCGTACGTAAAATCACTTACTATTAGTTATTTTGAAAAAGCCGCAAATCATCCCAGTCCGTTAGTGGTATCCGCCGTAAAATACGAACCAGTACCAAACGCTGCGCGTTGTAAAAGACGTCCGCGACATATTTTTACCGACCCTCCCGATTAAATAACGGCAGTGAACGATCAGTAGCAGCCTGTCTCTCTAAACAGAGCGTGCTCACGCCCACGCCCGCGTAACCACAGATCATGCCGCCGTGGTCTGGGGGTAAATTTCGCTCCCGCACACCAGACTAGGCCCCCCTCGGCAGCAGCTCAAGCCTAGGTCCGTTCCCTCGGCGTGGAGCCCTTGAGTACGCTGCTCGCGCGATACAGTGACACAAAATCTTACATCACTGCGACAACATTACACATATCACCTCCACACACGTGCACGCATACACGCTTACACATGCAAGTGGAAGGGTTTTTTTTTTTTCCCTTATCAAACTGAAATAGTTTAGAATATTATCCGATACGAAATATATATAAGAGTTGTTGAGGTATGTATGCTTGGTACACATATATGTTTCAACAACTCATATATGTATGAATAGTTAGCTTAGCTTAGGTTAGCTCAGATAGGTCGCGAATTGCATGTATCAGGCAACAGCCAAAGCCGAGGTGTGCCGCGCACCCTTGAGCTAGTTGTCAAAGTAAAATCGGCTGAGTGCCTTAAGCGCTCGCCTTAGTAGTCCGGTGAAGCTGTTAAGACCTTGCTTGGTCAATAGCGTAGTCAGTTCGAAAAAAAAAAAAAAGTCGTTTTAATCCGACCTCGGGAGAAGAAACCTATTATGACGGGCCAGCTTCTGTATCGCGGTGCTTTGTAAGATCAGTCCTAGATATCCATAGACTATTATTACCACTAATACTTAGGTGAATTGCCTACCTGTCCGCTACTTATATCCGTATTTATGTCCGCATTTTGAAGGCATCCAATGTTGGCTCTGCCACAAAGCAGTAACACAAACCTACATCCAATATTAAATCTAAAATAGCGATCTCTTTATTATGATTTCTGAAATATTGTAAGTAAGTAAACGTATTTTAAGAATAAACATATTTTCACCATGAGACACCCAAGCCAACCTCACCTGCACGTGGTGCACCCTGCTGAATAACGAACGAGGCAATGGCGAAAGCGGGGTGGTAGGGTTTTACAGCCTGACTGGGTCGCAACCACCATGTATATGGCGAAAAAGCCCGTCATAGTGATTCGCTTCCGCGGGTCGCGTTTCGGGATCAGCCTGTGCATATCCAGCTATTCGCAGGCCGGCATGGCAGCGGCGACCAGCGATGGATAGTGTGTCACTCGGTGGTCGCCGTTGTTTTTGGACTGTACTGTGCTTACCATCAGGCAAAGTGCAGTCACTTTGCCGTGCTACAATTAAAAAAAAAGTGATTTACAAAATTAAGCGATTATTTTAATTCTGACGTTTAAACAATTTGCACGTTTTAAATTTAAATTTAGTTATAAAATACTAAAGAAAAGATAAAAGTGCAGATTGATTGGCATTTAAAACGGGCATCTTAAAACAGAGTACATGGATTTGCAGCTGTAAAGTTTACGTCAAACTGACACGTTATCACACAGAAGCGTAATTTGCGTAGCATTTAAAATATTTTGAATGCTCTTTGGGATACTAATACTTAGTACATACAGAACCCGAACTTTCAGGTATACTGTCTAATATATGTTTTCGACTGTGACAGCAATTCAGAATTAAATATAATTTTTTTTTTTTATGTCATAGGTGGCAAACGAACATGTGGGTCACCTGCTGTTAAGGGATCACCACCATCCATGGACACTAACAACCCCAGAGGAGTCGCAAGTGCGTTGCCATCTTTCGGAGGGAAAGGTTAGAGGAGGGAAAGGGAGAGGAGAGGGGACGGGAGATGGGTCTCCGGCGTTCTCACTGACCGAGCGAAACGCAACAATGCAAGCACTGTTACTTCACGTCGGTTTTCTATGAGAGGGTGGTACTACCCCGGGCGAGCCGACCCATTCATGCTGAAATCAATAATAGTTTCAGCGTGGCTCTACCACCATCAAACTTCGAGTGGTAGTCACATCTCTTAGGTTAGGTTCTAGATTAGGTTACACTCTCGGTTCAGACTTCGAACGGTAGTGACTTCTTTTAGGTTTAGTACGTAGCTATTACTTCATACCTCGAACAATAGTTACCTTTTAGTGTTAAAGTTAATATAAGTAAAAGTGTATTCTTTGATATTAAATATTTATTATTAATAGTGCATTTTTTTCAATCTCGCGGACGCGCCCCACATAATTAGTGGATGCATAGAGGGAGGAGTCAATTCCAAATATCACCATTGTTCACGTATTGATCTACTCTATAATAGTCTTTTCACACGAAAACCCGCTTGACATGGCGCTTAAACTCTCCGTCCGGCAAATCGGTGATATACCTAAGGACTTTGTTGTAAAACCTAACACTGTTACAGGTTTTACTGAGTCTAAAACAAGGGGCGATTAAACGGGAGTCTAAAACGAAAGGAGTTTGTCCCAATTTCTAGTATTTAGATCATGCCAGTCTTTTACGAAATCTAACTTTTCAAAATGTTTGCGGACATACGTTAAATTAACCAAGGATGTATTGCGAGGGTAGAGTTAAGATACCGCATTCCTAATTCCTAAATTTGGTATTTAATGATTTGCGAGGTCCTATAAATAATATTTATAGTGCCAAAACTGTGTTTTATTATAATCATATAAACCTCTAACTTTGTTAAATCACCAGTAACTTCACGGGCTGGTGTAAAACTTCAGAGATAATCTAGAATTATAAGAGTGTATGATGAATGTGAAGATGTTCTATTAAATGTTCACAGGTCAAGGATTTGGTTCCTAACTTCAATCAAAATCAAAATATCCTTTATTCAATTTAGGCCCTGAGAAGGCGCTTATGAACGTCAAAGCTACTACCGGTTCGGAAAACAGCCCAGTCATCGAGAAGAACCGGCAAGAAACTCGATCTGGTTTATTTTTTCATGTCATATATTTCTATAGTAATATAAATATTCACATTCGTTATTAGTGGATGCACAGAGAGGGGCGTCATTTCCAGACGTCACAATCATTCACGTATTGATCCACCCTATAATAGCCTTTAGATATTAAAACCCGCTTGACATGGTTCTTGAACTCACTATCAGGCAAATCGGTAATGTGTTTTGGGACTTTATTATAAAACTTAACACTATTACCTAAAAAACTGTTTTTGGATTTAGTGAGCCTGAAGCATGGAATGACCAATTTGTTGCTGTTTCTAGTATTTAAATTATGCTGGTCTTTTACTAGATCCAACATATCTGAATTTTTGCAGACATACATTAAATTATCTAGAATATATTGGGAGGGCAGAGTTAAGATACCGAATTCCTGAAACTTAGTCTTTAATGATTCGCGAGGCCTCATATTATAAATTGGTCGAACTGCTCGTTTTTGTAATAGGAATATGGTGTCTACCTCAGCTGCTGTACCCCACAACAAAATACCATAAGACATTAAGCTGTGGAAGTAAGCGAAGTAGACAATCCTAGCAGTGGCAATATCTGTTAGCTGGCGAATCTTTCTAACTGCGAATGCAGCAGAACTTAGTCTTCCCGCCAATGAGAATGCAAGTGCAAAAACTCCTTTATTATTTAAAATCGATTCTTTCAGAGAATTGATTCAAGAAATTCATTATTCTACCCGATTTCACGTCCCTAAATCGACTAACTTTATACTATAAACTGCATAGAACAATCAACACGTTCTATAGTTAAATGTGTCGTGAATCTATTTCAGTACACACATACACTTATATAAATTTGCACTTTATAGCGGAAGTTTTAAAGCTTACATTCATTTGTATTTCGTCTCGACGTATTGACCTGGGGCGGATCTCGCGCAGAAATAGGTCAGGCGAGGTCGGTGTCTCACTCCAATAATTTTTAATTAGTATGTATATGCATTCATATAGAACGGATATATTAATAGCACCTGTAGATTGTTAGAAATTAACTTTGGTTATAATTGTCTATTATACCAACCAACCAAACAAAAGCCTTTGTATTGTAACCCACGAAATCAACAATGACATTCTGTCTCTATAAACAATTTTTGTCTTTTTGATATTCTACTAGCTTTTGTTCGCGGCTTCACTTGTCTTTAGACTTGCTCTGTCCCTCAGAAAAAAAACATTTTTCTGGATGAATAAGTATTCTGTGTTCTTTTCTGTGCTTCTGACAACGTGTATGCAGAATTTCAGGATGATCGGTTGAGTAGTTAAGAGGCGAAAGCGTAACAAAGAGACAAAAAAACTCATTTTTGTATTTATAATATTATACTTTGGATATAGACAATAAGACCGAGGTCTGCATCTGTGACCGTATCACGCAAAAACTACTGGATAGATTCCGCTTAATTTTTTTTTACTTTTTTCTAAGACATTTGCCGCGTTATTACAAAAAAGGTTAAATACGCATTGATTAAAAAAGTTTGGTCACAAAAGATTGTCTTACCCTTGTTTGCAGATGGAGATTATTTTAATTTAAATATTCTCTAAAAATTGTCTAAGTTGACAGTTCTTTTTCTATTGTTGTAATTAACTCTATTTCTATTTGCCGGCAAAAGACGTTTCATAATTAATTATGGATTTCGTGGGTATAATTAATTTGGAAGAAGTAAATAAATTAAACAATTGTAGACACTCACAAGTAAATTATAACTATTTAATCTGTCATTATACTATTGTTTCATTTTACACACTATGACGTAACATTGAAATCTTATAAATTGCTTATTTTATAGATCATTTTTTAAAATTAAAATATCACAATAATGATAGCCAATTTAACGTATAATAGGTAAATATTCTTAATGAAGATCTGAACAAAAATAGTATTTATAAATTAAAATTGTTTGTAAAATATCTGTATGTAATGGAACGTTTTTGAATGATGAGATCGAATTGAACGAATGCTATTCAGAGTTGCTCTTCAGTTTCAGGAGACGCTTTTGTAATAAAGTATTTAAAAAATGACTTCAACTAGATTTTAAATTTTAAGCAATGCTTAGTAAAACGCGTGTTATACCCGTGCTCATTTTTGTTGTTGTAATAAGACCGTTAATGTTTACCTAAAACAAAAAATATCATGCTATCTTCATTTAAATATAAGTTTATTAACGTTTTAAGAAACTACCACTTTTATAATCACTATTTATTCAGCGACGTACATTCTCGACGACGTGGGAAGTGGGGTAAGCGGTGTGGTGCTTATGTTTTTTTCTCTGTACATAAACGACACTGACTAAGTGGCGGATATCACCTAGTAGGTAAAGTAAGAGGATAGTGTAGGTGGTGGATCCACGCTGAAGCTATTACTGGTTTCAGCATGAAGGGGTCGGCTCGCCCGGGGTAGTACCACGCTCTCTCTCTCTCTCACAGAAAACCGACGTGAAATAACAGTGCTGGCATTGTTGCGTTTCGTTCGGCCAAGGAGAGCGCCGGAGGCTCACCTCCTCTCCCTCTCCCTCACGTTCCCACTCCTAATTCTCCCCCAAACACACGTTGGCAACACACTTGCGACTCCCCTGGTGTTGCTAGTGTCTATGGACGGTGGTGATCACTTTACATCAGGCGACGCACCAGTTCTTTTTCTTCCTATGACATAAAAAAAAGATTAAATTTTTTAGAAACCATCAAATACTACGAAATAATTACTAAGATATATTGTAAAAAATAGCTACATATAGAAATGCGTGGGGCATGGAAACGCCCCATTTGTTTGTTGAGCTAAGTCGAACGGGACGTTGCCGCGTTGGTTTATAGCCTCGTAAAACGGCAAGTAGAGTTCTTTGTCAAGGTTGCCTCGTGATTTATTTTCGATCGCAATAACTTGCTGGGCGTATTTGTTTTTTCTTGAGAAAAATCAGGGGGAAAATGTAGCAATGATCATTTACTTGCTTTAAGACTGCACCGTGACTTTATTATTTGTAAAATAGTTTACATTTGAAGAGTCATAATGTATGAAGAAAGTACATAATTATCGCTACATATTATAAAACGAAAGTCCTTTGCCACGTCTGTCTGTCTATTCGCGATAAAATCAAAAACTAATAAACTGATTTTCATGTGGTTTTCTCCAGTAGATAAAGCGATTCCTGAGGAAGGTTTATGTATATAATTTGTCAATATTTCTGTTATTATCAAAGCGGGACAATGTCCGCTAGGCTTGCTAGTAAAATAAATTTTCAACTAAGTTATAAGTTAAGTCATAAAAATAAAAACCCTGCTAGCTAAACAGAGCAGATGATTATATTTTGTATATCATATGTACTTATCTGTGGCACACTGTCTCAACTCCAAGCTCTATCTAATGACTTTTATCTGTATTACAATACGTACAAGGAATGAAATATTGGAGTTACTATATATAAAAAAAGTCAAATTCATAAGGACTGCCAAGATAAGTGAAAACACAAAACAATGGAGTAACTCTGTTCTTTTTTTTTTTGAATTTCTAAATCAATTATTTAAATTTCAAAATTCCAAATATTGAAATTATTAACATTGGTCTGGTTTTCTCCGTTCCGAGCAACAGTTATATACATTTTGATACAGTTTATTGATTGACATAGAGTAACAAACCCGCGCGTAGTTAAGTAAGTGTAAGTGTAAGCGGTTTCATAATTCTATGTTGATTGATCATATGTATCCACAAGCTCAATACAAAATGACAATATTACATGTACACAGACCGCTATACTGCGCATCGCTAGGCTGACGCAAGCGCAATACGTCACGAGCGTGTCGAGATCATCGGTGACGCGAAACCATACGTTTATCTGCTACCAAAAATCACCCAACACGACTAAAGCAATTTTTACTTCAGAAATCTTTACTTTTATTAGTAGAGTTTTTTTTTTGATCCTGTGGCAGATGATATTGAATTTTAATATATTTGTCTCTTTGTATGTTCCCATTATGTAATTATTTGAGCACGGGAAGCTTATATTGTTCCTCAATTGATAAGGTGATATAAATATAGGAAATATATATATATATATATTTAGAAATCGTAAAAAAAATTAAAACATTAAAACCGACTTTGAAGAAATGCTGTACACGGGAAATATATCGTCATCCCATAATTGATAGCAAATTCCATTTATCTCTTACATTTTAATAAAATAAAGAGTCGAGGACATTTCATTTTTTATATAAAACTAACTCCGGCCCGCGACTTCGTCCGCGTGAAATAGTTACTTTGAGCTGACGCTAACAACACGCAGCGGAAAGTCCCAAAAGGAAAAAATGTCCCGATTTTGAGACATTCTTCATTGGTGCTCCGCTTCTATTGGTCATAGCGTGATGATATATAGCCTATAGCCTTCCTCGATAAATTAACTAACATTGAAATAATTTTGACCAGTAGTTCCTGAGATTAGCACGTTCAACTAAACAAACAAACAAGCCCTCTAACTTTATAATGTTAGTATAGATTATACTTATAATATAGTAGCGATTCCAGCAGACGTTGTCCCGCCCTGATTATAAAAAAAGTCCTCGACATATTATACACCAAAACCTTCATCATGAATCACTTTATCTACTGATGAAAATCGCCTGAAAATATGTTCAGTAGTTTTTGAGTTTATCGCGAACAGACAGACAGACGCGATAGGGGACTTTGTTTTATACTATGTAATGATATATATTATAAGTATATAATTATTATATAGATTATATATTTATAATATTAGTATAGTTTTTTTTTCAAACTGACTACGCTATTGACCCAGCAATGTCTTAACAGTTTCACCGGACTACTAAGGCGAGCGCTTAAGGCACTAAGCCGATTTTATTTTGACAACTAGCTCAAGGGTGCGCGGCACACCTCGGCTTTGGCTGTTGCCTGATACATGCAATTCGCGACCTATGTGAGCTAACCTAAGCTAACTATTCATACATATATGAGTTGTTGAAACATATATGTGTACCAAGCATACAATAACTCTTAACTCTCAATAACTCTTATATATATTTCGTATCGGATAGTATATATAGTATTAGTATAGATTAGAAAAAGTCACTTACATATTGCATAGAAGAATTAAAAGTTTCTATCCAGCATCGACGCGTCATAGAGGTTTGCAGTCTACTGAGGCTTTTATCCTTGTATTTCCACTACTACATGTGTCGTAATTCTGTTTGAGTTTACTATACTTATCACAATTAAATGATATCAATTATAAAGTGCAATTGCCTGAAATCTGCTGTTAATAACATTACCCAATTATAATCAAACGAGGATATCCATTCATTTTGTTAATTATATTTGGATGCCTCCATTCTTTTAATAATTACATATACAGTTATCGAAGTTAGGCAATTTGTGGATGTATTTTAAAATACATGAACGTAATTTTGGTAAGTTTGGTAAATATTTGCCGAAGCACCATCTAGTGTTTAATATTGACATCACTGGGTGGCAGGACATGACAATTGTTTTTTTATAGTAGCAGGGCAAAATGACTGCTCCATGCCTGGTGGTAAGCACAGTACAGTCCAAAAACAATGGCGACCACCGAGTGACAAACTATCCATCGCTGGTCGCCGCTGTCATACCGGCCTGCAAAAAGCTGGATATGCACAGGCTGATCCCGAAACGCGACCCACAGGAGTGAATCACTATGACGGGCTTTTTCGCTGTATACACGGTGGTTGCGACCCAGTCAGGCTGTAAAACCTACCACCCCGCTTTCGCCATTGCCTCGTTCGTTAATCAGCAGGGTGCACGACGTGCAGGTGAGGTTGGCTTGGTTGTCTCAAGTCTTTGATTGTTTAGGAAATGTAAGAGCCGCTAAAGTGGTACGCTTATGCTTGCAGGCATGATCAGCTGGTGTATTTCTAGTGTTCGTGTTATCCTAGTGGTTTGACCGGTGGAATATCAATCCGATGTCCGTAGGTTCGAACCCCGACATGTACCAACGAATTTTTGCGGAATTTAATTGCTTTTTCTAATTTAAATTGCTAACACTATCGGCTGACGGTGAAGGAAAACATCCTGAGGAAACCCGAATCTGAGAAATGTTATGGTAGTAACACCGTATGTGGAAAACATAGAACTGTGTATTTCTCAGATTTTGAAATAGCCAATACGTCGTGGTTGGCATGGTGATTACGCCCGTACCGGCTTCACGAAGAGGCTTATGGCCCTGCAGTGGGTCTCTTACAGGCTGGTGGTGATGATGATGATTCTAGCAATATGAACTCATCACAGTGCTAATGATATGTTTATAACATTGTATAATATTTTGAAATGCAACTTATTGACATACATTTTACTTTTATAAGTTCGGTTTTTTGAAGTCGAAAAATCACTATTTCTGTTGTAAATCACTAATTGTAAATCATATGAAAACAATTAAGCTAGAAGATCGAGAACGATCAATTTTTAGTTGTTTTACATAAGGCATAATATTTGGTTACAAGAAATTAAAGTAACCGAATTAATTAGACTTGCGAACATTTACAAGCAAAATGGTTTTGATGGTTGTAATTCTATTGATGTACAAATTACATTAATATTGAAGTATAATCAACATCATTTTTATATAGAGTAATTATTTAGGTAGAAAATCGGCCTTCATTTTAACAACACATAGTTCACGTTCATTTCCTGAAGTCAATAAATAATACATTTATGAGTTAGTGATGTATGTATGTGTACCTGCACGTGTACCTCAGTAACACAAACATGTATTTGGAATCTGACAACTTGGATAAACGAACTAATCAAGTTAAAAAAAATAAGGGGAAAGGAACAAAAGTTTTTTTTACTATATGTGTTTTTACTGTGTATGCGGTGAGCATGTATGTAGGATGATCTTTATGAAACTAAAGCTATGTAAATCAATATACGATTATAAATGATTATCGGATTATGTAATAATTTATTTTAAATTTGTTCAAGATTTAAAAATACTTTGTGCATTTTTTTATGTCATAGCTAGCAAACGAACAGGTGGGTCCTGATGTTAAGTGATCACCACCGTCTATAGACACTAACAACGCCAGGGGAGTCGAAAGTGTGTTGCCAGCCTGTGTTTGGGGAAAGGGAGAGAGTGGGAGAGGGAAGGGGAGGAGATGGGGAGTTGGGCTTTTTTTTTTTCGAACTGACTATGCTATTGACCTGGCAAGGTCTTTACAGCTTCACCGGACTACTAAGGTCGAGCGCTTAGGGCACTCAGCTGATTTTGGTTTTGGGTAACATACACAAGGGTGCACGCACACCTCGGCTTGGGCTGTTACCGAAAAAGACGCGTCTGTCCTAGCTAAGAACCATACAATCGAAATTGCATGATTCACAAATGAACACGTGTATATCGGATTGAGGGGAGTTGGGCCTCCGGCGCTCTCACTACACTAATGCCCGTTTTCACTAACGCTCCCTTAACTTACCCCTAACTAAGGGATCCTTAAGCTAAAGAGTCCCCTAAATCAACTATCTAACTTATTTCTTTTTCACCATGCTAAGGAATACTTACTAAGAGCACTTAGTTAAGCGTCAAGTTTTTCGTCAAGCCAGTATTGAAGGAGGCGGAACATGTGCTGGCAACAATTTCAATGCAATAGGTTAACGAAATTCTTATGAAAACAATACAAATACCATTTTACAATAAAATGAGTGACCAAAACATGCTTATTTAAAAAAAAACAGTCAATATATTTCGTTTTTTTTTTTAAAAAAAAGGTTTGTTAATTATTGTGTTGGCCCTTATGTAGCCGTAGCTCAGTTATATGTTTATATGTTTCGACGGAGCCGATGGTTCGAAACACGGTGATCATTTTTTCCCGTACGGATAGAGCACGTCATTTTGCCGCCGCACCAAGCGAGGAGCATAGGAAGAACCCTTCCTGAGAGGTGGGTCCCCGTTTCAACCATCCACGGGAGACCCAAGCGCGTGGCCAGGGCAGTGGAGTTTGCTTGTCGTCACCCCGCACCCTGGTCCACATTCGCGCTACGCGGCCGAGGGTTTTTTATTCGAGAGAGAGGTGTATCCAATATGTAGGATTTTCCCCTCGCTAAAAAAAAAGGGATCACCGTTTAAGTTGTATCATCCTTCCCTTGTTTCTAAGTTGTAACTTCCTTCCCTTGTTTCTTATGGTACCGCTAAGTTGTGCCATCTTGTAGCCGCTGCGACTCACTACTTGTCACAGCTGTGGTGTAATTTCCCGGCAGTGGGTGTGGGGGTGTCCTCTGTCACCTATGGAAACCCGTGGAGTGAAGCACGGGCCACAGGCCGCTGCTTCGTAAGGAAGCATGAGGGTGCTAGGCACTCTCGGGACGTAGATCGACCCGCTGGCCAACTACGGGCGACCCGAGCGCGTGACTAGGGCGCGGAGAATGCTCGCGCGATCCAAACCCTGGTTACATTATTGCACCGTGCGGCCGGTGGGGTTTTTAGCCGGTATGAGTCATGGTATAACCCTCTAGCTGTTGCCCCGTCCCCTGACAGCTGGAGGCGTATCCTATGCAGGATGTTCCCCACCCAAAAAAAAAAGAAGCGATCACCTTTTAGTTTTATTGGGGGTCTGTTTTAAATATGTACCTACTGAATGTTGCGGTTCGGTCGTCGAGTAAATTTTGATGTGGTGAAAATGTAGTATTCTGATTACTTATTGTGTAGTTGTTTAGTAAAAAAATAATTATTGTGTAGTAGTACCTACTTTTCTAGTTATTGTATACTAGCAGAGAAAGTAAAAAAAAAGTATTGGGTATCACGTGTTTGTTTTTTTTTTATCTCAACTTTGAGTTACAAAACATAAATAATATTTGTTTATTGTTGGATATGTTAACATTAAATTGGCGTAAGTTAGGTCAGAGATTCCGATGTGTACCGTGGAAGAACTGAATATTAATTAAATTTTTTACACTCGCATAGAAACACAAAATATGAAACTACAAATAAGATAAAATACAATGCATCGATAAAGTTAACAGCTGTAAACAAATGCATCGTCATGGTAAGGAACTTCAGACCTTTAATTAATTTCCCGGTATCTTTAACTACCAAAGTTACGAAAAAGTTCAATATATTTTCAATCTACGATATATAAATGAATTAACTACAAATTCAATTTGACACATTCGTATAATAAACAGCACTTAGCACTAAGAGATCGAATTCCGTCCTTTAAAATTTAGGTAACCCTTAGGTCTTAGGTGACACTTAGACGGTGGTGAAAACGAAATCACCCTAAGTGGTCACTTAAATGTGATTTAAGTGTCCCTTAAATTTAGGGAACGTTGGTGAAAATGGGCATAACACTGTTACTTTAGTTATTTATATATTTGGTTACATTATTACCGTCTATTATTATATGTTTATTCTTCGTCGATTAATGTTAATCATTAAATAATAATTATACCATCTAAAGTACGTTTGATTCTTTTTCTACTAAGATACAATGTCCTTGTGAGATTTTTACTTCGATCAACAATAACTAGATACAGAGTCGGCGCGAAAAATACGTCTCGGTAAATAAGAGCTCACTTGAAATGTGTGCCCTTATTTTGTTTAGTTTGTTTGAAACACACCCAATGTAAGCCCGTTTCACATGCCGCGGTGTATTCAAAAGATGCAACAATAATACCCGAAAAAGCAATTTAACGGCCGGAGTATCTTACTTTCGCTAAATCATGTTGAATAAGTTATATTTTAAGCTTTAAACTAACAAATAATATCAAATTTTGAACAAAATTACCGATTTTAAACCTGTGTTACAAATGTTTGGCCTCGTCACACACAAACACGCACAATAACGGGAAAACGTTCTTTATTCATTACGTGTTAAGGTTGAATTCAAACTAAATGTTGTTTATGTTGTCTTTTCATTTGTGAGGAGAGTAATTTATTATTTTACTCGTTTTATTGTAAGTATTAGATAATATTTTGAACATTTGTGACTTTATTACTAGGAGTTATGGTTGTAATTAGGTTGAACTTAAAACTGTTTTAAAACATTAGTATATATTTACGCGAACAGATTTTAGCTTCAATTTTGGACGTGACCCTTTATCTAGTTATTGTTGATCGAAGTCGTTTGCTGACGCTTTCATACTTGCATTTGAAACAGTGTGGTGTGATGACAGAGCCTATTAACACTAGCCACTGTTCTTGTTGAGTCTCCTTTACATTACCTCAAGTAAATTATAAAATAGCATAGAATAAAACTGAAATTTTCTCGTATCCGTATTACTCAATTACACTCGCAACAAGGATATCCATTCAATTTGTTGATTATACTTACACGCCTAAATTCACATAATAATTACAAGTACACTGATTCAAGTTACGCAATTTATGCATGTTTTAAAATATACAAATCTAATTTACGTAACGTTATTTGCGTGTTCCAGAAAATGTTTAGAAAAGCGACATCTATTATTTAATTGTGACATCATTGGGTGGCAAGACGAGACGGTTGTACTCGATACTAGCTGTGCCCGCGACTCCGTCCGCGTGGTACCTAATGTAAAAAAAACAGTGACAAATAAAATTAACTGAATATATTTAGTCCATTTACTTACACCTATTTTTCTCTCGTACTCAAGTCAAACAAAGTTTTCTCTTAACTTTGATAACCGAAGCCTTCGTATTAGGTTTTGTAATTATTTTGTATCACTTTACCTCGCAATGTTTACGTATTTATGTTGAAAATTTATACTAACACCTAAGAAGATTGTTTGTCGATTTTAAATTTGGGCATACATTTTTACATATTACTAGCTGCGCCTACGACTTCGTTCGCATAGAACCTAATGTAAAAAAAAACAGTGACCAATAAATTCATCTGAAAGTATTTAATCCATTTACTTATTTACTTTCTCTGTTACTTACGTCTCTTCGTCATTAAAATTACAATAACTTTTGATAAAGCAAATCGATTTTAATGAAACTAAGATTAAATGTTATCGAGGATATGCTTTATGAATTTCTTGATGAGGTTTTATCGTAAACGCACTACTTTAGCAGTGACGCGTGTTCATACAAACAGACAGATAGATATTTCTTAAAATGATTGAAATGTATGTGATCACTTATTCAAGTCACCTGCACTATATTTTTACTAAAATCTAAGAAGTTCAGACACGCTTTAGGTACATTTTTGAAGTTATACTTCTTTTGGCGCGTTAGGGAAAAATGATCAGAGTAAATTTTTACGATGCGCGCGCACATCACGCGTCACGATAAACCGACACCGAGAAGTTAGCTATAATCAACATTTTGTTTCTTTTTTAGAGGTTCAGCCACGATTTTGCTGGCAGATAAAACGATATTTTCCCGAATAGACATCAACCGAGCGTATTATTATATCAGGATCGCTCCAGAGGATGTAGAGAAAAAAGAATCACGTCGTGGTCACCAGTTTAGAGGTTCAGCCTCTGGTTAATGTCTGTAGATGTAATGAAACAAAGATCACTTTTTAGTCTTTAATGAATAGACGCGTGTTACATGTGCTGCCCGCCGGTACATAATAATGCAATTCCACAGAATACATAATTATGTCGCTACACTTTGTATTAAAACTTTCAATGTATTAAATACCTTTTTTCTATTGTTAGTGTAGTTCTTTCTACAAACGTAGAATAAGACGAAAGATAAAAATTTTGAAAAGATTTTTATCTCGTTACACCAAAGAAGTATAACTTCTAACGCATATACGTAAGTACACACACACTTTTTTATTATATGTATAGATTATTGGAACGATGCGCTTCTTGCTAGACAATAAGCGCGGTTGACTGATTTGATGACTGGAGCCAAGTTTGTACGTTTCAGTGCGTTACCGGTTGGTACGGTTGGTACACGCTTGGTTAAGCGTGACGGTTCACATTCGTACACTACTCAAAAAGCCTAAATAAGTTTTCACTTTAAAAAAATCTGAAACGTCATTGGTTGCGGAGTAAGTTTAATTTTCCATACGAGCGAGTGAGAATAATAGAGAATACGAGAGCGACATGAAATAGAGTATTGAGAATTATGCTCGGTATCAATCTTTCTAATCTTGTAGGCGAGATTTTTTTATTCTGTTGATGTAATAAAAAGTGTATAACCTGCCTATTAGGAGTTTTATTCGATTTGACCCTGCAAAGTTTACTGTAGTCTGTATATGACAAGAAGTTTGCTTGAGGCACATGAGCAATACTGATAGAATAAAAAACAAAAAGAGAAAACATCAAAATCTTTGCGCCTTTGGTTGTAACTGTACCGCCAATGTTAATAGATTATAACAGTATATATAATAAGTCTTAACATCCTCTCAATACTGTAATTAGATACTGCAGTCAGTGAGGATAATCACTTCTGTGAATGTTATTCACGATGAAGGAGTTTCACTGTTTATTGCTTCTTATTTGTGTTTATATTAAAAATGTTTCCAGTATCTACTATTGCAATACGAGTTTGGATGCAGCCAATAATCAACTACAAGAATTCAAAAATGAACATCCGGTATGAAATCATCTACATTTTAGTTTAATTTTAACAGTTTTAGTAAAATTTAATGTGCATTGTGTTAATTATATTAATTTAATTTTAAGTTATAAAGGCTTGTCTCTCACCAAGCAACTGTAAGTTAATTTCAGCAGGTTCATTTAAGAGTTAAATTAAATGTTTGGGAAACATCATTACTTAATATAAAGCGAGATTGTGGTTGAACGCTAAAATCTATAAGAGTACAAAATAACACTGGTCTGCAATGAAATCCTCCTATTTTTTTGTCATAAATATGACGATTCAAATGTTCTAAATCTATCCCCGTTGGCCGATTTTGTCCATCACGTCTAGATTTTTTTAAAATGATTTTTTTTAAATTTCAAAACTTTGGGATTTTTTTAATTTTTTTGCGTGTCAATGTTACAAAGAGTGTATATACAAACAGTGTATGTACAAAATAAGTTTTAACGAGCTGTAAGAGAAAGAAGGGAAGTGCCGAAGGTGATTTTTATGGTAGTACATACGCGCATGCGCAGTATTCGCTGTGACTTCACAACAGTTGAGTGAAAACTTGTCTCTTTATTGTTTACATTTTGTATCAAATATTTTGGTACGTTTTGCATAAAGTTTATGTTCTCTATATTGGTTTTAAGTATTTTATATGTAGTATGTATTTTTTAGCACGAATTCCGCACAAATGTAGCAAAAATAGTCGGTAGAATTTATACAAGTTCGAGGCATTCGAGTCATTTTATAACCTAAAATTACATAAAATTTAATTAAAATAATTTTCAAACATCTATTTTATATTTATTGGCTCTGCTCATAAAAAATACATGAACTGCACATAAAATACTCAAAACCAATATAAACAACATGCACTTTATGCAAAACTTAGTAAAATATTTAATACAAAATGTAAACAATTAAGATACAAGTTTTCACTCAACTGTTGTGAAGTCACAGCGAATACTGCGCATGCGCGTATGTACTACCATAAAAATCACCTTCGGCACTTCCCTTCTTTCTCTTACAACTCGCTAAAACTTATTTTGTACATACACTGTTTGTATATAAACTCTTTGTAACATTGACGCGCAAAAAATTCCCAAATTTTTTTAATAAAAAAAATACATATCAAAAAATCTAGACGTGATGGACAAAATCGGCCAACGGGGATAGATTCAGAACATTTGAATCGTCATATTTATAACAAAAAAAATTAAAGGAGGATTTCATTGCAGACCAGTGTAATTAAAATTATATTAATCATGCTAATATTTTCACAATGTTTTTCTAAAATTAAACCCACAAGAAACATGATTTTAATTTCTCTCCCTCCCTCTTAATACCTCTGTCATCCACAGTCAATATTAATTGATTTTGCGATCATCAATTTTTGTATAATAAAAACTAAACAAATTTGATAATTTCCAGAAACCTATAGGAGTACTAACTACAAGTGACGGGGTTCCAGTAGAAGTACGAGATACCAACACCTTAAATACTGAAATATTCAACAGACAGTATCATTTGGAACAAATTATGCATGGCAATAGAGAAAGGATACCAGAGCGTGTAGTTCATGCTAAAGGCATCGGCGCTTATGGATATTTTGAAGTAACTCATGATGTATCAGAATACACTAAGGCTGACGTATTTAATGGCATAGGGAAGAGGACTCCACTTGCAGCTAGATTTTCATCTGTTAGTCAAAGCATAGGGGGACATGAACTCGCTAGAGAGCAGAAAAGTCTTGTGGTAAAATTGTATACTAATGAAGGTAACTTCGATCTATTAGGTTTGCATGTACCCATATTCTTATTCAAGGATCCAGTGCACTTTAGTTCATTTATGCGTGCTGTGAAACGAAATCCACGTAGTAATCTCTTCGATCCTACTATATTTTGGGATTTGATTAGCCTGAGACCCGAAGCGCTAAATACAATGTTATGGCTAAATTCCGATTTTGGTATTCCAAATGGATATAGAAAAATGGACAGTTACCCTATTCATACATACGAAATTTATAACAAACATGGAGAAAGACATTACGTAAGATTCAATTTCATAACAGAACAAGGTTTAGACAATTTGACATCAGCTGAAGCTAGAACGATTGCATCAATAGATCCTGATTACTATTCTAGAGATCTATACAACGCTATAGCTGCGATGAACTATCCTGCATGGCGTTTAGAAATGGATGTTATGACCTTAAATGGCATAAAGAATATCGATTACGATCCATTTGACGTAACAAGGCAATGGAAAGTCGGGACATACCGCACTGTACAAATTGGTCGAGTAGTACTTAATCAACGTGTAGACAATCATTTCAAAGACGTTGAACAAAGCGCTTACAATCCAGGCAATTTAGTTCCTGGTATTCTTGGTCCGGTTGATTTTCTATTTAAAGCTCGTAGAATGTCTTACCAGGATGCTCATAACTATAGGTTGGGTGTCAATCATAACAATATAGAAGTGAATATGCCCAAATATGATAAAACGTATAATCGTGATGGTCGTCCACCATTGCGTAACAATATGAAATACATACCTAATTATTATCCAAATAGTTTCAACGGTCCTATACCGTACGTAGACGAGGATCGACCTGAGGAAACTTTAATTGTATTACAAAGTAATGCAGTTGATCTAGAGCCACCGAATTATTTTTATAATCATGTATTAGAAAATGACGCTCATCGCCAAAGATTGGCAGATAATTTAGCGTCGGCACTTGAAAATGTTATACCGAATGTTGCTCGAAGAACTGTGAACCTCTTCGCTCTTATTGATGAAGACTTGGGTAGGCGAGTTACAGAATCTCTGCAAAGGCTAAAAGCTGCACCGAGAATGACTATTAGGGAGAGAGCTCAGCGAATAGTTCAATGTTCCCAAAGAATTTAAACGTAACATTATGTTACAGGAATTCGACATTAAATAAATTACTTGCACGGGCGTATAAATGTTTATTCGTCAAATTATTTTTGGTGGAGGTATTTATATTGGTATAATTTTATACCGTTTATTTTCACAATGATTTATGACTTCGAAATAAAATGTAATTCATTTGTTATTGCAAATTGTATGCATAAATTCAAAACATATAAATCTGACAATGATACATAGTGATAAAAAATATATAAAAATATATGATTTAAATTATTTACTATGCAAATGATTCACATTACATACAGGAAATGTATGCTTTAAATATTTACAAAAAGATATGGTAAGGAGATTCAAATCAATAAACATAAAGTGAATCGTGTGGGATACTGTAATTTGTTGTTAAAATAAATATTTCAACCGAGAATTAGTATGTGCAGTTTAGATGTACAATATTACATATGATATCAATAAAGGTGTTGAATATTAAATCGTTCGATATAAACAAATCATCACTTTTCTATGAATGATGATATGAAAAAGTAATAATTGTATAACCTTATCATATTTTACTTACAATTTTAAGGTAGGGTTCCAATTTTGAGTGGCTGCAATTTACAGGCAGTTCTAAAAGGGTGTGTAGAAAACACCGCGAGGATTTAGTGGGTAGGACTCTAAAAGGGACGGAACCCCTGAATGTTTCGTTTACTTTTCGCTGCGTCGCCAACAGACTCTGACAACGATTCTTAGCTTCCTAACGGCGCGAGCATCTTTTCCTTCCTGCCCTTTTCGAGGATTTCCCAATGTAAAAAGATTGAGCCATCACGGGACGCCTGGCAGATGTGAAACATCGAAATTGTTTTGTATAAGTTATATGCCTAAAATAACAGATTACGTTAGGAATCAGCTATGGCATAATGAAAAGATAAAGCATTACAAATTTGTTCCATAAAATAATGACTATTTATTTTATTACATAAATATTCAATTTTATTAAATATAAAAATTCAACTAGGCGCAAGCACGGTGTGTTTGGCGGGATTTATCAAAGGGCGCTAGGTCGCAGGCGTGTGCCTCGTAATACTAGTATAACGAGTGGCTAACAAAACAATTTGAATCTTATGTTTATACATATAGAGTTGTAAATGTTTTTGAATATTTCGTTAACAGTGCAAAGTTCGTGTTTTGCGTCGCCACGTCGCGCCATGCCAAAATCAGGTTTACCTGCGCTTATAGATGTTTCACATCAAAAACAAAAAAACGGTCAACGTTTCTGGTATAATTAATATACATATTGTATATTCTATAGTAAATAGTGAAATGTGATACACAAATTATAACATCATTCACTGGAATAAGTATGATATATTTTACGAATAGTATCACCTTCTTATTGCAAAAAATATCACTTAATATTCTGAAATGACGATTCAGTGGCAACATGCTTAGATTCTAGATTGAAGGACATGCTTTCGGATCTTACAATAACCAGTGACGAATGTTGCCACGACTATGGCCTGGGGTGGCAGAAATTTCGTCCAAGGACTGAGACTTCCATTGCAAGTATGAAGCCTAAAAGTATGAGCGTACGTAAGCAGACGTAATGAGATTAATTAATAAGGGAATAAGCTATAACATGAGATAATATTAGGATCGAATAATACAAGGTAATAATTGTAGCCACGGTGTGGCGCAGCGGTTGCTTTTACATTTGAGATAGTCTCCCTGGGTTGTCACATTTATTGGTTTATCTATAGTATCTTAAGTACGATGAACAGAGAAGACTTATACTCTCTTCCTATAGAATTGGCTGTTTCCTGAAACTTAAAAAAAGTGCAGTTATTCTACAAGGCTAAAGAACAAATTCTGTTACATAAAGGTGACACTTCTGTACCTTTTGATGTACGTCATATTTCTAATTGATAATAAGTCGGCATACACTTAAAAATATAATTTCACATCAAGTAAAGCCGGTGGTCAATTGGATATTGTAGCATAAGACAATAAATATGTAAATTGTATAAAATCCTACGACATTATGTCGAAAAATACACTTTCTTCTGAATCTGGAAGCGTTATTAATAGAACACATTCGTGGGAATGCAGGAAATTACGGTACAACAAATTATAAACATACAGTCGGACAAATCTATTTTTATCGCATTATACGTATTTAGTGTAAACATAGTGTATATTTAAACGGCCGTATGTATTTATAACAAGCAGTCCTACACATTCAGAATACGTTTTACTGAGGATTAACGTCATGTCATCTATTTAGCGCTGTGCGGATATTTAGACTAGTGAAAAGATTTAAAACGATCAGTAACATATTCAAAACATCATCCATTGGAATGAGGCCTACGTCATAAGACGATCTTGGTACAGAGTTAAGTATGATTTATAATATGTATATATTCTAAACTCAAATAAACATTATTTATAATATTTACGTCGTAACTAGAATGTTTTACAACGAATATTCTGAGCTGGTTTAAATAAAGCGCACTTATTTAAATGTTCTACAGGTTTCTTTTTATTAGCTAATTCAACAAATAAATGATTATTCCCACGTCTTCGCTCGTGTGGGCTACCAATTTATTGATATCTTATCTATATATAATAAGTATTATAAAATCAAAGTTATTTTTAGCGTCTGTCCGTGGGTTTTCTTATTTTTAAAAAAATACGCAACTTATTGATACAGTTCTCAGCATCGTTTAAATCATATCTTTCTGAAGGTTTACATGTTTATTATATTTATATTAAGCAGAGAAAAGTCATCGTATTTTATTGATGTCTTAAGAAGTTTTCGGACACTTACATTGATAATGCTGGTTAAGCTGTATGAGGTACATCATAATAATATACCACAGATTTGCATGTTTAAAAAAAAATTATAGGCAAACGAACAGGTGGGTCTCCTGATGTTAAGTGATCACCGCCGTCCATAGGCACTAGCAACACCAGAGGAGTCGCAAATGCATTGTCAACCTGTGTATGAGGGGAGGGGGAGGGACAGGGAGAAAGGGAGGTGAGTTTCCGGCGCTCTCACTGGCCGAACAAAACGCACCAATGCAAGCACTGTTACTTAACGTCGGTGTTTCTGTGGGTCGGGTGGTAGTACCCCGGACGAGCCGACTCATTTATGATGAAATCAGTAATAGTTTCAGCGTGGCTCTACCACCTACAAAACGTTTTAAAAATACCTACAAATATTGATATGGTACATATCTTTTAGAAGGAAGAAAGAATATATAGTTGCATATAATTTTTACATATTATTAAAAATATTGTTTATTTGCAACGCTATTTTAGCAACTATAGTATGAATCCATATCGAATTAAATACTTTAGTTACGTTGTACATCTAATGTAGATCAAGAGTGCGCTTTCAGCATTTCAATGAATATCTTAGAAGATATCATTTAGTAGCTTTTATCGTATTGAATTAGCTTACTTTGTACAAATAAATCTGTTCTTATATTAATTGGCCCCCTTTACTTATTGCGTTCCTCTAACTATGGAATAAGAACTGAAGAAGAAGTAAGGACTCAGAACTTAAGTAGGTTGATATTCCTGAAGAATTAATTGGAACACGTCGTGTGATATTGCTGTTATTATACCCTTTGGACTTTCTTTAGGTGGTAGATCCACGCTGAAGCTATTACTGGTTTCAGCATGTATGGGTAGGCTCGCTCGGCGTAGTACCACCCTCTCACAGAAAACCGACGTGAAGTGACAGTGCTTGCATTATTGCGTTTCATTCGGTCAGTGCGAGCGCCGGATGGCCAACTCCCTTCCCTTGCTCCCTCCCTCAACACAGGCTGGCAACGCACTTGCGACTCACCTGGTGTTGCAAATGTCTATGGACGGTGGTGATCATTTAACATTAGGTGACCCAACTGTCCGTTTGCCTCCTATGATATAAAAAAAAAACTAGAACATAACGGCGTGATCGATATGGCCGTGAGGCATAAATAGCCATATTTTATATACCACTCTTGAAAAATATAGAAATCTAAAAAATAACGATTCTGTAAAGCTAGATTCGACTTTAAAAAGTCATCATTTCTTATCAGAATTGATTACTCTTATAAATAAATCTTCTTTTACTTATCCTAAACGGCTAACGTAAATTGATCTTCGAGGATTTCAGTGCCTTTGTTCTTTCCAATACCTACGGTTCGGAGTTAAGCTATGATTTAAAACAAATATTCCAGTCGGCTATATTTTATTGTAGCCGACGTAAATCCTTCGGATAAGAGGTATTTAAGCTTATACACTTCAATGGTATTATTGTAATAAATGGTACTCATCTTTTTATACAATAACTAGCTATGCCCGCGACTACGTCCGCGTGAAGTTTTAATTATAAACATAGTTATTAATCAAATCATACGATTGTATTGTGTATTAAAACTCAACATCGGCGATTTAATTGACTTCACCCTTTGTGAACGATTTTTTTCTCCGAGACGCAGCTTGGAACTGAAGCATCTAGTTGTACATCATATACCTATTTGAGAAACATTATATCTACGTTCATTTTTGACGGATGCACAGTGAGAGATGTTAGTTACAGGCATCAATATTGTTCACATATTGCACGACCCTATAATAAGCCTTCTCAGTTGTGTTTTCTTATAAGTAAAATATACATAAATACGTGTGTGTTATATATAAAACACGTTCAAAATCCATCCAATACTTTTTGCTTGAATCCCGTACAAAAGCCAAACAGACGGACAAAATTTAAAAAAAACTATGGAAATGTGTTCTGTCATTGATTCTAAGCCATAGATTCTAAGAATATTTAATGTACAGATTTCGCCACGTTAGCCTTGTACTATATGTATAGATTTTTCCAGTGAAGCAATTTGGAATATATTTAATATAATATGATTTCAATTATTATTATACTATTGTCGAAAAAAAAATAATTACAAAGTCAAAAAAGGTAGATGGTAACATAAAAGTATATCTACATATAAATATACTAAGATAAAGCACTTACGTGCATCTTCTTACTTTGTCGTTCAACGAAACGAAAATTAAGTCATTAATACGCATACTGTGAATAGTATGATATCAATAATCAAAGATATAAATTTTATTTCCCGAAAAAACTAAAACAGAAACTATAACCAATGCAATTCTCAGGACACAATTGAATACGATTCGATTGCGTCAATATCAGAACCAGTAAGTGCCCTACGTATTCTATATCAGACAGAGTAACATAAATTATACCAAAAAAGGATGAAGTAACATTATGTATATGACGCATAAATCGAGTCACTTCATTTCAGTACAATCGAGCGCACAAACAGTTCTATATAATAAATATTAATAAGTTATATTTTCGAATTCCTTGCTCTCTGATAACAAATAAAATACATTCCTTTTAGACCGTAATTATTAAATACGTACGTATAAACAATTTCTAGACAAAGAACAAAGGCAATAGTCATGACCTAAACGTTGACCCCTGACCTTTGATTTTACTGTATCGTGTCTTGAAATATCTTATATCGTTGTAGGTATATAATTTCAGGGTTTTTAAAGATTATTTATATTACACACACGATAAATTATTGAAACTAATACTATAGAAGAAAGAAATATGTTTAAATGTTGGAAGCACTAATGTCTGGAACTATCAATCTAATTTGAAAACTTATTTTTACTGTTTATAAACTATTTATTGAAGAAATCTATGGGCTATATAATTGTACACTGTAGCTTATAGAAGCGAAGTAATCACCATACAAATTGTAAGTCATAAAATACGCCAAACGAAAATCAAGTGACAGTGCGGACGAGCCAAGAGGCGCGGGGTGAAGTGTCGGGATCTGAGAGTGGGTTCACCGTCTAACGAACCCTACCGAAAACTGCAGAACTGTGAATGCCTATGTCAACGATTTATCATGCCAAGCAGCTCAACCTGTATAATAGCCGTACTTTACATATAGTTTATTGCGATTTAATTACTGCGATGCGATTAAATTAACTGCGATGACAATAATTCAAAATTTTGAAAATTGCCAGTTACACGTCCGATGCCGCTAGTATATGTTTGTTCATAATTACAGCGTTAAGAATGTTTAATATAGTATAGTTTAGTATTTACGTTATACTACAGAAACTGAATTTACATAGCACTATATTTACCATTAATTACTAATACTATTAATTCATATATGTATTATATATTAATTTTCTAAATAAATATATTGAAAACCATTTGTCTAAATTAGTCTAAAATATCACTTTATGTGGAGTGACAATAAAAGCGAAGCGAAAGGAGTTCCGATCGCATCGTCGACTCGAGCGGTTGTCCGTTTTGCTGCGCGCGCTAAGTTTGATTTTAATACTCGTGATTTAGTGACGTCAGTTATTGTGTTGTTTTGATCCGGCACACCTGCGGTGCACCTGCGTTTTTTTTCCTGGAACTGAGTGAGACCTTTCCTTTGTATTTATTTATTGCTTTATCTATTTCTTGGTATATTTTTTGGTATTTATTTACTCATTTATTTATCTATTTATTTACGTATTTCTTTAATTCTTCAGTGATTTATTTTTAAATTTATTTACTTTTTATTGTTTGTTTATTTAAGTAGTCTTATGTTATTTTTCCCCTGTCTCGCTCAGGTACTTATTTGCGTTGTTTTCCTATTTTGTTTAGTTTTAAACAGCTCCCTTTGATCCGGACTCGGGATAGTCCGTTAAATTCATTAAGGCGCGCCCCCCTGCCCCTCTGGCAGGGAGGTTTCACATGTCTTCCCCCGCCCCACTCCCCTCCTCAGGCCCCGGTATGGCCGCTGAACAAGAGATCAGTCTCTTAGAGACTGAGCTCATTAGCCTCCGCGGCTTCATAGCCGCTATCTGTCCTCGTCTCGTAGACGATTACGATGCGTACGCTGCAAAGCGTCGCACCGAGCTCCCTCATTCCTCGAAGCCCGCTCCCTCGATCTATGCCAAGATCGAGGCTTCCAACAACTTCCCAATCCCAGCCGATCGCGATAGCGATGACTCCGACTCCGACTCCGGCTCCGACATGGAGCAAGACCCTCCTGCTCAGCAGGATCCCCCTGCCGAGCAAGCCCCTCAGGCTGAGCAAGCCCCTGCTGCGGACGATGGCTTCACCACCGTCACGCACCGCAAACCGCGCAAGAAGCGCTCGAACTCCTCTTCCGATCCGGAGGACAAATTGCCCTCTAAAAAGATCGCAAACGTCGATGGCGCGAAAGTGCCAAAGGCGACACCAGCGCCCTCTAGACCCGACTCGCCCGTGGCTGCGGGTTCCGCAGTTTCGGGCAAGAAGCCCCGCCCACCGCCCCCCGTTACGATCCAAGACAAAGCGTCTTGGGTTGAGATTTCTAGCCTGCTGGAAACGGCAGGTATCCCTTACACCTCCGCCGTGAATACCGCTGTAGGTATTCAGGTGAAGGTAGCCACGTCCACCGCCCATCGCAACCTCACTCGTTTCCTTCGGGACAACCAGTGGGGCTATTTCACGCACTCTCTCGAAGAGGAGCGTAAACTACGGGTTGTGATCCGTAGAGTCCCCTCAGAACTCCCGACTGACGACATTTCAGACGACCTCAAGGAACAGAAGATTCCTGTTCGCGAGGTTCATCGTATGCGCTCTCCGCGCACCAGGGCTCCATATGATATGGTTCTCGTTGTCCTCGATCGCACCCCTCAGGGGAAAGCGATTTTTAATCTTACATCCCTTTGCGGCCTCTCCGGCGTCATAGTCGAGCCGCCGCGCAAAACGTCTGTGCCCTCGCAGTGTCACAACTGCCAGGTGTACGGACACTCCGCACGAAACTGTCGCCTGAAACCCAGGTGCGTTAAGTGCCTCGGCGACCACTCCACTAGGGAGTGTTCTCGCACGAAAGACGCCTCCGACCCTCCGAGCTGTGTTCTGTGCCGCGGCGTGGGCCATACCGCGAATTATCGCGGATGTCCCCGCGCCCCGCGCACAAAGCGCCCTCGATACCCCAGGCAGGCGTCGCCGTCTAAGACGGCCGCTGCCCCCGCCCGTCCTCGACCTCCGCCTCTCATGTCTCGAGAGGCCTTCCCGAACCTGCCGGGCACGTCTCGTGCACCGGCAGCGTCCGTACCCGCGACTAGTGCGCCCCCCCGCCCCTACCGGGCCCCTCAGGCCCCGTGGGCTCCTAAACCCGCGTCCCAGCACACTCCCAAACCTCCGGCGGCTAATCCTTCACAGGATGACCCCGCATACTCCTTTTCCCTATCGAGTATTGACTACGCAGGTCAACTACTCATTTTCCACGAGATCTCGGAGATCTCGGCGTACGAAGAGTGCTCTCGTAATCCGCTACTAGGTGCCGTCACGGCAATCCATAGATTTCCAGCCATCGCGGCTACACTACAACGGCTCGCGCGCGCAGCTGTTAAAAAATAAATAACTCAAATAAGATAGAGTAAATCGCGTATTTACGTCTATCTTCCCCTAAAAATAACCGTCAAACAATAATAATAATTTTTGTTATGTCTATTTTTAGACTTCGGTGCCGTCACCGTTAGTAAATTTAAATTCAATCTTATAAAATGCGTGTTGCGCCCACGCTTTTCTAATCGATCCCTATTAGCTCCCGCACACTTCGCGGTTCTCAATAATATCTCGAGCCTAGGTCGTCCCCGCGCGGAGCCCTCTTGATATTATTTTCGCGATACAGTGACTCACCTACATCACTTGAACACACATATGAGATCATCTCTCTCACACACGTGCACATATATACACATGGTGGGAGGGTTTGTTTTTTCTCCTCATCGAACTGAATCGAATAGTTTTAGTTCGTTTCAATCCGATATACACGTATTCATTTGTGAATCATGCAATTTCGATTGTATGGTTCACAAATATTTATATGTATGAATAGCTTAGAATAGTTAGCTAGGACAGACGCGTCTTTTTCGGTAACAGCCCAAGCCGAGGTGTGCGTGCACCCTTGTGTATGTTACCCAAAACCAAAATCGGCTGAGTGCCCTAAGCGCTCGACCTTAGTAGTTCGGTGAAGCTGTAAAGACCTTGCCAGGTCAATAGCATAGTCAGTTCGAGAAAAAAAAAAAAAGCGAAGCGAAAACTGAGGTTAGCTCTTGAGTATGGCTTTCCAAATGTGCAATTATGCTGATCTGGAAAGTCTTTTATTCTTATTATAATTGTTACACAGCCCATCGCCGCGAGCCAATTAAAGTATTGCAGTATTTTCGTTAGCGAGAACAATTCCTACAGATTATTCTCATCTGATCATTCTCACTAGATATATTTCGATATACTGCACCCACTGTACTCACACTGAGTTTGTCAAACGCATCAGCGGTTGGAATTATGGTTAATGGTGAAGTTACTTTATTACTAAATTAAGGACAAAATATAGCCACAGATTATATATTTACGGGTGGCTGCAATTCAGGATTTAGGTAGATTTTTTCTTTATAATTATTTTGAATTCAATTTTTAATATTAACTATCGGTGTATATTAATATAACATAATAAAGAAGTGGTTCTAAAATGCCGATTTTTTTATAAACAAGACCATACTTACGTTGATGTCATATCTGAAAATAAAAACAAGTATAACAACAGATAATGAAGGCACAACAGGTAAAATAGTCACAACCGTAAGGTTCTCCACAACCTTTATTATGCATACGCTAGGGTTGTGCAATGGATTATCCGGTATGATATTCCCCCAGGGTTATAACATGGGGCTCTTCAAAAAGAGGTTGGTTGAAACACGCTGTTCAAAGCAGGTAACACAACAGCGACACCCCTGGTACTGCAGTTATCCATAGGAACATTAACAATTTACCATCACATAGGCCGCCTGTCTGTTTCATCTTTTTCTATAATTAATTCTTAAGGTTTTTTTCGTAGTATCGTCGTCTAGTGAGCTATATAGTATAGTGACTTTCTTTGTTTAATAATTATAATAGAATATCTAGAAGCTGGTTTTATAAATATATTTAAATCATATATTACTTTTATCGTTGATTGTCCCGTTCGTGTCCCGTCAGATTATGTAAATAGGGAGTCTATAAGCGGAGGCTTGTTCCGTGCCAGTTGTTTTGGAAAAGCCCCCGCTGGCCCTCCTTCGTCCCTCGACCTGCGACCACTCTTGTGGAAGCTGAAGCTCAGATCGTGTTGTGAAGGTTTTCACTTTGTATAAATAGTTGTCATTGTTTATCCTCAGGTTACGGTTGTATGCTTGTTTCAACGACCGTTTGTCCTATAAACTTTGGTTGTTTGATGATTGAATTTGATTAAATATTGACGTTTGTGTTTCGATTGTACCACAATAAGTGGCTTAAATACGGCTCTTTTGGTTTCGGCTTTTTCAAGTATTTTATCGTTCTTTATTAGGTAACTAACCGTATGCGCGATATCGCCCGCGTAGGATTTGTTTAAAAAAATCATTCAGAGTAGTACTCAATACTACTTCTTTAGAATATTGGGCGGATCTCTATTTTTTTCTAAAATTAAAATAGAATACATTACTCCTTATAATATTAACTATTTGGCTGTAAAGTTTGGTCAAAGTCAGTAGCACTGTTTTGTAGATTAGCCAATGCAAATAGATATATAATTTTTTTTTGTTATAACCTCCATATATAACTCTGATATTTATTTAGTAAGAAGCTGTTGACATTACAAACTGACACTTCAATTTCATTTATTTGTATAGATATTGACAATATGTGAATATAATCTTTATATACAAAAGTCAATCTATGTCTGTTTGATCTCTATGCATGCCAAAACGACTAACCAGATTGTGATAATAATTTAGGAGGGTATTCTGAGGATGCCCGGGAAGGTTCCTGTATCAAAAAATCTATATATAAATGTTTTTTTTAAATATATTAATGAGATTGTTTGCCTTTGTTATGTATGTAATAATAAACCATTGTACAGTAACCTATTTATTTTAATATTTCCAACTTCCAACATATCAACATTCATTCTTATTCTAAATACAATGACAGCCTCTCTATTGTTTATGACTCGTCTTATTAAAACCTTTAACTATCCACAACAGCCTTCAAGAAAGAAAGGGCTTTTTTCTTCTGATAGAAACTTTTTACACTACATTTAATATTGTTTTGACATGTTTGACATATTTCAATGAAATTTCAATTAATCAATTCGATTGGTATCAATTTAATTATTTAGGAATTGATGTAGTTCTGGCATGGATACGAGGACTTAATGGAATTCAGGGTAATGAAGCTGTTGATCTTATCACTAAAGAAGCTAACCAGACTGGATATTTTGATCACTATAAAACCTATGTTCAGGATTTATTTATTTACACATTATGCGGTAAATACGCAATGGCGGACTTAATGCCGAAGGCATTCTCTACCAGTCAACAATTAGGTGATGTAGAGATAAATGTTGGTTGGTGTAAAAGGTGAGGATTTATCCTCTCCAAATAAGACTAATTTGTTTCTATAGTGGAACTCAAATTGGAATGTACCCAACCAAATTAAAGACAAATTTTATGCTTCCCTTTAGGATAACATTCCTGGTAAGCCATGGGTTTATAAATTTCGTGACTGTTGCATGTTTGCTACGTTTACTATCTGTAGACTGAAGATCTATGTGTTGACGTGTGCATTTATTAGGAAACTTTTTTAAACCAAGTATTTAATACGTATTTAACTTTTTTGTAATAACATGGGGTAGTTATAATCGGGTTCTAGGTATTTAAAATTTTTCGCGTCTGGAAATAAAATTGGAACCGGTAATAATCGATTTAGCGCAAACAAAGTGGCGCGGGTCAGCTAGTAAATTATAAATATTATACTATATTATAAACTCATAAATAGAAAAAAAAATAGCTGTGGAATAAGGAGCCGAAGTCACTAAATTGTTTTATTGAATGAAAGTAGAAAATTACACACTAGGTGATATAAATTTTTCTATATACTAACTGATACCCAAAACTTGGTCTGCCTCCTTTATTACCTTAACAATATATTTTCACCTTAACAACCACTTCAAAATACAGTAGTGTATAGTAGTTGATGTAAAATGTCTTCGAACAACTAACTATAGGTCTCTGGACGGTAATTTATTTAACGTCGTAGGCCAAGGTTAGAGAGTATTGATTGAATAGGTAGCCACCTACCAAAGAAGCCTCGATTCTCTATGAGTTTTCAAGTAATTTATCTATCGATGTGTAAGAGTTATTGAGTTATAAATCATTCTTAACTGTCTAGTTTCTTTTTATTAGTATTTAATTTGACATCAGTTTGTTCGGGTTTATCTATTTATCTAGTATATCTAGTTATTTTTACACAAATCACAGTGTAATGTAACCGCATATAATGGATTATATTGTAGATAAATTGAGTATTGTTGTGCAGAAAATTCATTCTTAATTGTTTAATTTCATAAATATTCGTGAAGCAATGAAATTACATTTAATGTGAAGCAATGAAATTACATTTAATGTACACGATTACACTTCTTTACACTAAATGTCAATATAATGTATTTAAGAATTACTAAAAGTAGTGACTTATTTTTAGGTCGAAAAATATAAGCTAAAATTTCAGTCATTATATAATTGATGTAAAATAATTAATTTCCTTTTCTAATTTCATGCGTTCTTTTATTTTTAAAGTCCTATTCCAGTATGAAATTAATTAGAAAAATCTTTAAAATTCATTAACTTATTATGTAATTAATTTAAAATAATTGTTTTTTCTAACTTCATGTATTATTTTATTTTTTAGGTGAAGTAGGAAGAATCTTTTAATTAGTATTTTGAATAAACACAATTATAAAAGGTAATTATGGTTACAGTAATATATACAACTAGCTGACACGTGCAACTTTGTCTGCATCAAATCTGTTATCACCGGTTACATCACCGGTTACAATTGTATTTTTAAACGCGAAAAATTTTAATAAACCTAAAACCCGATTGCAGCCACACCTACCGTTTCCAATTGTAAATCCAAACTATCAAGGGACTCCCTTAAACAATATACCCAAATGGTATGTGAGAAATCTTTTAAAATAAGCCTACAACCCGTTCGTAGCATCATCTACAGGGTTCAATTAAGGGTAGGGTTTTAAAGGCGAAAAAAAGCATATTTTTGTGATTTTTTTGCGGCGACATGAGTTATATAATCGTATTAAATTTAATTACATATTATTTGGAACAACTTTTGAAATATATCAGAAAAAAATTTCCATGAAAAACATTGATAAATAAGCCGGTGACGTTGAATCTCCAGAGGCGCCTTGAAAAAAACCTGTGAACATTATAACTCGTTACCGGATCATTTGAAACAAAAAAAAATATATGCATTTTAAAGGTGGTGTATTTCTCGAGGTAATCAGGAAGAAGTTTTTATTATTTTGTTTTGTTTTTCTATATTTTGCAGCACTTGGAAATGAAAATGGAAATGAAAAAAGCTAAAAAAAATCGCGGTTAATTTGTTATTAAAAAGTAGAAAAAAATGAAGAAAAAGAACTCTTCCTGATTACCTGTTGATTTATGTAAAAAAGGAATGTTCAAACATTTCAAAAGGATCGGTTCAGTCGATTTTGAGTTCTAATGTTCATGAACTTCAAAAGTGACGTTTTCGGGAAAATGGGTTTAAAGTTTTTTTACGTGAAAATTGGAAATAAACTATCAACTACATGAATTTTTACACTTACATAGTCATAAATGCCAGCTCCATACAGTGAAACACTGTCATTCAGCATATCCAGTGCATCTTTTCGCTCTTGGCTACGTTGAATTCTACATCTTTAGGGTCTTCTACCCTCTCTTACTCTCTAAAAATCAGGCATCATTTGAAACGCGCTAACTCCGTTAGTTTTAATCGAATTGACTTAAAATTTATACACAATATTCTCGACATATTGTTCATTCATAAAAAAAAAACATATATATATATATATATATATATATATATATATGTCTACGTTTATCGTTGTTTTTCATTGTTTACGGTGAAATCTCAATATCATAATTGTTAATAAAATAAAATATGTTCTTTGCAATGGAAAAAATAAAATGGTTTGGAATGAATTATTTTATTTATAAAGAATATCATCGTGCACATTATTGTCAATAACAAATTGTCAAATTGTCTGGCAGTGATAATAACGTTTAAAAAGAAAGTTGTACTGAAAAAAAAGTTTCCTAAAATTATTAAAAATTTAATATTTTTACCTGTATTTTGAATCCTGTTTGGAACGGCATAATATGTCTTCATATTAAAGAACCAGCCTTTCTAAAATTCTTATTCTTCCAACGTTGCTGGCTCTTGTACTAAGATGTCGCCAAAAAGTCTAGGTACATTAAGTACAAATTTTTGTTTTTAATTATCCTGAAGAACCCCTTGCGTTTTATGGGACAAAAAGTATCCTAGATGTAACCTTGTAATATTAGTTATCAATGTGTCAAGTTTCGTCAAAATTGGTTCTGTACGTTCAGAGTGATACGTGTTCACAGGGACAAATAGACAGACAGAGAAAAATCGTATAAGGATTATTTTTGGCCTCTATATCGATAACGAAGTCTACCTCGATCAAAATTTTCAAAAAATATTTAATGTAAAGATTTGGTTTTTGTTTAGTTTTATTATTTCTTTGCAATATTAATCTTATTAACTATGAGAACACTTTGCTAAACATTTAACAGATGTTCGTCTTTCATTGTTTATAGCATTGTACAAAAAAAATAGTTCCTTAAAAAATCAATAGATGGCTATTTATAATTATAGTATTTGGAAAAATATAGATGTAATTTTGTTATATTACTCAATATTTTTCATTACATTTTTATAAATATCAAATCATTTTCAAGTAGACATTTTGAGCCGTTTCCGTATAAAAAAAAGTGCGTGCGTACAAAGTACACATGTCAGAAGTGAAACTTCTTTGGCGAACTAATTTATAAGTCTTGTTTATATTTATACAAACAAGAAAAGAGAATAAAAAGTTTTTTTATTTATTTAATCTGCGTTTACTGCAAATGACGTCACTTCTGTTGCATACCTGCGTGACGTTACATCTGTAAAAATTTTACCCTCATGTCACCCCCTAAAAAAGTTTCACTTCAAAAGTATATGTTACTAATTCTCGCCTGGTTATTAAAACTAGCTTCCCTCGTCCTAAAATAGGCGCACGTGCTATAACGTATGGCAATTATTTATTATCAGGTATTCACGTAGCACATAACAAATTTATCACGTGTTCGTGTAAGGGTTTACGGTCCAGTATAACATGACAGACCCTTACAACGTAATATAATTATTATTTCGTCTCCAATTTTGTACGCAGACCTCGGAATTATTCAGCCACGCCTTTGCCTCGGAATTATATGATGAACTGCTTTATTACATCAGAAAATGTTATGTATGCATGATTTTTATCACGTATGTATGCATATAATTATTTATCTCCTTTTTCATATTTATATACAAACTTTTACTTAGCATTAAACCCTTAAATGCTTGGGTTTTGGTTTGAATTTTTTAACATAGTTTTTTACAGAACTGTACTTAGTAATTTCAGGTTACTTAAAAACTAAATAAAAAAATCAGGTAATAATATTGAATATTTATATGGAAAACATTTGTATATAGATTTTTGGCAATAATATGGTTTTATGATTATAACTCTTGTATACATAAACGAGTGCTTACATTATTTACAAGTATGGGAATTCCCCTATTATTTTTTAATGAATTCAGAGAAACCATTGCAATTTTTCTATGTTTAATAATATGCTTTCAGAAATGCACAACTCAAGTGTCTGTATAAAATTGATAGAAAATGGACTGTAGACAACGAGCAACAGTATGCATGATGATGTAGTCCGGTGAAGCTGTTAAGACCTTGCATGGTCAATAGCGTAGTCAGTTCGAAAAAAAAAACAGTATGCATTTAAGGGTTAAAGATAAAAAGAATGTTTATTTTTTGGTTCTGCGTTTAAATTTGTGAAAACAACTGACTTTTATTATTACATTTTATTGAGAAAGGTTAGTAAGCTATCTAAGATCACGCTATGACCCTTAGAAAGAAATCAATTACCATACTACATACCAACGGCAGGTTAGGTTAGCTAATCGACAAAAAAAAACGCACGAAAAAAAGCGGACGGAAGATACAGATGTAGATAACCTATGTATTATTCCGATATAAAGGCTGCATTATTGTTACATTTCATCGAAATCAGTTTAGTAGTTTTCGCATGAAAGACCAACAAGCATCCGTCCATCACATACTTTCTCGTTTAAAATAGTAATAGGAAACAGTTATAGGGTAGCAATTTTTTTTCTCCGTGGCGAATGCTCGCCTTTTTGTCCAGGCGCTTGAATTAATCGCCGCTGTTTGAAAAAATAAAACATTGAATTAAATTCCAGAACCGTGAATTAACCTAAACTTTAGTAATATTTTTTCTACTGTCATTAAATTTAATACTAAAAGTTTGTTAGTAAAGTCATCTTAATCTGAACCCTAATCGATGTTCTAATCTGTAGTAGACTGTGAAAAGTCATAATTCAAACGATTTTTAAGTTTATGTTGTATTTGAACTCTTGAAAACGGACGTTAAATTTATTTGTAATTAAATGTTTATTTCTTTCGACTTTAAATTTTACTCTACACTTAAGAAAGAAGAAGTTATTGCTGGAATACATCACATTCTTTATAGGATACACATCACATAGCTTATTAGAATATCCAACTATGACACTCCCGTTCAGCTACGTGCTGCAGTACAACTGTGTAGTACTGCAGTGGTAATTTTCAAGTGGGGTAGGGTAGTGGGGTTCAAAGTAATGTATGGTAGTCGGTGTCTTGATAATAATACTTCGACCAACAATAACTAGTTACTCACTTAAAACGTGAGCTAATATTTCGTTTAGTTTGTTTGAAACACAGCCAATTTAAGCACGTTTCACATGCCGCAATGTATTAAAAAAATGCAAAAATAATACCCGAAAAAGCAATTTAACGGCCGGAGTATCTTACTTTCGCTAAATACATGTTGAATAAGTTATATTTTAAGCTTTAAACTAATAAATAATATCAAATTTTGAACAAAATTACCGATTTTATACCTGTGGTACAAATGTTTGGCCAAGGCTCTTCAACCGCGCACAAACACGCACAATAACGGGAAAAAGTACTTTATTCATTGCGTGTTAAGGTTGAATTCACACTAAATGTTGTTTATGTTGTCTTTTCATTTGTGAGGGGAGTAATTTATTGCTTTGCTCGTTTTATCTTAAGTATTATACAATATTTTGAACATTTGTGATTTTATTACTAAGTGACATGGTTGTAATAAGGTTGAACTTAAAACTGTTTTAAAACTTTTTTTCTCCCTTTCTTAGTAAACAAATAGCTACACATAAGTATATATTTACGCGGACAGCTTTTAGCTTCGATTTTGTACGTGACCCTTTATCTAGTTATTGTCGATCGAAGTACTAATATTACAGGACTTATAATACGCAAACAATAAGGTAATATAATAATAATAAATCTTAATGGTGGTAGAGCCACGCTGAAGCTATTACTGGTTTCAGCATGAATGGGTCGGCTCGTCCGGGGGAGTAACACCCTCTCATAGAAAACCGACGTGAAGTAACAGTGCTTGCATTGTTGCGTTTCGTTCGGTCAGTGAGAGCGCCGGAGGCCCACCTCCCCTCCCATCTCCTCTCCCTCTCCTCTCCGTCCTCTAACCCTTCCCCCCAAAGGGTGGCAACGCACTTGCGACTCCTGTGGTGTTGTTAGTGTCCATGGACGGTGGTGATCACTTAACATCAGGTGACCCACCTGTTCGTTTGTCACCTATGACATAAAAAAAAAAAACAAATAAACATTGAAAAAAGATACAAATACTACAAATGTGCCCGTCGAAAAAGCCTCCCATAATCTCGGCTACACAATGGACATTATAATTATATAGATAATATAACGCTTTACATCTTTTGCAACAAAACACTTAAAAATCAAATAATTCTTTAAGAATCCGAATTAAATTACTAAACGTTAGAAACATGTTAAAATAAAAAGCTTGTGCGTGTGAATACCAGATCAGATTGTGGTCTAATGTTAAACCCTATATACGGTGTTATTACAAAAAAGTTAAATACGTATTGAACCCTGGCTTTAAAAAGGTCTCCTATCAAATGCACCACGGTCGCTGAATGTTCGCCATCTTGCACTTTTCTCTCGCTTTGGTTACATTAGGTTAGACTTGTGAAAAAGGATAACGTGAACTTGCCTCGGGCGAGCGCGGTGCATTTATTAGGAAATTTTTTTATTAAACCAAATATTTAATACGTGTTTAACTTTTTTGTAATAACACGAATAAAGTATTTAAAAAAATCCATAGAGAGCTAGAAATAACATAAAAATTTTCCAGAGTTAATTTTAAATAGGTATTTTTTTTTTTTTTTTTTTTTTTTGGTTTTTACAGCTTCACCGGACTACTAAGGCCGAGCGCTTAGGGCACTCAGCCGATTTTGGTTTTGGGTAACATACACAAGGGTGCACGCACACCTCGGCTTGGGCTGTTTCCTGGAAAAAGACACGTCTGTCCTAGCTAACTATTCTAAGCTATTCATACATATATACATTTGTGAACCATACAATCGAAATTGCATGATTCACAAATGAATACGTGTATATCGGATTGAAACGAACTTAAACTATTCGATTCAGTTCGTTGAGGGAAAAAAAACAAAACCCTCCCACCATGTGTATATATGTGCACGTGTGTGAGAGAGATGATCTCATATGTCTGTTCAAGTGATGTAGGTGAGTCACTGTATCGCGTAAATAATATCAAGAGGGCTCCGCGCGGGGACGACCTAGGCTCGAGATATTATTGAGAACCGCGAAGTGTGCGGGAGCTAATAGGGATCGATTACAAAAGCGTGGGCGCAACACGCATTTTATAAGATTGAATTTAAATTTACTAACGGTGACGGCACCGAAGTCTAAAAATAGACATAACAAAAATTATTATTATTGTTTGACGGTTATTTTTAGGGGAAGATAGACGTAAATACGCGATTTACTCTATCTTATTTGAGTTATTTATTTTTTTAACAGCTGCGCGCGCGAGCCTTTGTAGTGTAGCCGCGATGGCTGGAAATCTATGGATTGCCGTGACGGCACCTAGTAGCGGATTACGAGAGCACTCTTCGTACGCCGAGATCTCCGAGATCTCGTGGAAAATGAGTAGTTGACCTGCGTAGTCAATACTCGATAGGGAAAGGGAGTATGCGGGGTCATCCTGTGAAGGATTAGCCGCCGGAGGTTTGGGAGTGTGCTGGGACGCGGGTTTAGGAGCCCACGGGGCCTGAGGGGCCCGGTAGGGGCGGGGGGGCGCACTAGTCGCGGGTACGGACGCTGCCGGTGCACAAGACGTGCCCGGCAGGTTCGGGAAGGCCTCTCGAGACATGAGAGGCGGAGGTCGAGGACGGGCGGGGGCAGCGGCCGTCTTAGACGGCGACGCCTGCCTGGGGTATCGAGGGCGCTTTGTGCGCGGGGCGCGGGGACATCCGCGATAATTCGCGGTATGGCCCACGCCGCGGCACAGAACACAGCTCGGAGGGTCGGAGGCGTCTTTCGTGCGAGAACACTCCCTAGTGGAGTGGTCGCCGAGGCACTTAACGCACCTGGGTTTCAGGCGACAGTTTCGTGCGGAGTGTCCGTACACCTGGCAGTTGTTTTAAATAGGTAGAAGCGTTACAGAAGTATTGACAAAGTTAGTTTTAAAAGTAATCCACCAAATATACGAGTAAAAACGATAGGTATTTCCATGAAATACAAAAACCGGTCTCATGAGAACAAAGCCGTAAACTTCAACTAGTCTTATATAACCCCGTATGACACAACATTTCTATTTTTAACAACAAAATACTTTTTATTACAGTTAAATGGACAAGAAAACATCGGTTAATTGTAAGAAATAGGACAGTTATTTTTGTAAGCATATCTGTGGTGGCCCTCGCTTGACGTAATACCTGTATCTTATATATACATTCACTATATTATATAATACGAATATTTTCATATATAAAATATTTACCCAACGCGTGGGAACACTCGGGAAAATTACTAGGTGTAATATGAAAATGTATTTTTATTTATTTTGATAACTATAACATTCTAGGTATCTATTTATAAATAAATATTTTGGTCTATGGTCTGTTGTACATGTCTAGTCGTCCGTATTATTACTTTAAAATTATGTAGGTATATATTATAAACGAAATGATTAATCAGGATAGTATTTATTTGACCCGTACAACATAAATAATGAATCCTTTCAAACTACATTTTTGAGATATTTTTTTCGATTTTGAGGTTATCTATCTTGGTACCTATTAGGATCTGTAAAATCTGATTTTGTTACGGATAATCAGTTCCGGGCTAGTCCTCGCCAATTTCATGTCGTAGGTCTGCTAAGGCTTAGTAGTGTAGATTAGAAACACTTTAGTAAATTATCTATAATTAAATGAAACATTGTAATATATGTTATGTGAAGAAAAAACTAGAAATTTTAATATAAAAAACACAAACTTTCAGTGTTGTTTCTTTGTCTATAGGCATGTTTTCTTGTAAAATTTTGTAATATATTTTTTTTTTTATGTAACATCTATATGCGCGGCTAAAACTGATTTTGGCTTAGCGACACGTGGCTACGCTAAACACGAACTTTACACTATCAACGAAATACTCAAAAATATTTACAACCCTATTTGTATAACCATAAGATTGAAATTGTTTTGTCGGCCACTCGTTATAGTAGTGTTACGCGGCACGTGCCGACGACCGAGTGCTGTTTGATAAATGCCGCCAAACACACCGCGTTTGCGACTGGTTGAACTTTTGTATTGATTAAAAATGAATATTTATGTAATAAAATAAATAAACAGTCATTATTTTATGGAAAAAATATGTAATGCTTTATCTTTTCAATATGCTATAGCTGATTCCTGTCGTAATCTGTTCTTTTAGGCATATAACTTACACAAAACAATTTCGATGTTTTACATCTGCCAGGCATCCCGTGACGGCTCAATTTTTTTTTTGGTAATAGAATATGCAATAATTAATAAAAATCTTTGTCTACAGAGCAACACATTGAAATATATTTTAATTTTTTTAGTAATAAAAAATTAAATTAATCCTACATATATAATATATTTATATCCAAATTGATGTTATGCGTATCTATATTCGGATCGGTCAGAAGTCTGGCACGGCTTGTACATAAATGTTTACCAAATAAAAAGATCCTCTTCACCAATTGTCATACAAAACGTTTCTAGTTATTTTATCCGAAACCTAGGCTCGTTTATCAACGTCTAGCGTTGTCACTATACAAAATGAATCGACGTCCTCTGTTCTTTTACCTAGATTATTTTTTATAACTTACACTATCAACACCATCTGTTGACCATGACATTAAACAACGTCTACATTTTTTCGCGCGAACGCCATCTGTTATTGAAATGTAGGACTGTTAACATTGATTTTATAAATATTAAGAGTATAACAATTGGTCCTGTGGTTCCAAGATTTCAATATGAGAAAAAACTTAATTGTTTTTGGTCTAAAAATTAGTTTTGGGGATATTTTTTTCGTTATATCATAGGCGGGTCACCTGATGTTAAGTGATCACCATGGTCCATATACACTTGCAACAGCAGGGGAGTCGCAAGTACATTGCCAGCCTGTGTTAGGGGGAGGGGGAGATGGAGGTGGGTATCCGGCGTTCTCACAGACCGAACGAAACGCAACGATGCAAGCAATTGTAGTCCGGTGAAGCTGTTATGATCTTGCTTGGTCAATAACGTAGTCAGTTCGAAAAAAAAAAAACAATGCAAGCACTGTTACTTCACGTCGGTTTTCTGTTTTAATCACACTCACTTTTAATCACAATTGTGTTTCGGACATCTTATTGATTAAATTTGACTTTTGAATGAAAACATATATACATTACACGTTACAATTGTATATATATATTTTAGTGGATGCACAGATAAGAGTCTATTTCAGACATCACCATTATTTATATATCAATCAACTCTATAATAGCATTTTGACACCAAAACTCGCTTTACATGCTTTTGCTGCTTTGGGCATTTGTTATAAAACCTAACATTATTACCTAAAAACTGGTACTGATTTTACTGGGTCTAAATTAGAGGACGACCAGACCATCTTGGATCACATCGTTTAACATCAGGTTTGATTGTGGTCAAAGGTATAAAACTTATCAAGTATGAAAGAAGTATTACACTAATCACGTATAGTGTCGTTGCAGTCAGGAATGGCAATAAATACTTCGTAGATACTGTCACTATTTATTTGGTCAGAGCTTCGCCTTACAATACTTTGTATATATTCTTGCTTTTTAAAGGCCCATCTATATAAGTCAAAGCGATTACTATTTATACATAATTCCGCAAAATAATTTAAGTAACACAAAAATAATAAAGTATGAACAAATTAATGTTATTTAAGCTATACAACAATTTTATATAATTATCCTTATTTATGTATCTCTAATGTGTTCACTAATGTGTTTAGTGTAGATCAGCGACATCTAGCCTTTCATGGCCGAACTATGAAGTCAAAGAATATACTATTATTAATAATGATCATACTAATGATTCAATTCTATATAATGATATCCATTCTTATTTAAGTCCTATTAATATCTATATAATAATAATAATTCTTATATCTTTAATATGGTGGCGCTAGTATCAATGTGTATCTAGTATGTTGGCGCTAGTGTCGATATATATTTATAATATGGTGGCGCTAATATCAATGTTCCGGTCGTGTTGTAGTCTCTTGAATGTGATGCAGCGGCACCGGAGGTGGGTGCTAACACTTTTTCGTTTCTTGTGGACCCTGACGGAGAGTATTCTGAGAATCCATAGGATTAATAAAAGTCAAAACGACACCTAAGGTTCCTGACCGACTTATGTTTTTCTTAATATGTTGTTTTGTTTTATTAATAATCGTTTTAGTATCTACTGTCAGCTGTATTTATAGCTAGTTGTTGTTGTTATTATTCTGACTATTTTTGTTTGTTCTGGAAGATGTGAAAAACCTCCTTGAGTGGTATTAAATTTATATTAAAAAGAAATATTCTATCCTATCCTATATTCTATCCTAAAAAATTAAATGTCTGCAATACTGCAAAGTGCAAATATATTATTTTATTTGGAAATCGGCTAGCGACTGAAAATCAAACCTCTACAATTTTTGGCGAAAAAAAAACATCACCAATGTGTCGAAAAGCCTTTATTCATTCCTTCACTATCCTTAAAAAACGATAATATTGAAACTTATAAAAATAATAAATTATATTCGAATTTGGACCACTGAAGGACTACTATGAAATACTTGAGTACGATGAAGTGACAAGAAGAGTATATTTGCACACTAGCTGGCAGACGCGAGGGTGCATTATCGATCGAGGTCATTGACCCCGGCCAAGCCCCGCAGATGCGATCTGGAACTGGCATTACGTATAAGGTAGGCGTGTAAAACTGCCAACATTAATATTGGGTAAGTAGGTTAAAGGCCGCAATATTGGAAGACTTGATCTAGTTAAAGGATGTTCTAGATACTATTATAGAAAGAGAGCAAGGTCTTGGTTACGTTATCGAACCTTTTACTTATTTCATATATTTTTAGTAGTATACATTTTTATTAATATTATAAATGCGAGTATCGCTGTGTGTTTTTTTAATTTTACACGATTAAACCTCTATACATCTATAACCTCTAAACCGATAGCAATTATATCTGGTATAATTAAGAAAAAAATATATAGATCAAGTATTTATAGCCTTTCAATTTTCTAAATATTATAAAGCTTCCGTGTATAAAATTTAATTAAAACCAATTGAGAATATAAAAAACCTGAGTTTTTTATACGATTAGTAATAGTTTCGGCTACTATTGATATTGCTGGTAACATGAAATGCCGTCTGACTTGGCTGTATGGTCTAGATACCTTTGTCATTTTTCGTAGAATGGAAGAAGCAGAAAACAAAAAAAAATGTGGCAAAGTGTCAACTAAAGAATGATATACTAATAAACTTCTCGTGTACAATTTCATAAAAACCGGCCAAGCTGTTTTTTTAAATGACAGTCAAATAAATATTTTTTTTACATCATATTTCTCATAAGTCAGTAGATATATATAGAGACATGTGTATCACAAAATTTGGAAAAATAATTTAATATATATATAGACAGAACAGCAGAATATAAATATTTTATAACTTATTATTATTGTCCGATGTATTTAAAAATATTAATATTACAGTTAATAATAAACTTCAAATTTTCGTTCACCTTCAAGCCTAAGGCACTGTAAATAACGCGCCAAAAATATATAGTGGCGGCCATTTTACAAAAATAAGGGCGTTCATCCGAATACACATTTAGTCCTCATTACATCCGGTATATCATGAACCTTACCTCTCCTCGTATTAAGAATATATTCGCGAGCTAAAGGGGAAAAACTGTTAATATTGGGAGGTCAGGTTATAATGGGTATGTGTGTTTGTTCGAACTGCCTTTATTGACCATGCTCTTTAGATGGAGTGATGTAGACTACAGTACGTCTTTGTGTTATACTATGGCAATGTATGTATTATTGTTCTACAGATGATTGATGTCCGTGGTGTGTAAATTTAGAACTAAATAAAACCAGTAAGCTACGTAACTAAAGTTTGAGGCTATAGTAATAAAGATTTCGTTTTCTGAAATTTGTCGATGAAAAACATAGTACCATAAGCGATGGTGGAACGGTTACTTGGAAATGCAACTTTCTGTAGTCCGGTGAAGCTGTTAAGACCTTGCTTGGTCAATAGCGTAGTCAGATCAAAAAAAAAAGGAAATGCAACTTTGAAGCGCTGATGACTTAGTTCATAGCTTTCGGTGAAAATTGTTGACACCATAGCATAAAGAAGTGAAAGAGGTTAAATAAAATAATATAGATAGTTTACATTTCCTTTTAGCTTGTGTGTTTACTGTTTGCAAGTTATTTCTAGAATGTCAAGTTAATATGTATGATAGGTTTTGCAGATTCCAGTACCTAATGTTAGGTTTTAAACACAGACAGCTTCGTTTTAGGAGTGCTGTGCCATATATAAATATCTTTGTTCTTCAATAACGATAACTTTATATAAGTTTGCAAACTCCGATATAATGTTATATGAATTCTTTCCCAACTATAGTAAGACTTATGCAAACGATGAAGATATAAAATAATATATAAATAAAAAGCCTTTTTATTTCTTGAATTAACATGTTACAAATTTCTTTTATCTAGTGTTTAAAGTTAATAATTTTGCTTAATTTTTCTAATATAATTCTTTTATCTAGTGTTTAAAGTTAATAATTTTGCTTAATTTTTCTAATATAATTTTGTGGTTAGTTTCTTAAACCTTGTTTATGATATCTAAGTAGTAAGTTTTTTGTAGTTTTTACTTATAAAAAGTTTTCTCTTATTCATAGGTTTCTGTTACTTCTACAGGAACCCCAGGTTGGGTAAAGGCCTCCTCCAATGATGCCCATTTGTCACGATCTTTTGCTGTTAGAATTCAATTTGTACCGGCGGTTCTCTTTATTTCATCGTCCCATCGTGTTATTGGTCTTCCTCTATTACCTAGTGAGCCTCTCCACGTCGTTACTTTTGCAGTTCATCTCTGGTCGGCAAGCCTTGCTATATGTCCTGCCCATTTCCATTTCAACTTTAGTACGGATTTCAAGGCATCTGTGGCTTTTGTTATGGATCGTATCTTCGTGTGTCTTATTTTGTCAAGCTTCCTTACCTTAAGCATGCTACGTTCTAGTCCTCTTTGGCATGTGACTATTTTGTGCTTTGCTTTAGCGGTGAACTTCCACGTCTGACATCCGTACGTCAAACATGGCAAAAGACTAGAGTTCATAATCTTTGTTTTTAAGTTTATTTGCAAATTACTTTTGAGAATTTCGTTGAAACTCCAGTATTTATTCCACGTTTGACGTACTCTTCTTTCTATTTCAGTGTCGTTGTTTTTTCTATCAAAGCTGACTGTTTTTCCTAGATATATGTACTTGTCCGTATAGTTCAGAGGGTTTCCTTTAATTTTGATTGGTGTTTTGCTGCTGTTCATCATAGTCATTGTTTTGCTTAAATTTATTTCTAAACCTGCATTTGTGCTAGTTTCCTGTAAGGATGTCATCATAAATTGTAGTTCTGAACTGGTCTCTGATAGTAGCGCTATATCGTCGGCAAATCTTAGATGGCTTAAGAAATCATCTTGTATATATATTCCTGATCTGCTCCAATCTAGGTTGCTGATTTTGTTTTCCAGTACGGCTATAAATATTTTTGGGGATAACAGGTCTCCCTGTCTTACTCCTCTCATTATGGGAAAGGTTGGACCTAAGGTATCTAGTTTAATTCTGCCCACGTTGTTATTATATATACTTCTTAAGACCTTGATGTATATTTCGTGAACTCCTTGTTCTCTCAAACTTTCCCATATGCATGTGTGTGTTACTGTGTCGAAGGCTTTTTGATAGTCAACAAATGCAATGTATAAGGGTCTTTGTTGTTCTTGGTATTTTTCTATAATGAGTTCCAGGGTGTGGATATGGTCAATGGTGGAGAACCCTTTCCTGAAGCCGGCCTGCTCTACTGGCTGTCTAGATTCTATTGCAGGACTTGTGTTAATTATGGTGGAGAAAGGCTTATATAGAGTTGGTAGTAAGCTAATAGGTCTGTAGTTGCTTATTGCTTTAGGGTCACCTTTCTTGTAGATTAGGATAATGTTAGAGTCAGACCATTGTGAAGGTGTTTTGGAATTTCGTAGAATCATATTGAACAGTTCACCCAGGTATGGGGCCAGAATGGAATCTGCTGTCTTCAAAGCTTCATTCGTGATACCGTCCGATCCAGGTGATTTGTCTAGTTTGAGACTTTTAATTGTCTCAACAACTTCGGCTGCATCTATTGGTTCAATGTTATCTTCGCCGCCGTTTTGTGTAGTGATATCGTTATCTTAAGTTAGGCTGTTTTTTGTCTTGTCGCTATAAAGATCTTTATAAAAGTCCGAAGCTGTAGTGATAATATCCGTACGTTTGTTTAGGTCTACGTCTAACTTTTTCAAGCCCTCTATCCAGCTCTTACTTGTTCGTAAGTCTTTGTAGGCCTTTCTTGTGCTTCCGGACCTTTTTAAGTGTTTTTCTATAATCGATTGTCTGTATTTAAAAGTAGCTAGAGTTAAAAGCAAGGTACATAAAAATCACAAAATACTGTCAACTAGAACATTGACTCTACTTAAAAGGCGGAAGGAGTTGCAGCAAACCAAAAACAAAAGCTATGAAAAATTAATTCTCCAGAGTCAATGTTCTAGTTGACAGTATTTTGTGATTTTTATGTACCTTGCTTTTAACTCTAGCTACTTTTAAGCTACATGTAATAGCATTTGTTATGTTGTCGTAATAATTTTGCGCTGTGATGTTTTCCTGGTTCTTATCTGGATCCGATAGCATTAAAGTCAGGTTTTCCTTGTAGTTCAATATTTCTTCTTCGTTTGATAGTTGGCTTAATTGGCTACTTGCGAAGTTGGTTCTCCTTTTCTTTTGGTTGGTTAGTTTAATTGTTGCTCTAATTATTCGATGGTCGGATGGAAAATTCAGATTCATGGTACTAATATCCTGAAATATTGTAGGTTTGTTGGACAGTATATAGTCTATTTCATTTTTTAATTTACCATTTGGAGATCTCCATGTCCATCTTTTGTTTGGTTTCTTCTTAAAACAGGTGTTAATGATGGTAAGTTTGTGTTCCAATGCAAAGTCTATCAGTCTCTGTCCTCTGTCGTTTCTTTTGCCGAAACCAAATTGTTTTGTCACCAGATATTCTTCCTTTTCAGGTATTCCAATCTTAGCATTGAAGTCGCCCATAAGTATGGTAGTGTTGTATGAGGTTTCTAGCGCTTTGTCGATAGTCATGTAGAATTCGTCCATATCACTCTCATTTGCCGATTCTGTTGGTGCGTAGGCTTGTATAATAGTTACCATGACACCCTGAAAATTGATATTTAGTACAGCGACACGCTCCGATAGGCCAGTGAAGCTTTCAATATTATGTTTGTGTGATTTATTTATTATAAATCCGACCCCGTATTTACCTGGTGTCTGTCCGATGTAGCATAGTACGAAATTTTCATATTCTTTTATTGTTGAACCATTTCTTCTCATCTCTGATATTCCTATTACATCGTATTTTATTTCTTTTAGGGTTTCTTCCAGTTCTAACAATCGTTCGTATGACGATAAAGTTCGGACATTATAGGTTGGTATGTAGTATATAGTAAGATATACTCATTAGTAAATGAACAACTTTTAAATTAGTTTTTGGAGTCAAATTACTAACAGCTAACGAAACTAGATCAATTAATAGCAGCTAAAGTTAGTGAAACTAGATATTCAGTAGGTCTTTGCGTGAATCGTAACTAGTACTTGTTTGATTTTAGTGAGGCGTTTTATTTATTTTTTTACAATTTAAAAAAATATTCAATCTTATTTATTTCAAATTAATTAAACGAAATTCTTTTATTCTTCGTTTATGCAAGTAGTTTTCGAAACAAAAAAATATTTCTTTCTATTTTTTATTTTCTAGATAGTAAGTACATAAAAAAATACGTATTAAAAAAAGATAACTTAATTTTTAAGAAGTTACCGCTACTTAAAAAGGGGGCGTTTTTTTCACATATAATATTTTTTGTTTAAAATTTCGATAGGGTAGAAAATCTTATTACTTGTCTTCCACGAGATCTCGGCCTACGAAGAGACCGTTAGGAATCCGTCACTAGGTGTCGTAACCGCGATTCATAGATTCCCAGCCATCGCGGCTACCCTACAACGGCTCGCGCGTGCCGTTGCTCAAAACTAATAACTCATATAAGATAGCCCTGCTGGAAAAAACTCATACATTCTCATTAAAAAAAAATAAGAAAATATTCTATAAGATTTAATAGGTGCATTGTCCGAGAAATTACTCATAAAAACTCATAACTGACATAACTCATTAGATCTAAGAGATTTTGTGAGTAGCTTTAGTGTCTAATAGAATCGCACCATATTTTAAGTAAAAATCTAGAATCTTATGAGTTGTAATGGATGTAATGTAAAAGTTATAAGAATTAATGAGCTTATATTTATATTACAAATATTCATGAGATTTAATGAGTGGATTAAAAAATCGTAAATAGTAGCCCGACAAAATGACTGCACTGTGCCTGATGGTAAGCACAGTACAATCCAAAAACAATGGCCACCACCGAGTGACACACTATCCATCGCCGGTCGTCACTGTCATGCCGGCCTGCGAAAAGCTGGATATGCACAGGCTGATCCCGAAACGCGACCCGCAAAAGTGAATACCACCCTGCTGTCGGCATTGCCTTGTTCATTATTCAGCAGGGGTGCACCATGTGCAGGTGAGGTTGGCTTAGATGTCTGAAGGAGAGGAGGAGGCGAGTTCCACCAGAGGCCGCCCTGAGGGAGCCTCCCACGTAGGCTACGTAGGTATGGGGGGGACAGGATAGGAACCTCTGGCTTGCCTACTTACCACGTAAGTAGGCAAGATCAGGGGTTAGGCGGGCGTAGGGTGTAGGTAGGTAGGGTTAGGGATTATAGGGTGGGCGAATGGGGGGAAGTTGGTTAGGTAATCTCTAGCTTGCCTACCTACTTTGTCGGTAGGCAAGTATAAGGGATAGGTGGGCATAGGGTTGTGTAGGTAGGTAGGGTAGGGTTAGGATCGAGGGATGGGGGAGGGGAGATAGGGTAGCTTAGGACGGAGTGGACCTCGGGGAGGCTATGGCGGATGAGGAGAAAACCTCGTTATAAAATCAATGGCGGTGCGGCGACTCAGGGGATTTCCTCTCTGTTGCCGGCTGAACCCAGGGGGGAAGGGGCGGGGGCCCTGACCTCCCATTGCACGGGCTCGGCGGGCTGGGAGGCAGTTTCGCATCCGGGCTGCCTCAGCCGGGAGTGGCGTGAAAGCGCCTGCCGCCGGGGGTGTCGCGGAGCTTGCTCACGCTCCCCCGCGACACTCCTATAGTGCGGCGTACGGTTTGCCGTGGAGTTTTAGTCGGTTAAAGTCGCCGAAAGGCACCGCCAGCTGCGTCCCAGCACGCAGTTGACGGTCGACTCAGCTCAGGCCCTCCCCCGGGGGCCTGACAGTCCATGATGGATTTTCTCTCCACGTTAAAAAAAAAAAAAAAGATGTCTGAAGTCTTAGACGTTATTTGACACCCCTTACACCCCCAAGTTAGATTAGTTAGAAATGATGTTGTATTGATGGCTATTAATTTTTAATCCAGATGAACTATGTTCAAAAAAAGGTATAGACGAAAAAATTACCTGTAATAAAATATTTAAAAAAATGTTCATAACTGGTTCTGAAGATTGATGAAAGTTGAACAAATATATATACTCAACACATATTATTTATTAATTTAAATAAGTTAGAACAATAATAAAAAAGTAATATTAAACAGTACAGTAAAACTTTAATGCCATAGAAAAACTTTCTAATTTTGACATAGAGAATTTTAATTTTTTTGTTTATATAAATAAATAATTTAAAACTATAAATTAAAAAATATCAAAATGCTTTTAAACAGTATGGAAATATGTTAAGACTGTTGTCTTAAATCAATTTGCAAAACTTGCAAAACTGATAATTTTTTAATTTTTACTGAGGCAATATCAATTTATTTATTATTTATTTATATAAATGAGTCTTCTGGTGGTCCTCAGAAGCAGTTACACATATACTTGCAGGTAGAAATCTTGCTCGATATGTTTGAGCAACTCCTCTTCAATTTCTGTAAAAGAAAAACAAATTTTTTCATTATAAGTAATTTACATAAATTCTTATTGAAAACCACATGAGATTGCAATTAAATATATATTTTGTTACATTAATTCATCTTTAGTACTGTCCGATTAAGTTTTCTGACAGATGAAATACAGATTTAAAAAAAAACAATATTTAAAATAAGTCCAGAAGATCACATTGAGTTGCATTTAATTCTGTTAGTTGGAGTAATCTTAATCATTGAAATATAAAAATAATAGCAATTAAAATATAAAATTCTGAGTAATGAATAAGATAAACAAATAGAAATCCTAAGACTAAATAATTTGAAAAGAACAAAGGATACCATAGGATCTCATAAATTTTTAAATTGAAATGAAGTACGATAGAATCTCATAGCTTTCAAAAATTCAAATGTTAGAAAGATTTACATTTTTTTTAAATTATTACTATAAGTCTAAATCTCTTGTACAAAGAATAAGAAAATTATTTGAAATAGTTGAATGATTAAAAACATATTTTTACTATGCTCTCAAATTGTATATTATAAATTCTTCGAAAAAAAAAAGAAGTTAAACTATTTTTTGCATTGAGACAAAAAAACTCAAAAGACTTGAAATTGTTTAAAATCGAAATAAAATTATGGGATTTTATAAATTATGAACTTACATAGAATCTTTATACATTCTCATAACTTCTGAAAACCTATGAATAGAACTAAAGTTAAGACTTGGCATTAGAAATTCGCATCACAAATTTGGGGTTGTTAAGGGTTGTTTTTTATAGGGGTTGGATACCCCTTTCAAAAGACACCCCCCTCACCCCGCGGAGACGCGTAGTTTTTTTTTAATATGTGTTTGAAGTTACGTGTAACGGAACGTGATTTTTCCTTCAGATGCGCAAAAAAAAAACAAAAAATCAAATATAAATTATTTGTATGACATAAAATGGAATGTCTTCCTGATTTGGTATTTTTTGTTTTTATTTCTACTATATTTAATCAAAACTCAACTGTCTCAATCCTAGAAAAACATATAATATAAGTTATTTGTATGATCATAAAGCCTCTCCACACATAACACAGGCGAGCGAGCGCAGCGAGCGAGCAAACTGGTCCAAGCAAATCCGGTTTGAATTGCGAAAACATAACAAATTCCTTGTTCAATATTTTTTAACTACTGTGTGAAATATTTGAGTGAATATTGAGGACAGAAGTTTATTGTAAGTTTTTTTTTGTTGTTCAAGATTTATGCTTTTCTATCAATAATTTATTCCTTAATGCCTAGATATACATAGTCTCATTCAAGTTATTATTTGTTTAGTTGAAAACTCAACCTTTTTTTATACAAAATTACAAGAGCTTTAAATACTTCAAATTTATTTTTTCCACAAAATTTTCATTTTTACAGCAATAATTTTTTGCTCTACTAATATATAGACATAGTATTGTACAAACTGTTGAATTTAAACTTAAAAATCATCATGTTGTTGATATACAAGATTATCAATCATTGTTCGGAGGCGACATAATTTCAAAACTTTGATCATGAATATCTCAGTAACTATAAATTTCCGGGGCGGGAGAGTGGTTTAGAGGGGTAGTCGGCCCCCTTCCCCAACCCTCAACCCTTATTTCAGGATGCGAATTTCTAATGCAGCCCCATATTGTTAACTAACCTGCTTTGAAAGAAACTGTGCATTGTTCAGTCTTGCGATCAATTGTAATATTATTTTTTTTCGTAGGCAAGGCATATTAAACCTCCATCTTCTGGATCTCGTTCACGTTCACATTTTTTCTGAGTATTTTAATGTACGCAATCATTTTTCACTTTATAGCATCACAAAGAGTCTTCACAAACAATACATAATAATGTAGCACTTTTGTCGAATGACGTAACTAACGACCGAAAGTAGGCTGTTGATAAAATATCGATATTTTGATATTAAAATTTGGTTATTGGCGGTCGATATTTTTTATATACATCATCTTCTTACCATTATCCCACCTATGTTGAGTCGATACATTATGTTTTACTTTTCCACTCTCCTTTGTCAGATATCATCTCAGAATTCACACCTTTTATACCCAAGTTATTTTTCACACATTGTATCCATACCTTTTTCGGTCTCTTCTACTCTTATATCTCTCCTCCTTCATACTTAAAACTATTCTAGTTATGTCTTTCATCTATCTTTATGACATGCCCGTATCATGCCAGCCTATTATTGCTCAGATTCACTGGTGATGTTTTCAAACTTTATCGGATACCTTTTTATTTGATCAATTCTAGTTACACTACATATCTTATCAATCACATCTCTGCCACGTACAATTTCTTCTCACCCGTTTATTTCATAACCCAGCACTCAGATGCAAGCAGTATGACTGTGACTTACAAGTTTTATGCACTTTCCTCATGAGTTTCATGTGCATTCGTGGAAAGCAAGACACCCTAAACATTTTTCGCCATTTCGTGCATCCTGCATTTATCCTATTCCTTCCATTATTGTTTACGCTGCCGTCGTTTTGGATCAATGAACCGAGGTACCGAAGTTTGGAGCAGGCTGGTTATAGTAATCTTATTAGTGAAACAGCTGAACGTATAAAGTAACGAGTAATATAAACAACTCATCTTAAAAATATTCATTATCAGCCTGTAAGAGACCCACTGCAGGGCCATGGGGCTCTTACCGAAAGAATGTCTGGGCATAATCACCACACCAGCCCACGACATATTGGTGATTTCAAACTCTGAGTAATCCACAGTTGTATGTTTTCCCACATAAAGTGAACGAGAACATTTCTCAGGTTTAGGTTTCCTCATGATGTTTTCATTTACCGTCAGCTGATAGTGTTACCAATTTAAATGAGTAAATGTAAGCGAATTTTGAAAAAATCGTTGTAGTCACGCCGGAGTTTGAACCTGCAGACATCAAAATGATATTCCACCAGTCAAACTACTAGACCACCACTACAATATGATTGAATAACGTTTGTGCAAGTGGCTCTTAGAACTGTAATGTAACATTTAACAAAAATATGGTATAAATTGTACAAATATACTTAATTAAAAACTGTAAATCAATGTTAAGTGGATTTATAATAGTTTTTTTTAATAAACCTGATATAAGTATATCGAAGTATCGATTTTTTTTCGTATATATCGATGCCCGATATTGATATTTTTATAAATATCGATATATCGAAAATCCGATATTTTTTAAAATATCAACAGCCCTAATTCCGACGCGCTTTTATCGAATGACGTAACTAACGACCGAAAGGGGCAAAAATGGGTTCGAAACGATAGAGCAGTACATCCCTCTCTAACATACTTCAATTTCGCTCTCACTCTTTAATGTGTCTGTATTTCATCATTTTAATTTTAATACATGATTATGAATAGAGTGCAATGATTCAAATTTTTTTTTAAATTAAAATTTTCAATTCTATTGTTTTTTTTTATAACATATTTACCTGACTAACAAATTTTTCATAAAATTAGAATATCGTGTAAATTGATCCAAAAATGAATTTTATGGGATTTTATCTTGAATTACGGGCCTTTTTAACGTATAGGATATTATAAGTTGCAGACACTTTGATGTGTATTTGTCCACGAAAATACTCATAAATAGTCATAAGAATTTCAATTGCAATTTCTCATAATTTTCTTATAAATTGTTGATAATTTCTTATGAGCTACTTTTCTTTCAATTTTCCAAATAAAATCGCATAGACAATATACATGCGACTTGAAATTTAATCTCGAAGTTCGCATAAAATCTAATAGATATTAGTAATTAATGGAATTACTCACAAAATCTCATAACGACAAAGAAGTAATACTTTTATGAGAATATACGAGTTGGTGAATTACTGATAAAATATCATAAAATATTTAAGAGAAAATTTTCTCTGGCGTTTATAAGTAAGTTTATAAGTAAATCATAAAATCTTATAGATTTTTTTTTCCTATGATATTCAATAAGATTTTTCCATCAGGGAGAGTAAATCCGTGTATTTACATCTATCTTCCCCTAAAACGACCGAGTAATAATAATAACTTTTGTTATGTCTATTTTTAGATTCCGGCGCCGACGCTGTTCAATAAATTTAAATTCGATATCTTAAAATGCATGTTTTCGCCCACGCACGCGTAACCGATCTTCGCGCCGCCGTGAGGGAAGGATTTCTCTTTCGCTCTAGCACACGTGGTTCTCAGTAATATCTCGAGCCGAGGTCGTCCTCGGATGGAGCCATCGTGTTATTATTATCGCGATACAGTGACTCACCCACATCACTTGTACTCACATATGAGATCACCTCTGTCACACACGTGCACATATATACACATGGTGGAAGCGTTTTGTTTTTTTCCCTTATCGAACTGAATCGAATAGTTTAGTTCGTTTCATTCCGATATACACGTATGAATTTGTGAATCATGCAATTCGATTGTAGGATTCACAAATGAATATATGTATGAATAGCTTAGAATAGTTAGCTAGGTCAGACGCGACTTTTTTCAGGTTACAGCCCAAGCCGAGGTGCCGTGCGCCCTTGTGTATATTACCCAAAAACAAATCGGCTGAGTGCCTTAAGCGTTCGCCTTAGTAGTCCGGTGAAGCTGTAAAGACCTAGCCAACCTTGCCTTGGTCAATAACATAGTCAGTTCGAGAAAAAAAAGTTTTTTTTTCATTCGTAGTATCAGCAACTCGGAGTGATTTTATTGAAAGATCATATTTACATGTAAGTTTGTTTGATATACACATTAAAAGAAACGTCATCGTTGTATGTTATTATCTTTTTAATTCTTTATGAATACAAATATGTTATGATATATAAGAAAAATAAAAAAAGAAAAATTATAAAATTGTTACATTTTGTAATCTTCTAAAGTGTGATACCTCTCGAAGCAATTTCCAATATGTAATCTTGGCTTTCCTAGGCAGGTATCACAAAAATAATGGGTCTGCCGTCTTTCGCCCCGAATTTTTCTATTAGAACACACTGCACAATCTCTCTTGGCTCCAGAACGTATAATGTGAAGGCGGTTGTTTAGCCTGCCCTCCGTATTTACTGAGTAAGTGTATTCTCGAGATGTGCTGTTTTGTCGAAAATTACCAACCAATTGTCCCACCAACATTTTTACAAACTTCAAATGTGACATTGGTTTTTCATAATTTGTTTTTTTAGTAGAAGTGTACAATATGTATGAATTTACTGTACACATTTCCATCCCCCAGAAAAATAGTTTTCTCCACCATTTCAGGGATTTTCTCAAAAAACAATATGTTGCAGCGTATTGGTCGGCCCGATCTACTCCACGCATATTTTTTGTGTAATCAATAACCATTTTAGGTTTTTGTATTCTGTCCAAGTCACCACCACGTACTTTTCTATGAACCGATGTCAAACCCGCTTGATTACGAGTACTTAACAAAGTTACAATCCTTTTGTCCTTCCATGCGAGAACTAGGGTTTTGCCTTTTCTGTACGCCACTGTTTTCCTGTCTTTTATAAATTGCAGTTTTTTTATTACCACTGGTAAATATTTCTCATTTGTTTTTATTGTACCGGTGAGAAAACAATTCATTTTTAGCAGTTCTTCAGCGAGGGGTATGCTTGTATAATACCTGTCGGTATACATATGATAACCTTTAGCATTAGAAACGTTGTCCAATAGTTTTCTATACAGGTCTAAAGGAATTCTGGAACTGACAGGTAGATCAGGTCTTATGAGATTTTCAGAAGTAGTACTGCCGTAATCAGGCAAAACCGAATAAACATACCCGGTATTTGAGTCGATCAGCACGTAAATTCTAATTCTCCATTTAGTGGGTTTAGCTGGATTATATGTCATAAAACAAATTTTTCCTTTACATTTTATAATGGATTCATTGACAGAAATCGACTGATAAGGTATAAAATGTTCTGAAAATTTTGAGTTGATGTATTGTAAAAAGTTATTAGCCTTTTCAATCCGGCTCCTTAAACATGTATTTTTGCCTTCTGGTGCATTTTTGTGTAAATGAAGCATCCAAAATATTTGTTGGAATCTATCTCGGGTAAATACTTCTGAATAGAATGGAATTTTACTGGTGAATTTGGTAGACCAATATTCCTGGAGATTTGAAACCGGCATGGTTCCCATATTCACGATCACTCCAATGAAGGCCAGAAATTCTTCCCGATTAACATCACTCCATGTATGCCATATTGATCTCTTTGACAATTCCATTCCTCGCAGTTTTAAATTTGCGTAACCATTTGTCTCTTTTATTATGGAATCAATCAATGCATCAGTAAAGTATAATCGAAAAAAATCTATTGGTTCTTTTATATCGTTGGAAATTTGTGGTCCGGCTATTCGAGGTGAAATATCGAAATCCATAGGAGATGGAATATTATCCACTTCCGAAACATCTATCCAATCTTCATTTCCACTTGAACCTGCTGTTTCTTCTACATTTTCTCCTGTGTCACTTTCATATTCTTCAATCTCAGTTTTAATTCGCGGTATGTATTGTCGTTCAACATAGAATATATGACTCTCATTAGAATCGGATTCATCGTAGCTTAGTTCAACATTATCTGCGTTATAACGGCTAAGAGCGTCTATATTATTTATATCATGTTCACTATAAACTTCAAATTCGAATTCATCACTACTGCTTTCAATATCACTATAATATTCACATTTTTTTCTTTTATTTGCCATATCAAGAATATAAATATGAATTCAAAATATAAAAATAACAGATAAACTCGAATCTACTGCTGAATAACACCACTTAACTCACTTGCATCCAAGTGCGGAATGGCTATTTTTACTCCTTAGAGTCGGATTTGTATGGAAAAGGTTTTGGTTATCGATCAACTTACTAGATGGCACTGTTATATAATTTTTTTGGCAAGTTTGATAACATGAAGTGGACGATTTATTTATATAACGTACAGATGGGCGGAATGCGGAGTGTTCTTCAAACCGCGCTTGTCTGCTGTTATCGACCGTCGTTTGTCACCAACAGTGAAACGCCCTTATAACTAGTTATTATGATTTATTTTTGTTCTTATGTTAAAACTTGAAAATTATTAGCATTACCTCCATAGCGGAGCCCTTCGAGCTTGAAGACTAATTTTAAATGGCTCCGCTTCGGAGCCCTCGAGTGCAAAAGGTTAATTAATCATCTCGCAATTGTAAAAGAATTTGCAATGACAACAAATTTTGAGTGAAATAAAATTCTGAATCAAAAAATGGTTTCCCGTACCGGGAATCGAACCCGAGCCTCCTGGGTGAAAGCCAGGTATCCTAGCCACTAGACCATACGGGATTATAAGGAAAGAAGTAAAATTATTTTCATAAGTGGCTATGGAAAATAAAATACTTAAATAAATTAAATATTTAATAAGAAACTAGGTATTTTTTTCTTTATGCTAATATATAATTATTATTATGAATATTTGGTCGATTAAGCTTTATAAAACTGAAATTTAAACACATTCCTATAACGAGCTTAGAATTAGGGTATTTAAAATAAATACAAGTTCAAAAATGGTAAAATTCTAAAAGAAATACGACTTATAAAATGTTAATATTTTTTTTTATAAAACAAATGGCTCTAATAATATATGGATTATTTTTATACAAATTGTAGTGCAAAAAGTATATAGTTATTATATTACTTGTAAACTATGGGTTTACGTTTGGAACGATTTGAAAAGAAAGACAGCTCGACTATTCACGAACTTGTTGACACATGTATTTTTTATTTAGCGATTTCAATGGTTTAATAAAGTTTGCTGCATTTAAATATATATTATGTTATTTTAATAGTTGTACCAAAGGCTGGTACACACCACAAATAAACAAATAAAACTTTATCAGTGCCATCTTTTGGGTTATGTTAGTAATAATTCATCAAATTATGTACAATAAATATATTTAAAAAATAGTATCCACAATGTTGAATAGATGGCGCTTCTAAAATTAAGGATGTTTTATTTCTTAATTTTATTAAACTGTAGTCGAAAAATGTAATTTATTTTATTAATTATATATGATATATTTTAATAATGAAGTCGAATCCATAAGATATTTAGAATACGCATGTTAATAATTTTTTATTCACCAAACAAATAACCCTTAGTGACATCTATGGACTTTTACCCGTAGTAGTTTATTGTTATTATGGATAATAGCTCTGTTTTGAAAATTCTACTTAAAAATTACATAGATGGCGTTTGTAAAATTAGTACATTAGCTTTTAGTACAGCAAGGTTATGGTAGATGGCAGTAAACACAACTTGTGTTTCATTTTCAATTTATATGTTTACCTCGTTTTTCAACCGTCAAGGAATAAGCAATGAGTTTTTGTTAACCACCATGTATATGGCGAAAAAGCCCGTAATAGTGATTCGCTTCTGCGGGTCGCGTTTCGGGATCAGCCTGTGCATATCCAGCTTTTTGCAGGTCGGCGTAATAGTGGCGACTGGCAATGGATAGTGTGTCACTCGGTGTTCGCTATTTTTTTTCTTTTTGAACTGACTACGCTATTGACCCAGCAAGGTCTTAACAGCTTCACCGAACTACGTGTTAGCCATTGTTTTTGGATTGTACTGTGCTTACGGTCCCCATAGTGCAGTCATTTTGGCGTGCTACTATAAAAAAAAAACTTCATATCGACCATGGTGCCACTTATGGGTACTATAGAAAATACCGCTCCATTATCGATATTTCGCATACAATGGATAAAGTTTATATATACAACATTTGCTCAACAAAAGTGAAGTTATTACAAGCTTGATTTTTGTGTTCTAAGATGGTAAACACGCCAATTCTAGAGGTGACTGGCTGTTAAGTACGGCTACCGGAACATATAGGAACTTGGCGACAGATTTTCAATCTGAGGGTGCTAGCTAGGTGCCAGGCCGACTTAAAAATAACAACATTTTCGGTAACGCGAAAAAATTGTTTTTTTTTACACCCTCCGAATTTTGCCACCCTAGTAAAATAAAATAGTATAATAGTATTGTAATTTGAAGATATTAGGTATATTTTGTGAGGTAAGTATTAAAGAATATCTTTTAACCATGATATAATTTTATTATGTTTTCCTTCTAGAAGAATTGAGGCTATTGTATGATTCCATCGGAAACTCATCGGCATCGTCACAGAGTTCTACCACAGATACAAACTCGGGAAAAAATTATATTACTCACTCATTATAATTTACTAGTCTGACAGTTTCATTTCACTTATAATAGTAAAAAGGTGACAAGATTTTTTCCAAAAAAATAAACCTAGATATAGTTACATTGTATTCTAGAAGATGAATCTCAGTTAGAATTATGACAGTATGTGTGTTGTTTCGATATTTGTTTTTATTTTTCTGAATATCGTTGTACCCTGAAGTAGGCTCTACGCGTATAGTGAACGGGTGCGAAGTTGAGCGCATAAGAGTAACCCAAGGCTATATGTAGGTTAGTTTAATTGGACTCGGTAGGTGATGCTCCGAACGGGTTCCAGGTTTCCTTTAAAATATTTTTCACATACTAACTGGGTATATGTTTGCGTGAGTCCCCGGATAGTTTGAATTCACAATTGGAAGCGGTGGATGTCAATGCAATCGGGTTTTTAGGTTTTTAAGATTTTTTGCGTTTAAAAATACTATTGAAACAGCTATTAACCGATTTGAAGTAGACGAAGTTGCACGGGTCATCTAGTTAAAGATAAACTAAATCGATATTCTTAGGGGCTCTTTTCAATGACTGACTTGTTTTTTGAAACTATGGTAATGGCTTAACATTCATAATTGCCCAATCAGGGGCTAAATTGAATAAAAATATCTTTTAATTTCATGTATCACTCAAAAACACAAAAGTCGATGATATAATAAAAACAACTCGGTATAAATATGAATATCTCTTTATTTATAACAATAAACTCTAGACAGGAGGTATTCTTTATCACTTAATAATACTATATAGTTAAAATATATTAGATAAAAGGTACATAGATTTGTAATTTCTTTGGACTGATTATTTTAATGATTCGTTACGTCCTTCATAATACATATATACATCTAACGCATTCTATAGAAAGGAACTATTATAATTTTTAATACTCTTTTTAAGAGTTAACGTAAATTAAAAACAATTGATAATAATTATATAGGTAAAGCTTCAAGTGTGACTAGAAAATTAAACATAATAGTATCAAATACATCAAATAATACATTGGAAATTGTTATAGAATGTATGAAGGTTAGTACAATTAGAAATATTAGGAAAAGGTATCTAATTTATCTTTTGGAATCACTACACTACAAATATATCATCTCAAATTTGAAGTCGAAATGTTATTTTATATTTAGTATATCGAGAAATCATTGTCCCATTATCTACTACATATATAAGTTAAATAATCAATGCGATACAATTAATTTTAAGCGTAAATAGTCTGGAAAAGGTGAGAATACATTCTATGGGTGACATAATGATAGCCAGCCGATAGTAAAGCTGCTTAATGGCGTAAATTTTTACCTAATTAATGACTAGAATATTGCTGTTATGTCAATCTTAGTGAAAAAGTGGATAGATTATATGTATGGTGTTTAGTGGGCATCACGTCGCCTTCTGCCAGGGCCGCCGGCGAAGTTGGCTGCAGCGATACCCATGAGGTGTTTGGCTTGCAGGGTGCCGGAGTAGCCGCGGCTAAGTCCCAGATCGAGAGCACGTTTCTCGCTGGAAAATTATTAAGCATTCATAAGAATTGTTCTTTTATACACTATAGCAGGGCTGCTCAAACGGTCGAGTGTAGTTTGACACAATCTCAAGAAAGATTGAAAGCTTTTGTTTTAGTAGGTAGGTAACTAAAACAATTCCACAATTAGACCAGAATAACCCCTCATCACTTTCGTTTATCGTTTTTAGCTGGAGTTACCTGTACCTACCTAGAGGACAATCCTTCATCACATATACTTGCAGCCTTTCAGAGTCAATCGATTGCAGTCTCACAATATTAAGGTGGATCGCCAACAGTTCAAGTTTTGAGCACTCCTAGTCTATAAGTTTTACCAACCCTGCTCTTTAGGTTTTAGCCATTGATCTCTATATTACTTGATTTTAAATAGCAATGTTATTTAAAATGGTGAGCTCGCTAAACTTGTAGGAGCCGTCAGATTTTCAACATTTTTTCAATAGCTAGCCAGGCGGTCTTAGGAAAAGCCGTACCACAATGGGGTAGTCCGGTGAAGCTGTGAAGACCCTGCCGGGTCAATACCGTAGTCAGATCGAGAAAAAAAAAGTACCACCATGGTATCGTTTCATCGCAATGTATTTACTCATAGGATTCAAGCCCAGGAGCTATCATTGTATGTATATATGTCGCCCTAAAATATCAATAATACACATTTATAATTCAAATGGATACAAAAATAATTCATTTGACAAAACAAAACTTAAACTTTAAGAAATACCTTCACGTGAATGTACCTATATGTGATGTAAAATAAATGAAGTTTAAAATTATTCAGACGAAACAAAGGAGATCACTAATACAGCGAATTTAAATTTCGTTCACAACAGTAAACAAACAACCGAACAAGACGTGAAAACAATATAATAAGACTATTATAGAACATGTACAAGATAAACGAAACCATAGAGAATAAAGTGAAATACATTGCTTATGAAAGTTGGAAATTCTTTGGCAGTTTCCAATTTTATACGGTGTTAGAAACAATTACAGTTGTTACTGGAGTATAACAAAATTCTTTGTACAACGAAATTTCATCAAAAATACTACGCTGTAAAAAACTGTACAGAATTGTGACAAAGCTATAGAATATATTTAATACTTTTCATTTGATCAATGACAATGAGAATAATAATAATTATAGGTGAATTAAAGCGTTTAATTCTAAGTTATAATAATATAAACGTTGATATTGATAAAGTTTCTAATAATTATAAGAATTGTGTAAAGTTAAGAAATATGTTTTCATTGTTACCAAACGTAATGCTAAAGCTAATAAAATAAAAGAGTGGACGCTACGAGACTGTGCATACATTAGCAAAATTTCAACACCAAAGGAAGATACGACATGAATTAGACTCATTTACAAAGGCGTTTATAATTAATAAAGGTATAATATATTGATCTATCATGTCTATATATGTCGCTAAATAAATACTAAGATTAGAAATATTTATAAAAATCCACCTGGTAATGGCGTCTTTGTAGCTGAGGATAAAAAAATATATTAATTTATTATATTTGAATTACGATACTTAAATAAAAAAAGTTTTCTAATAATATATTCCTATAAGCGCCATTTTATATTAGATTGTTATTTTCAGTGAATATCTAAAAGTAATAATAGTATATACTAAACTATTTAAGGGGAAAGGTAAGTATGAAGCTGAATGAGCTTGAGCCATTGAGCAGTCAACAAGATATTCTTAAAGTTTATTCGAATTAGTATCTAGAGATGGATAACTACTAGTGTTAAAATCCATGGAGTGGGTTAAAACCCAGTTACCATTAGTTTTATCCCATTCCTTGGGTAATTCAGCTAGATGAAAATATTTACTAAACGATTTAAGGCAAGTATGGAGCTGAATGAGCTTGAGCAATTGAGCAGTCAACAAAATATTCTTAAAGTTTATTTGTATTAGGATGTAGAGATGGATAACTAGTAGTGTTAAAATCCATGGAGTGGGTTAAAACCCAATTATCATTAGTTTTAACCCATTCCTTGAGTAATTCAGCTAGGTGAAAATATCTACTAAACGATTTAAGGCGGAGGGCAAGTATGGAGCTGAATGAGCTTGAGCAATTGAGCAGTCAAAAAAATATTTTAAAAGTTTATTCGAATTAGTATCCAGAGATGGATAACCACTAGTGTTAAAATCCATGGAGATCTAGAGATGGATATCCACTAGTGTTAAAATCCATGGAGCGGGTTAAGCCCAATTATCATTAGTTTTATCCCATTCCTTGGGTAATTTAGCTAGGTGAAAATTAATTATTTTCCATTCTTAAATGTAACCCACTGCATAGGTCTTAACCCATATGATAACCCATGTTTGAATATCTGGTTCAAGAATGCTTCAGATTTAGTACGAAAACACTAGGGTATATAATGCTTTGTAATACTTCGTATATCTCATTTCGATCTTTTCGGCATGATGGAGAAGGAAGGAGAAGTCTGCTATCAAATCGTATGATAGTTTTGTAAAGTATGTGATCATTAATCTCAAGACATTTCGGATTTGCACCTAAATCATGACTGATGAATCTTTGTGACCATGTTATATAATGCTCATGCAAGGTGTTAAAGGAAAATGGAGTAACTCGTATCAATTTTTTTATTGTAGCTTGGCAAAGTGACTCTACTGTGTCTGATGGTAAGCACAGTACAATCCAAAAACAATGGCGACCACCGAGAGACATACTATCCATCGCCGGTCGCCGCTGTCATGCCGGCCTGCATAAGTATCTCTTCACGTTGCGCTTGAAGGACCCCATGTCATGTCGATTTGCGACCTCTCTCTCTCTCCCATTATATTGCCAATACCAAATATATTTGTGTGAATTCAACAGAATGGAAAAAAAGATCCATGTTTATTGGAATTAGAAAAAGATCGACATGACCAAAAAAACGAATGTTACAAAAATACTAACTTTTCCATTTTGCGTTCAATCTGCATGATATTGTTGAGGCGGTTCAATTCAGCATGTCCACAATCTCTTCAGGTTCGTAGGGTCCTTCGTTACTGTAGTAGTTGCTTGGACTGCAATTGACATATATTGTTATTGTAGGGATTAGAATGAGTTTTAACTTGGCAAAATTTATTTTTTATTATATTTTTTTGTCACTCTTTACAAAAATATACATTTATTTCTAATTTACACTATTCTTAATCCAAAATTATTAAATTTTATTTTCTGTTTTTTAGTTGGATTTTTTATGAAAGCCGGGTTTTTTAGTTTTTTAAAACTATTTTTTATTTTAGATTATTGCATTGTCATCGACCTTTGACAGTGTGCAAAGTTTGAATTAAATCTGATCGTTCAAAGTAGGACAAAATCGAGCTCAAAGGGGTCGGTTACATACATACATACATACAGATGAAGCTAATAAAAGCGTGTTAAAAATTCACTGGATTTACACAAAATTAAATATAATAAAATTCAATATTTGTTAGTCTCAATACTTTATGTAACAAAGATAAAGTTTCTTCTTCATTTTATCTTTTGGCAACTAATCTTCTAGAGGATAAATGCCATTGTAATAGGTAATTACAGTTTTTTTGTGATAATTTCAATGTTCTGACCATTCTTAGAACTATCCAGGAAGTTTTTGTGGCATCTAAGAATTAAAACTCCGTGGTAATAATATTGACGCACATCACTTGTACATAATAACTGAACTTTATTGCGTAAAATACCACTGATTAAAAAAATATAGAGACAAATAACATTATGAATTATGAATAAAATATAAAAGGCACAAAATGACAGACTACGATTCCGCCAAAAACACCAAAATAATGAGCTATTGGGCTTGTATTCAAAATGTAAATTTCATACTGACGTAAATACCCTTGCGATATGTGAAGTAATAAGGTCATTGTTGAAGAAAGAGATTGCTATATTATACTTTTGCTAATGGTACAACTACCTCGGATAAGCGAAGGTGGTTACGACGAGCAGAAGGGCAAAGAGCACGCAGCTCATCAACAGGCAGCTTGCTCGGACCATCCTGGAACAAGAATATATTTATTTACCTGTTGACTAGCAACGTTAAACGTTGCGTATAATTGTTTTTAATGCAGACTTACCACTTATTTTATTACCTATATATATTCATTTAATTTTTCTTAATTACCTAAGTCTTTATATAATATATCTCAAGTATTTCGTATATCGTAATTGCTAGCTTATTCAGAAAATAAAAAAATATGTTTTGGTCTTCCTTATTAACAAATAACATATTCTTACTTGAAGATTTGTTATCATATTTTAATGAATTGCAACTTTTAACTTTTCTTAACTCTCGCAATATGTTTTGTAGTATCTACGCATAAACCACAACAGTGGTTAAAATACCTTCCAATATGGAGTCAATCCTAATAGTTTTATGCATGATTTTTTTTTATACCCATTATAGGTCAAGGTGGCAGGTAGGTGGTAGAGCCACGTTGTAGCTATTACTAGTTTCAGCATGAATGGGTCGGCTCGCCCTGGGTACTACCATCCGACCCACAGAAACACCGACGTGAAGTAACAGTGTTTGCATTGTTGCGTTTCGATCGGTCAGTGAGAGCGCCGGAGGCCCATCTCTTTTCCTCCTTTCCCTTCCCTTTTCTCCTTTCCCTACCCCTCCCCCATACACAGGCTGGCAACTTACTTACGACTCCCCTGGTGTTGCTAGTGTCTATGGACGGTGGTGATCACTTAACATCAGGTGATCCACCTGTTCGTTTGCCTCAATATGACATAAAAAAAGACCATTTAAAATAAAATAACTTCTTAATTATTCATTATATAAAGCTTTTTAGTCTAAGAGATATACTGATCCAACATTACTCCAATTACTAAAAGGAACATAAATTTTACTAACTGTAGAGAGAACCCACAAAAATTAGAATAAATAGCTACCCATTATTCTTACTATTTGAGTGAAAGCATTTAACGTAACATGAGATGGAGAATGTCTTAACAAAACAACTAAGGAAAAGAGAAAAAGCAAATGAGATTAACAATAATATTGATTTAAGAGCTATGTGGTAAAGGAAATGACAATACTGTTAATCACCTAAATATTTCAGATACAGTATTCACGGTAATCTAAATATATTAAACAATATTATTTTAAATCGGAAGTTTTTTGTAGTCGTAGAATAAAAGTTTGAACATCGTTATTACTTATCCAAAAAGGTTATGATCGTAAGAAAGGGTTTCTAAGTATTTCTAAAAGCGAAAAAGGTTAAACTTGAAATTATTTCGTCGATTTTAATGGTGCAGTTACCAATTAAGAAAGGGACCCGCTTCAGTTTATTTCAAAAACAATGCTAGGGGCGGAATGGATTATTCGATTAAATTATTTGTACGTGTGAAGTAAAAATGACTCCATTTTCATAGAGGGTATCAAGGAGGTATAATGTACGCTCCGATTCCGAAATCGATCTGTCTCCATATTTTATTGACGGTGGTATTGTTGACGATATAAAGTGCCTTCACAGAATTCAAAGTGCACCTTTGTGGAAAGTTAAATGGCTCATATTCGGCTTCAGAGGCGTTCAAGAGAAATGAGATATTTCACCGCCTATTATATTTTTAAAATTTTCTATGAACAAAGGTTCACATGATACATGTATTCTGAAATAATACTGAATATTATTTCTCCGTATCTATAGAAAGAAATAAACGAATACAAAACATTAACAAGTATTTTACCTCCTTTGTCTATCAAGTGACTTTCTTTATATATTTTTTATTAACTACCAGCTTCTGCCCACGACTTCGTCCCCGTGGAATAGTTACTTTGTACAAATTACACGCAGCGGAAGCTCTCAAAAGGAAAAAATATAATTGGTCTTAGCGTTGTGTATATTATATAGCCTTCCGTCATAAATGAGCGATCTAACACTGAAAAAAATTTTCAAATCGGACCAGAGTTCCTGAGATTAGCACGTTCAACCAAACAGACTCTTCGGGTTCATAATATTAAATATAGATTTCAAGTAGAGTTGTTGAGGTATGTGAGTTGTTGAGGTATGTATGCTTGGTACACATATATGTTTCAACAACTCATATATGTATGAATAGTTAGCTTAGCTTAGGTTAGCTCAGATAGGTCGCGAATTGAATGTATCAGGCAACAGCCCAAGCCGAGGTGTGACGTGTACCTTTGAGCCAGTTGTCAAATAAAATCGGCTGAGTGCCTTAAGCGCTCGCCTTAATAGTCCGGTGAAGCTGTTAAGAACTTGCTAGGTCAATAGCGTAATTAGTTCGAAAAAAAAATAGATTTCAAGTTAACACTTAATATACTTTTATAAAAATAATAATATATTTTCGAAATATTTACTTAATTTATACCAAAATTCTGTCCATATTTAAGAATTTTTACATACATAGAATATTAAACTGTATCAAAGTTCCTCTTGAACGATTTTTCAAATAATAACAAAATCAACCACAATCTAGAACTATTAAGTGGCAATAAGGTCTAATTCTGTACAACGCACTGGCGTAAACTGGTTCTCAAGCTTAGCCCCTATAACGTATCTATTTACGTATATATCTACGTATGTATTTGATAACAGATCACAATGGTGTTATCTAGATACGCTTAGAAAATGCTCATCACAAGTCCTCTTATACAATGTTATTCTTTCACCACAAGCACAAGTTTATTGTAGGATTTGAATCTACGTCATAAATAAGCTTACCAAAGTTTTACTATTACAATATTTTGAAATATATTCAATTACATTCAAACATTTAATTAATTGTTATATCAAAAGAATGACAAGGATTTAAGTTAGAAAATTATCAACTCAAATTTCGTCTCTTCTTAAACAAAGTTTTCTCTTAACTTTGATAACCGAAGCCTTCGTTTTAGGTTTTGTAATTATTTTGTATCACTTTACCTCGCAATGTATTTATTATTCGCAATGTACGTATTTATGTTGAAAATTTATACTAACGCCTAAGAAGATTGTTTGTCGATTTTAAATTTGGGCATACATTTTTACATATTACTATAGTGCATAATAAAATCATCGGAAAGTATTAAGTCCCTTACTTATTTACTTTCTCTGTTACTTACGTCTCTTCGTCATTAAAATTACAATAACTTTTGATAGAGTGAACCGATTTTAATGAAATCAAGACTAAATGTTATTCGAGGATGTGCTTCATGGATTCATGAACGCAGTACTTTAGCAGTGATGCGTGTTTGTACAAACAGACAGACATTTCTAAAAATGATTGAAATGTATTTAATTACTTATTGCAAGACACCTGCAACCTGTTAAGACCTTGCTAGGTCAATAACGTAGTCAGTTCGGAAAAAAAAACTTTTTTTTTAAACAAAAATCTAAAAGTACAGACACAGATTTATATTTTTATTATATGTATAGAAGATTATTAGTTTTTGCTGGAGGATTCTTTTGCATTAATTATTGTAGCCTTCCGTTGCAATACTTTTTTTGCAGGATGTACCGCTGACGGTAGTATGGATAATAACATGATGATTACTTCAATAGCTAAAGTTTGAAAGTGTGACAAACAAACTCACAATCGCATTTATATTATTAGTAATGATTATGATACGTATCGTTTCCTTAATGCTGTACAAAATTCTTATTTTGTAATTATTATTTCAATAAAACATAATAGTCTTTTATTGCAATTTAGTGATAGCTTATATTCAAATGATATTATATGTTGACTTAGCCACTTTTCTAAAATATAGAAATCTGTTTTATCGCACAAAACACACACTCACACATGGACGCACATCAATAATTTCGACCTCATTTCAAGCAGAATGCTTACACAGGGATGTACGCAAGGTTGTCATATTGTGGATACTGACCCACTAGTAATGTCTTCCGCTGCTTCTTATAATCGATATTTAAGATTTAATACTTATACATATGTATTATCACCTCCCATACTAAGAAGAATAATTATCTATTTAACTAAATGCAAATATTTTTAAATAGACTGAGATTTTAAGTTACTTTAGTATTTTTCTCTTGTGATAAAATTTTTTACATTGTTAATACCAATGACCACAACATCAATAGTTTAAAATCTCCTAATTTATAAAAACAAACATTTCTTATATTTATGTCAAACAATACTTGTTTCTTTAATAAATGAAATCGTTACCGAAACAGACTTGAAGAAATATGAAAATTAAAAAGACGCGTTATTTTATTTCATGCGATTAATATAAACCAAGTTATTGCGTAGTACCTTCAAAACTCGAAGAGGAGAATTGAATTCCACTTTAAACGTCACTGCTCTGTTAAAAGTTAATATTATAATGTTTGAAAATTCTCATATAACCTCGGTGTTAAGATTAAAAAGAGCAATTTCATTATAAAGTAGCTGTCCATCCCAATTTCACACGGTTGCAATGAATGCACATGAAGACAATGAAACCGATTTGGTTTTGTTATGATTTTCCTTTACATTAAGACCATTTATTGAATACTGTAACTGTATACACCTAAATTGTCAACTGTCAATATTTTAGAAGATTTCCGTATTGTTTGCTTTTTTCACAAACTCAACCGCTTCTTATATGGAGATTTTTTAACCGAAATGTGTCGCTTTTCAGTACTACTTTTGAAAGATATTCTTTCATACAAATATTGTCTTGACAATTGCAAACACAACAAACAAATTATTACTTAAATAGGTGCAGTTGTTTTGAAGTGATGCGGTTACATACACGTACTTGGAAAATGATTTTTCATCAATTTATTACCGAGAATATATATAGAAGTTTAACTAAGTTTGGACCACAATGTAGTCACTGGCTACGTATCTGTCAATTGAACGCGTGATTAATGTTATCGGCTCACAAGCATTCAACCGATCTGTTGACAAAACCTTATCCAGCTGAAATTAGTCGAATATCCGATAAATTATTATATATTTACACCGATTTATGCTTTCGGTGATATCCATTTACATTCTTAATAATTTACTATTCTTAAAAATTTTAGAATTTCAGTTAATTTTTGTGATACTATATAGCAAAATATATATATTGGAAGTCGATTTCTCAAGTATACAGGGAAGAAAATAAAGTATTTACCAATGTTTTTTTTTTAATGTCATAAGTTGCAAACGAACAGATGGGTCATCTGCTGTCAAGTGATCACCACCGTCCATGGACACTAACAACACCAGAGGAGTCGCAAATGCGTTGCCACCCTTTGGGGGAAGGGATTAGGGGAGAGGAGAAGTGGGAGGGGGAGGTGGGCCTCCGTCGCTCTCACTGACCGAACGAAACGCAACAATCCAAGCACTGTTACTTCACGTCGGTTTTCTATGAGAGGGTGTTACTACCCCGGACGAGCCGGCCCATTCATGCTGAAACCAATAATAGTTTCAGCGTGGCTCTACCACCATTATAATGTGTAATGAATTGTATGAATGTAAATGTATAATGAATTGCTTAATATAGCCAATATTTATGACCTGACAATCCACGGGTGGCTTGACAAGCCTATATAGTTTCACTGGCCTACTATGATTAAATTATTTCGACCACTTTACTATAAAGATTAGCTAGCTATCACCTATATAAAGCTACATTATCAGCCAGTAATATGAACTGTAATCTATTTTCAAATTTACATTTACGCGAACGAAGCCACGAGCAAAAGTTAGTTATTAATTACATTATTGCGGTCTTATGTGTAATTTTCTAATGATGAATGAGTCCTTGAAAACATAGGAATAATAAATTATGTTTCTGGATACTCCAGTTTTCAATATTTGGTTTATCTATAGTTACATGTTGTTACATAGATAATTTAGCTGTAATAGGAAGCCGGCGCTATCATTCTCAACAATGCTATTTATATAACTATGTTATTTTTAATATCGCCGGTAATATCATCAACCTGTCGTGTAAGCACTCGTATCGACAGCGATATAATGAAATTTACTAAACTAATTTACAAAAACTCTATGTATACTCCACTCCACGCCAAACTTTTTTAACACTTGTTGCCAGCTTGTGTTTAGTGGAAGGGTAGGGGCGAGGGGGGAAAGGGAGGGTAGGTGGGTCTCCGGCGCTCTCACTGACCGAACGAAACACAAAAATGCAAGCACTGTTACTTCACGTCGGTTTTTTGTGAGAGGGTGGTAGTACTCCGGACGAGCCGACCCATTCACGCTGAAACCAGTGATAGCTTCAGCGTGGCTCTACCACCACTCTGAATACAGTTGCCAAGAACACAAATGTAGGTATAAATTCGTATTATATTATATACTAGCCTCTGCCCGCGACTTCGTCCGCGTGGAATAGTTACTTTGTGCTAACTAACAGACAGCGGAAGTTCACAAAACGAAAAAGAAAAAACAACTTTGAAAAATTCTTCACCGATGCTCCGCTGCTATCGGTCTTAGTGTGATGATATATAGCCTTCCTCGATAAATGAGCTATCTAACATAGAAATCATTTTTCAAATCTGACATGTAGTTCCCGAGATTAGCGTGTTCACGCAAACAAACAATCAAACCTTCCAGTTTTATAATATTAATATAGATTACTACTCTTCTGTCGTACTTACCCTGAGCAGTCGAACAAATTACAGTAATTTCTGATGGGATGGACCGATTTTAATCAAACAAAGACTAAGTTATTCTCGAAAATATGTTTTATAAATTTCTTAGTGTGGTTTTATTGTGAACACAGTATTTTAGCAGTGATACGTGCTCATTCAAACAGACAGATAGACAGACAGACTTTTTTAAAAATGATTGAAATGTATTTTATTACTTTTTTAACATTTTTTTTCACAAAAATCGAATAGTACAGGCACGTTAGACTTATATTATATGTATAGAAGAAGATATATATAACATCGAGACGACTTAATGATAAATAAATGTCAATATTAGATTCCTGTGATAATATTTAAATTTTGTTTTGTATTGTAATGATCACCGGTTAATGTACGTATGACACCGATAGATGTCACTAGTTGTTACGTTGGCGATTGACATTGATGAGGTGATTAAATGCGGGTATGAGTAAAAACGGATATTTATGAAATGAACGTTGGATGAGACGTCAAAAGTGAAGGCTTAATCGTTTGGTGCACTGTAATAATAAAATAGTAAACTTAAAATCATCACTGTTAAGACAACGTATATATTAGTGGATCGTATTCGACACGGGGTAAGCTATGTTACTTATTAAAGTGTGTAGCATCCAAAACAATCTAGCTTCAATATTAATACATCTTTATGAATTTGATTACAGTTTACCGAAACGCCCTTTAGAGATAGTTTGATATTTCTTTATGCGTAACGGAGTGCATTGAACAAAACCAATTTTCGGCATATTTGGAGCTGTTTCTCCGTCGGGACTAACCGAAACGACGATCAGTGTCTACTGAGGCCATCAAGGTCTACCTACGTGAGAATCTTCAAACTCATCTCCGCTGAGGTCGAACCCGCATCATTACAGTATTTAACTTTTGACTATATTCCGCGAAAGCTTGAACTTTACGGTTACCTATATTCAGAACAGCCGAAAGACTGACGTGTACTATAATAAAATTTTAGCGGTGTTATCACAAAAAAGTTAAATACGTATTGAATACTTGCTTGAAAAACGTTTCGTATTGAATGCACCGCTGTCGCTGAATGTTCGCCATCTTGCTCTTTTGTCTCGCTTTGGTTACGTTAGGTTAGACTTGCGAAAAAGGATAACGCAAACTTGCCTCGGGCGAGCGTGGTGCATGTATTACGAAACCTTTTAAAAGCAAGTATTTAATACGTATTTAACTTTTCTGTAATAACACGGCATTGTTTTCGCTCTGTACATTCTTTTGTTTGGTTAAAAAAATATGAATTTTAGATTAATAGCGGATCAATAGATATAGAGACGCTATTGCTTACATTTAATTTATAATAAAATTAATTTCTAAGTAAAAGTGTGAACGAATTAAAATTCTGACATAGAATCAATTTTAAAGTACACAATGAGAATAACTAAATAACATTTTTAAATTTAACTTTAAATATCTTCCATTAATATATGATTCCGATGTTTGATAGGAAACATTCGTTTTTCAGAGTACGACAAACTGACTGCACTGTACCTACTGATTACATATTTGGGGGTTAGTAGCATATTACTCCGTTTGGATACTGGATATGTATTGGATATATGTATAAACGTGCTATATATTGTATTTCGCATTGACCTGCATAATATGCACTTGTTTGTTTGCGCAATATCTTGTAGATAATGCTATATATGTGCAACTCGTTAAGTCCCAAGTTAAAGCTTTGTTGTATCGTTGTTCCCAGCTTCATTTACGCGCATGTTTGCATTGTGTATTTGAAACGCTGCGGCTGTCTATAGCGTCCCTAATTTGCATACTTAACTAGGACAGTCATTATGTTAATTGTGCTTATTTAAATCCAAGATATAACAAAGGCAAAGTAAGTTAAGATTTAAAGTTTAAACTTGACTGTATATGAACGTTATTTCTAAAGCTAGTACTGAGATATAATTCAATAATTCCTTTTGCATTTTATAATTTACTTATTGGGCAAGTGTATGGATTACTAACAATACGCTATAGTCCTTAAAAGCGCAGCAATTAACATATGGAACGCAAGTCAAAATGTTTTTTTTATATCATAAGAGGTAAACGACCAGGTAGGTCACCTGACGGTAAGTGATCACCGCCGTCCATAGACACTTGCAACACCAGGAGAGTCGCAAGTGCATTGCCGGCTTTTAAAAGTACGCTGAGAACGAAGTAATAACGTGCGAGAGCCGTGCAACGCGGTGCTGACTATTGTAACCGAGAACGAATAGGCTATCCGAAGAAAACCGAGCGTTAAGAGGAGAGGCCGGACTGTGAACGCTTATGTATGAAGCAACCACGGTATAACCGAGTAGTTGGAGTTTTTGGCGGGATCTTGGTCTGTAATGTAGTGGATTTTATTTTTTATTCATAATCTTGTGTTACTTGCCTCTATATTGTGTAAAATTGGTGGTGTTTTATGTAATATAGTTTGTTTATTGTGCATAAGTGAAGTGAATGGAAAATAATACCACGGGCCATGAATTCTGAGATGCCACCAAAACTCCATGGAAAGTTCTAACAAGATGGTCACCATCTTGTTAGTTCATTGAAATTATATCAAGAAACTTGTAATATCGATGGCAATGGCAGTAATAGTCTACTAGAAGACTGGTTGCCAAAAATAAAGTTAAACAAAATAAAAAATATATTAGAGTTTATTTCCATATTGTTATTACAGTTACGTATTTTAAAGTCATACTGAAAACGGTTCTCTCGGTACTAGATAGCAATACCGTATTTTATAAAATTTCAGAAAAGTCACATTTCATATTATCTTAACACCTTTATACGTGTACCTATTCTTTTGGTCATAACAGATATACGCGTAAATTTCTGTATTCAAATTATGAATCCACACAAACATTTCCACCGTTTTAATTTTGAACCATTTGAAACGTTTAAGCGATATTATGCTAGTTCTAAATAAAATCCTCTTTGAATTTCATGAAAGTAAATTTATTGTGGAAAGTAATCTGTTTAGAGGATTATATATATTTTATCTCTTATCCTAATTCATGTAAAGTATTAATAAAAAAATACGTAACAAATAACAATGAAGTATTAAATTTTATGTTCTTGCGTATGTTTTATTTTTTATCTTATTTTACCTTGTTGTTTATTTTAACTGTTAAATATTTCGTTAATTAAATACGAGGTTTACCATATTTAAGTATGGAACATTTCCGTAATTACTGTTATTTTTGTCTATTAAATAATTCTAAATTTATATTAAAACTATATGTAATTAAAATGGTAGGTCCCTTTCATTCCACTTTTGATATCAGAATACAAGTCTAGTAGCTTAGAAGCATATCGGCGTTCAGGTCATTTGTTGTAGCTTCAGTATACGATCATACAGGAGATCATGGGGTGTAAGGGGTGTCAAATAACATCTAAGACTTGACATCCAAGCCAACCTCACCTGCACCTGATACACCCTGCTGAATAACGAACGAGGCAATGGCGAAAGCGGGGTGGTTTTACAGCCTGACTTGGTCGCAACCACCATGTATATGGCGAAAAACTCCGTCATAGTGATTCACTTTTGCGGGTCGCGTTTCGGGATCAGCCTGTGCATATCCAGCTTTTCGCTGGCCGGCATGACAGCGGCGACCGGCGATGGATAGTGTGTCACTCGGTGGTCGCCATTGTTTTTGGATTTTCCTGTGCTTACCATCAGGCACAGTGCAGTAATTTTGCCGTGATACTATAAAAAAAAAGAAGTAAAAAAATCCATTTCTTTGAAAAATTACCTGTTTTCATTTATCATCCGTGAAATAGCAGTGATACTTTTTAACACTTTCCACAGTGTCATGAAATTAATCACTGCCATACAACTATGTTGAGATTTTTTCATTTCAATATGTAGGAGATAAAAATAGGTGTTATCAAATAAAGCCAGCGATTTAAATATAACGTTGAGTATCAAAAGTTACTCTTTGATTGACATTCAAAAATATACTGATCACGCACCTGGTAAAATAATTAATCTCTCTCAAGAGTATAACGAACAGAATTAAGCCTTATATCAAAGTTCCATAGAATAAAATTGTGATTAATATTAGAACAAACTTAGAACGTGTGGGGTTTAATAAAATTAGTGGGTGTGAAGAATATTAAATTGTAAGTAGGTAACGAATCCGTTGGGGATTACCTTATACGAGTAGCGTAGGTAAATCTGCATGCTGATTAGATAAATATAAAGCTATCACTAATCTCTATTCGTTGATTATAATGATTATATAATTTGTAGATAAATTTCCGAGTAGGTTGCGAGTGCCTGTTAACTTTGATTCATGTTTTCCGATAACTTTGGTTTTATAGGTTACAATAAAAAAATGTTAGCCTTGAATTTTACGTACACATTCACATGTTGTGTCTTCTTCTTCTTACCCTTATCCCACATAAGTAGGGTCGGTACAACATGTTTGTCATGTTGTGGTATATGTTTTGGCTTAATTTTTACGATCGGCCGCCTGCCTGACATCAACCCTCCTTGGGATTATTTTGTTGTACCACTGTATTATATAAACTCAAATTTTGTGTAAAATTTGTATATATGTAACTAGCTGTACTCGCGACTCTTTCCACGTGAAATCTAATGTAGAAAAACAATGATTAATAAAATCATCTGAATCTATTAAGTGAATTTACTTATCTACTTTTTGTTTCGTAGTTAAGTCGCGTTCTCAGTACCATTACAATAACTTTTGATAGAGTGAACCGATTTTAATGAAACCAAGACTATATGTTGACTGAGGGTACGCTTTACGATTTTATTGTGAACGTAGTTAGTACTTTAGCAGTGATGTGTGTTCATACAAACAGACAGAAAGACATTTCTAAAAATGAAATGTGTTTTTTTTTTATTCCAAGACACATGTAATAATTTTTTTTCACAAAAATCTAAAATATACAGACACTGTAGATTCTTATTATCTATATAGATTGATATACTTTTTATATTCGTATTAAAATGATTGAATGATAACATATGAGTGTAGATGCAGATTGCCTCCAATTGGCAACACGGCCCTGGAGCTTCCTACCTTTTTTTTCTCCATGGGGGAATCCCTAACGGATATCCATCTCGCCGGGCAGCAGAGGATGGATATGCCCGAGTCGCACGGACTAAAACCTCATGGTTCTTACACCTTTTGGCCGCAGGAGCAGGGACTGTCTAATCGACACTACATCTGCTCCTCCAACAGGTGTTGTCCCCTCCTAAGGGACCCAAACTGCGGCCTGAGGGGTCAAGATGGTGGACCCCTCAAGGGGAAATGGAGCTTCCTACCTAATTTCATGGTAACACCAAATTCATTTACTCAATAACATAATTATTAATTAACCTATGCAACAAAAATGCTCGTTACATTTTTATCACCGCGTTGAAAAGCGGCAATAACTAATACAAAAAAAAATCACAAAGATTTTAAAAGAGATCAATATAAGTTTGCTATTAATTTATAGACTGATATTTAAGTTAATCTCAATTGTGGTCAGAAATACACTAAGTTTATAAAAACGACTAAATCTTTAAAAACATATTCGTCACTAAATAACATAATAAAAGGTGACTAATTATATATCAAAATTAATTATAACCCTCGGATAATAAAAATGAAGTCGAAATCCGTAAGATTTAGTAATAACATATCAGGAGGATTTTATAAAAATAAGCGGAGAAGCATTTTTTTTATAAATCGAGGGACAATAAAGCCCGAACAGTAATTGAATTTCGTCGGGCCAAATCGTTTTTTTCAACCTACTTAATCGAAGCTATGTTTGGGTTAACGTAAATCTAGATTCATACGTAATTTTTTTGGTTTATTTCATCACTAAATGGTTCCGTCGCTTGTGATGGTCAGGTGACACTAAAATAACGATAATTTAAGTTCAAATAATGAGATTTATATTAAGATAAAACATTCGAATAATTTTGTGTTGTGGTAGGGTTTTACAGCCTGACTAGGTCGCAACCACCATGTATATGGCGAAAAAGCCAGTCATAGTGGTTTGCTTCTGCGGGTCGCCTTTCGGGATCAGCCTGTGCATATCCAGCTTTTCACAGGCCGGCATGACAACGGCGACCGGCGATGGATAATGTGTTACTCGGCGATTGCCATTGTTTTTGGATTGTACTGTGCTTACCATCAGGCTCAGTGCAGTAATTTTGTCGTGCTACAACGCGGATATAAAAAATGTTGATATGTTATTTCTATAATGTTATATGTTATTATAAAAATATCTAGATAAATACTATGTTGTAGATATAATTTTAGATATGATTATCTAAATTAGTTCTAAACTGACATTCAACAAGCCATATCTCCGATGCTTTGAAATGATTGTACCGTGACAAATCATTGTAACTATTTGTCGTATGATATTTTATGTTCATTATTATTATTATTTTAAATACTTTTCTATGCGTAACTAGAACTTTTATATCATTATAAGGTCTGTGTTAGATTACTATATAGAATTCAGTAACAACATATAGTCAGTAGGTCAATATATTTGTAGGTGGTAGAGCCAAGCTGAAGCTATTACTGGTTTCGGCATGAATGGGTCGGCTCGACCGGGGTAGCACCACCCTCTCAGAGAAAACCGACGTGAAGCAACAATACTTGCATTGTTGCGTTTCGTTCGGTCAGTGAAAGCGCCGGAGACCCACCTACCCTCGCCTTCCCATTCCGTCTTCCCTTCCTCTCCCCCCAAAACAGGCTGACAACGCACTTGCGACTCCCCTGGTGTTGCAAGTATCTATGGACGGTGGTGATCACTTAACATGAGGTGACCCATCTGTTCGTTTGCCTCCTATAATATAAAAAAAAACCTAGTTGCAAGTTCTAGTAGAATCGGCAGAAAACTTACTCGATGAAAGAACGCATAGATGTGCAAATTTTTATAATGAGTAACATCCATAAATCAATCAATATGAATTCAATCAATATTAAAAAATACAATCGCTTTTTACGTCCAGCCATTTCCTTATTTCTTGTAAACTACGCTACAGATGTTAATACAATTTTCACTATCATATAGGAGATTTCTTCAGGAAGTTTTATATTTTGCCTGCACATTATATCTATATAAAGGAAAGTCGATATATTGTAATCAGGTAATAAATAATGTTTTCCCATCGCTTATATTATTGCTGCAACATTACAGGGTGTAATAAATACATCAAGATGTCTAAAGAGATATCCCTTATGATATATATTATGTCTAAATCTCAAGTGTAATTCACCAGTTTTATTTTTTAGAAATTATAAAAAGAATGTGTTATTTTTGAGATTATTTTATTATCATAATAAGGATTAGCCTTATTTTTGCTTAGGATAGCTTTGATACGATGATGGCTTTGTCGATAATGAGTTCGGACACTGGGTCAATGGACGTAGGTTCGAATCCTTGCAACTGAGTCGGAGATGGCATGAGAGATATCATGGTGGTATTTCTATGTTCACCTGGCTAACTATCATATCACCGATATGTTGAAAATCTATCCTCAACCACTGTTGGTATCTTTCAGCACTTAAAAGTTAGCCCCCTTTAGGCTTGACGTGTTTACAATCTTAGAATACGTTGTCATTTAACATCCAGATGCGGTTGTGGTCAACCTAAAGTATAAAAAAATCAGATTTAAATACGTTGTGTTTAGTCCAATGAAGCTGTGAAGGCCCATTAGGCTAATAGTATAGACAGTTCGAAAAAAACAGATACGTTGGGCATTTCGTGTAGATTAAAATTAGCCTTTAAGACATATAATTTTAATCGAAATCTTAGAAGGTATCACAGTAAAAAAAAGAACTTGTATTCTTACGTTACGTCTACAAAAAATCGCTCTAAATGGCTTAGAGACTTGACGTCATATTGCACCCGTGCGAAGAAGGAGCGTGAGTTTTTACACAGAAGAAAAATTAGATTCAGTATATTTAAATTACCTGGTTGTACATATTATAATTATAACTAACAAGTTCAATTATTTGAATGCAATAATAGATTTATGTCATTTGAATACATTTCCAGTTTCTTCTATAATTCTTTGGTAATTCTTATATTTATTCGTGCTTTGAGCTCGATGCGCTTTGTTGCACAAACACATTGTCAGTGACAATATATCTCTAACGGCTTTGTACGTGTCCGCGTGTCGCAGACTTTATCTTGCCGTCTTTCATGGCCACATATTATTTTCTCTCCTCATTTTACCGATTTTATTATACCTATTTTAAACTTTTACCACTACTGTTTCATATTGTGTAGATTATATAATATAATGGAAACTTTTCTGTCAGTAAAAGTCTCGTGAATTCAGTCGTTTGAGAGATTTTCTAGGACACACAAAATACACTCAAATTGTATTCATATATAATATAAAGATTGTTCACTTATTTTTGGACGCTGTTATTTCTAATTTTTATATGCATTAATTTAATGAAACGAATCTATCAATTACGCACATAAAACAAGATTTATTAGAAATATACATTTTCATTTCATATGTTAAGAAATTTTTGCTGAATAAATTAAATTTCAATTTAAGCTTTAAAACGAAATTATACGTATCTATAAATCTGAAAGACAATAATGGATTAAAAATGTCATGCATTATACATATTCGTCTGTTGGATAAATAAGTATACGAAATTCTTATGGAATATGCAACGTTTTGGATTACAAAATAACAACCTGTCATTTTGATCGATGAGGCGACTTCCTTCCCGAGCATTTGTTTCTTAGAAATATGTGTATCGTCTCAGGATTACGCTTGTTATTTGGTGTGAACGTAAGTTGGGGCACTTTTTGTTGACTATTTTTATTATTCACGTATCATTTTTACAATAAAAAACTTAGTAAAGCAATAAGTACTTGTGTTTAATGTAAGTTCTATAAGAGTCACCTTACTGACTCTTGACAACATGGTGTTTCTGTCAAGAATATTAACATTATATTAACTAGCTGATAACCATCGGCTGTGTTGTTTACAATTTTAATAATATATTTGATATACTGAGGAGAAGACATGAAAAAATTGTAATTTAATGAAGCTGAAATGCTTTAGTTTTTACCTACTTTTCTCTCGTACATAATTGGCACCGTTATTCAAATTGCTACAACTTTTGATAGAATGTACCGATGTTAATGAAATAAAGAGTAAGTGTTACTCGAGGATATGTTCTATCACTTTTTTAACCGACATCGAAAAAGGAGGTTACTACGTTCGGTTGTATGTTTTTTTAATGTATGTTAATCGATATCTCCATCAATTATTAACCGATTTTAATGATTCTTTTTTTATTTGAATGGGTTATATTCCCTAAAGGGGGTGAAATATCGTTTATTCGATTTTCACCCACTTCGTATCTACGTATTTTCGTGAAATTGGAGTCGATTTATTATACCCATTAGAAACCAGATATATTTATGGACAATGAAAATCGAAAAATATTTTTTTTCCAAAAAAAAATAAACCGACTTCGATGTGAGAAACTAATAAGGCACTAAAAAGCGAAAAATAACTGAATTATTAAATTAACCAAATTAAATAAAAAATATTGATATTCGCACTACCTAATAATATATTAGAAGTGGGTGCCAACCTACATTGCATTATCATAAACTTTAGCAGTGATAAGCGCTCAAACAAACAGGCAGACATTTCTAAAAAATATTTCAAAGTATTTCATTCTTAACAAAAATCTGAAAAGTACAGTTTTATTTACTTACTTATTATATATATAGAAGATAAAGATAGTTTTGGAATGTGTTTCGTGTTAATTATATTTATTCGTAGAGCGTAAGAGTCTTGTATATAATTAGTTTACCACTAAATTATGAAACGTCTGTCATACATTTTACAAAAGATAATTCGTTATTTCTGAATGTCTCAAAGGTTCCCTGTTCAGTGTCAAGCGTTTAATGTAGCTATATAAATTCTGTACGCCTCGCTGGTTCTTCTTTAATCGCTTTAATGTTATGAAAAGAAATAATAATAAAAAATTAAGTGACTTTTTTGCTTTGCCGAAAATAAGGGAAATGTATGATGGTATGTTAATATTTAAGGCCTTGTTCCGTGTAAAAATGAATTTATTATGCACAGATAAATTGAATTATTTTAGCGTTAAGAGTTAGAGAATCGAAGTATTTTATTATTCTGATTACGAAGGTGATGTCTATACCCCTTATATATATATATAACTATTATAGTTATATGTTTGTCACTGAAGTCTTACTAAACGGTCGGACTGATATTGATGAATTCTTTTTTGTATTTTTGAGATGGATGACTCAGATTTGAGATAGATGGCTTAGATTCATAATTATTCATTACGTGGCGCTGCAACCTGATTCCTGATTTTTTTTTTATCAGGACAGTCACGGACGTTCCTTGGGTCCTCTGATATAATATAGACTGTATGTATATTATCATAACTGGTATTTAGTGAAAGTAAGTTTGTTTGTTACTTTTTCACGCCTTTACAGCCGATCATAATGTAATTCTGCATACACGTTCAGGGATACAAAGAAAACATAAGGCATCTTTCATCCAGAAGAAACCTACTATTCTCGAGGGATAGTACAAATGTATATTAACTCCAGGAAAGCTATATAAAAACAATTGTGTGACATTACTGAACTCCAACAACGTTCGACCAATCACCATGCAAGTTAGCATAACAACGTGTTTGTTCTTAGGAGAAGTATTCTTTTCTACTCATCTTACTATAACGCACCACTAGATGGCGTGAGGCCGTATTTTAATGTCAATGAATTTAATGTAATGCGAGCAAATAAATGCTAATACCTGTTGAATTAATATAAACGGGGTTAGTGGTTGAATTCCTGTTGGTCGGCGACAATAGAGCGAATATTATGAAATGTATACATATAAATAAAATAAAATGTACTGTGCGTTGTATGTACGGCTCAATCTCGGAAACGGCTGAATCACTTTTGACGAGCCTTTTACTTTCAATGACTACATATAATTTAACTTCTCTGTAATTCAACTTCGTTAACAATTCAACAGAATTGATATAAAATTGGTAAATAAAGTCATTCTGCAATAAATCTAGTTAAATACGTAATTTCTTTGAACTATTTTCAATGGAACGGATTTTTTTAAAATATATTATACATATTTTTGTGAATGCATTTAGGAACAGCCTTTGTTAATAATACCGAGTTTCTCGCAATTTTTTTATAAAGCTCTTTATCTCATATCAGGGGAGAGATTAAACCTGTAGTTGACAATAATACAAAAAGTGCCGTCCGCTTTTATTCCTGTGATTTTTTAATAATTGTCTGAAGAGTTTAAGCTTTAACTTTTTTTTAGTTATAACTAACCTACTTTTAAAATTCTAAGACTGATGAAGAGACAATGAACAGCTTGAACTGGTCGGTTTAAGAGCATAGAAATGTACGTACTAGTTTCGTATATAATGTGAGCAATAATTAAAAAATAATTTTTAAAAATTCATTACCTCAAGAGAAAAAATTGAACGATATCTGAGACCTTTTCGATGAGACATTCTATTTGGCATACAATTACTATGCAATTTAGTTAATTATCTAATGGATTTTATAAAGGTAATAATAGTAATTAGTGATTAAATCAACTGGCACCTACTCCGATGAATTGTGAGAAATGGTAGTAAAGAAAGAAAAATTGAAAATTTCAGTGTTAGTAAATTAGAAGATTTACACTTATACATATAATAAAATAATAGATATGATAATTTAAAATAATAGATATGCAAACACAAAATAATAGATATGCAAACACAAAATAATAGATATGCAAACACAAAATAATAGATATGCAAACACAAAATAATAGATATGCAAACACAAAATAATAGATATGCAAACACAAAATAATAGATATGCAAACACAAAATAATAGATATGCAAACACAAAATAATAGATATGCAAACACAAAATAATAGATATGCAAACACAAAATAATAGATATGCAAATTTAAAATAATAGATATGCAAATTTAAAATAATAGATATGCAAATTTGTATGCTTTTCAAAGCCTTTTTTCGAACAACAATGACAGCAAAGATCTCTCTTTTAAATAAAAATTACAAGTTGCAAACAGGTTTTTAACATAGTATACATAGTGGGTGCCCAGAGGTACACATTCGACCATAGTTCATTGATTTTTTAAAGTTTGAATTTTATTAGGGTTCTTTTGTCAATTGTTATAATATCATTGTAGAATGCAGAATGAAAAAGGGTAATTGGAACGTAAGAGTAAAATAATACATACAGTCGAGTATAGCAACCTCCTTCACAACCTTTTTTGAAGTCCTTTATTGACAGATGTCAAAATGTCTTTTTTATTTACATGTGTGTATATGTTGTGTAAAATTGAAGCAGTAGTGTGAGTAATGCATATTTTAATTAATTTAATGTACTTCTAATGTATTTTAAATAAAATAAATAGCTTTCTGCACTTCTCCTTCATATAAACTTTAACTATGCCAAATTTCACGTTCATCCGTTCGCGCATTTCTCTCAAAAAGGGATACAAAGTTTAGGCTTCACGTATCAATATATATGATATCTAAGACAATAGAACTAGTTACAAAATATCGCGCATCTGCACAGTAAATGTCACATGAAAGACATATGTATTATTTGCTTCGTATTCACTGTAAACTCATGTTGATATTTCAATAAATTAAAGTTTTGCAGTAATTCTTGAATTTTGAACAAGTTAATTGTACTAACTTCGGGTAACTCGTAAGGGAATTTTAGTGTCCCTTTGTAATATTACTCGCACGATTATTGTTCAAAGTTAGTTATTCACAGTCTGACGGATTTAACATTTATTATTTGTGTGTTACATAAATATATCATGAACGTAAATTGTTAAATTTATTTCAAAGTACGATTGACGAGTATATACGATTTTGAAATGTTTTTAAATTTTGAAGTTTTCTACTACTAATATTTAGTTGGATTAGCCCTGAGTATACATATAATAAATTATATATTATATTCTTATTATATTTTATACTAACAGATCCGAGCAACTTCGTCTGCGTCAAATCGGTTATTACCGGTCCAATTGTATTACCAAACGCGAAAAATCTTCTTAAATAAGCCAAGAACCCGATTGCAGCATCACCGACCGGGACCAATTACGATATAAAAGTTGATAACAAAAAACATCCCACCTAGCGACGAGTTATAATAAAATGGACAGCATATAAACTATCTCCATGAGAAAACAGATGTGACAACTTCCATGTTGATTGGTCCCGAACAGTTTAACGATCTCAGATTTGCCAACATTTCGTAATTGTTACAGTGCAATTTAAAAAATATTCTTGCTCGTTTAATATTAGTTATTGATCCACGCAATTTGATAAAAGAGTAGGTACATTGAAATAAATAAGATAATATAAGAAAAATAAAAATAAACATATAAATAGAAGTTATTTGAATCTTTGTCTGCGTCGACATTTGTTTCTTGAACATTTATTGGAAACGAAACACAGACTTCTTTTTAGTATCAATATGAGATAACCGAGATTATTTGTGAGACCAACGAGACAAAGATAAGCATCGAAAAGAAGCAGAATATCTAAACCAAATAATAGGAGACATCAAGATAAAGAATCTCCATTCTTTGATGTGTCTGGTTCGCTTATATTTAATTACGATCTTTGAGAATAAAAAAAAATACTTTATTTAATTTAGGTCCTAAGAAGGTATGGAAGATACTCAGCGAAAGAATAACTTGATTGTGGTAAGTACAGACATTTTTTTTATTGTTGCACGGCATAATGACTTCTCTGTGCCTGATGGTAAGCACAGTACAATCCAAAAACAACGGCGACCACCGAGTGACACACTATCCATCGCCGGTCGCCGCTGTCATGTTGGCCTGCGAAAAGCTGGATATGCACAGGCTGATCCTGAAACGCGACCCGCAGAAGCGAATCACTATGACGGGCTTTTTTCAATTGGCCCGTTGAGTTTTACTGACATTTATCGTATGATTGTGTGTTCAGAAACGCAATTTCACAAGTTATCGAGCCAATAACGCTATTGAACAGATAAACTATAATTAAAGTACCTTAGAAACCGGGCATGTAATTTATTGAAACTAAATATAATAAACTTATTATTTAACCTTCAAAAATACTAATACGAGATCTTACTTGAGAATAGTTTCTGTATCACTACATAGTATAAAACAAAGTCGCTTTCTCTGTCCTTATATCCCAATGTATGCTTATATCTTTAAAACTACGCAACGGATTTTGATTCGGTTTTTTTAATAGAGAGAGTGATTGAAGAGGAAGGTTTATATGTATAATAACATCCATTAAATAGTGGAGAAATACTGTTATTTTTGAGGTTTCTAATGTGATGTCGTAAATAATTACATTTAACCGATTCGATGCAGACGAAGTTGCACGGGTCAGCTAGTAGCTGTATAAAGAAATGAAAATAAAAACGGCAGAGTAAATCTTATTAAAATAATACAGGGAAATATAAATTTCCTCGCGTAAAGTAACATTAAAAAGTAAGAATGATTTAAAATTCTTGCGAAGAGTGCAATTACTATCATTATTTATGGCGTTACTGTGTTGTATAAAAAGCTGTAAGTATTCACTCTTCCATCTTGTTTGGACTATATTGAAAATTCTTAAAACTTTTATTTTATTACAATCATATTATTAATTGATTCTAGCGAGAATAATGTTCCAAGATTCCTTCTACAAGTAGATGGTATTTAACATCAATTCAATTATTGCAAATTTAAAATGCTACAATTTAATTTTGTGCTGAGTTTAAAAGAACCATACGAAAACTTGGACAACAACACAAAGCGGCTCGCCGACATCGGAACATTATTTTTAACAACATTTGAACTTTTCCGCCTGTTCAATGTTTGTTTAAAAGAAATTCAATACATATTCAATTTTATTATAATTACGAGTAATAGCAGTTTATATTTCCTATATTTTATTATATAATATATTAGTTTGATACCCGCCACTTTTATTGCTGTTTTATGAGAACTAAGTGTTTTGTTTCTGTAATACATTTTGGGCTATATCATTTTTTCCATTGTAATTTTGTTAGTATAACTTAACAACTGCATGATATTTTGCTTGTAAGATGATTTTATTGAATACCGAATAACTTTATCGAAACGCTACTCTTCAGCTTCTAATAATAAATATAATTATGTTTAGATAATACTCATAAAAAATCTCTACCTATGCGAAAAAAAAACAGTGAGTATCAGTGTCGACACGCGGAGGAAGTGAAAGTTTTTATGCTTATATGAATATGCTCATAGACTATATACTATAACGTAGTACCGTAGTATAAATACTTAACTATACTTATTTACTCATATTACTACTACTAGACCTAAACAGACACATATATTTACAACACACACAAATTACAAAATACAATTTTTCCCCTACCATGCTATAAGAATTTTCTCTTCAATATCCATTTCGGAGTTTAGTATGAACAAATGACGGAAACTTCAAACTTCAAATTCATATATACTAGTGGGCGCCCAGCGGTCGACATTCGACCATAGTTCATTGATTTTTTTAAGTTTGAATTTTATTAGAGTTAATATCATTATTGAATGTAGAATGAAAAAGGGTAATTGGAACGTAAGAGTAAAATAATACATACATACAAGTTGCAAACAGGTTTTTAACATAACTAGTGGATGCCCAGAGGTAGACATTCGACCATAGTTCATTGATTTTTTAAAGTTTGAATTTTATTAGGGTTCTTTTGTCAATTGTTATAATATCATTGTAGAATGTAGAATGAAAAAGGGTAATTGGAACGTAAGAGTAAAATAATACATACAGTCGAGTATAGCAACCTCCTTCACAACCTTTTTTGAAATCCTTTATTGACAGATGTCAAAATGTATTTTTTATTTACATGTGTGTATATGTTGTGTAAAATTGAAGCAGTAGTATGAGTAATGCATATTTTAATTAATTTAATGTACTTCTAATGCATTTTATATAAAATAAATAACTTTCTACACTTCTCCTCCATATAAACTTTAACTATGCCAAATTTCACGTTTATTCGTTCGCCCAATTCCGTTAAAAAGGGATACAAAGTTTAGGCTTCACGTATTAATATATATGATCTAGATTTTTACTTGTATACGTACCTACGTTACCTACCTACCTACGTTATGTAAATATATATGTGTAACTTACATATACTGTTATTTATTGCATATATTATGCTCGTTATATTTATTTATTATTTGTTTATAATATTGTGTTCTTATTACATGCAAATACCCCTTGATTATACTAATATATGTCAAAGTTTACTTTTAATATATTCATGTCAGCAATTACCTCGCCTTTGTTCTTAGCACAACATTTGAAATGTTAAACTAGATATGAATTTACGGTGTATAATAAATTTGAAATAAATTTTACAAAATAATGAAACGAAATTTATTTTAAGTGTTTATGGCTTAGTTGAGACCGTGTCTGCATACCGCGTAGGTTCGAATCCCTACAAATGACTCTGAGACATCAGTGAAGGAAATTATTGTGGCGAAACCTCCGATCAACAATAACTAAGTTATATTTTAAGCTTTAAACTCACAAATAATATCAAATTTTGAACACAATTACCGGTTTTATACCTGTGGCACAAATGTTTGGCCAAGGCTTTTCAACTACGCACAAGCACGTACAATAACGGGAAAAAGTACTTTATTCATTGCGTGTTAAGGTTGAATTCCCACTAAATGTTATTTATGTTGTCTTTTCATTTGTGAGGGGAGTAATTTATTACTTTGCTCGTTTTATCGTATGTATTAGATAATATTTTAGACATTTGTGACTTTATTACAAGGTGTCATGGTTGTAATTAGGTTGAACTCAAAATTTTTTTAAACTTTTTTTCTCCCTTTCTTAGTAAACAAATAACTACACATAAGTATATATTTACGCGGACAGCCTTTAGCTTCGATTTTGTACGTGACCCTTTATCTAGTTATTGTTGATCGAAGGACGTTACCATAGCATGGTCGTAGGATTTTTTCTAAGCACGTCTATTTACTACCCTCAAGTTCAAAATCTGTTGCTAAGCACCTGTTGGTGTATTCCGGTGGCTACATTCGAGAGCCAGACCCTCTAGGTTTAACGAGCTTTCCATTTTAGACAATATCAACATTTATCATAAGATGAGGTTAAGGTCAAACGTTATTATTTATAGGTATATAAAAAGTTCAGTTATTTATTTAAAAATGAGAAAAATCTTAATAAAGTTATTCTACCTTTATGTCATCGCAAATATTATTGAGTAAGGATTTAATATAATTAACGTTTATTTTATTTCTGAAGGATACAAAAGACCTGTCAACGAATATAAATCAGTCCGATTCAATACGAATCGAATCCCTTAAAGGCAGAATCTCGACGCCTAAATCATATGGAATATGACAATGAAGTGAAATAAATTTATGATCTAAAATGACATCGTATCGAAGGGACGTTGAAGATGGATTACGATTGGGCGGAATCAAGGTTTTCTATTATACTTGAGTTCTATTATTCTGGGTAAGGGATTAGATTGACACGGTTCACCGAACAAAATGGGTCTCGATATAACGCGACACTTCATTATGTGGTTGACGTATTGCATTGTTACGTGTGGTACTTTTAAGGTTTTGAATAACTCTCCGTCGTCGTCAATCTTTTTGGCCGTTCTGAATACAGCCGAGTTCGGGTTAATATAGTGCAAAATTTCATACAAAAGAAAGTTAAAATACTATTGTAGGAGTCTAGAATTGGCATTTTTTTTATGTCATAGGAGGCAAACGAACAGATGGGTCACCTGATGTTAAGTGATCACCACCGTCCATAGACACTACCAATACCAGGGAAGTTGCAACTGCATTGTCAGCCTGCGTTTGGGGGGCCCGGGGAAGGGGGGGAGGGGAGGGGAGGTGAGGTGGGAATTAGGCACTCACATTTCCATAGTTTTTAAAATGTTTGTCTCTCAGTTTGTCATTTGGACAGGATTCACGCAAAAACTACTGGAAGGATTTTGACAAAAAATATATGGTAATAGTTTATATACTAGTGCAACATTTAGGAGGATTTTACATATATATCACATTCGTATATATGTATATATTAATACGTGAAGCCTAATTTTTGTATCCCTTTTTAACGGAATTGGGCGAACGGATGAACGTGACACTTGTCATAGTTACAGTTTATATGGAGGAGAAGCGCCGAAAGCTATTTATTTTATACTAGCTGTTACCCGCGGCTCCGCACGCGCTTTTTAAAAAATGTATTAAAGAAATGGAAAATTGTGAGTGGGTGTGTACATTACAGAAAAGTTTTTTCAAAAACATTTGTAACTACGACAATCACGCCAACTGTAACATGTAACGTGTACATTAGATATATGAATACAAATAGTATATCGAGTGGGATGGGATTTATCATCAGCAACATAACTGGAACTTCAACCTACTATATACCAAACGCAGTACTAACTAACACTATATAAGAAAGTAATGAAAATTATAAGCTATAAATTATCGAACAATATATCTTAAATCTTTTATTTTATAGATAGATATGTATTAGTCCATGTGAAATTGATGACGTGAGACGTGTGCCTTACTGACTCCAAGAATAAATATACATAATTGAAAGTCATATATTTGTATGTAATATGAATTATATCATCTTTTTGGTCAATTTGGCGGCCATATTGTCTTATTTACCACGTTTGCTTCTACATAACTCAGTTATTATAGCAACGTATAAGAATAACTTAAGTATATCGACAATACGGGCATATTATATTTTTCTATGTCCAAATTAATGTAAAGGCAGAAACGCCAAATCTTCTATAATATATTCTTTTATCCATCTTTTTTATCTTAATTTATTTGTTAATAGTAGCGTACTATGTTCCAGAGAGTTTGTTAATTTCCATTGTCGAGTAATTAATTCAATATTCTAACAAGATGGTGACTCCCTTGTTAGAACTTTCCATGGAGTTTTTGTGGCATCTCAGAATTCATGGTCCGTGGTATTATTTTCTATTCACTTCACTTATGCACAATAAACAAACTATATTACATAAAACACCACCAATTTTACACAATATAGAGTCAAGTAACACAAGATTATGAATAAAAAAATAAAATCCACTACATGACAGACTAAGATCCCGCCAAAAACTCATCAAT
>MU158714.1:181191-236047 GCA_015888305.1 Antheraea pernyi
CGTCTTTTTTATCTTAATTTATTTGTTAATAGTAGCGTACTATGTTCCAGAGAGTTTGTTGATTTCCATTGTCGAGTAATTAATTCAATATTCTAACAAGATGGTGGCTCCCTTGTTAGAACTTTCCATGGAGTTTTTGTGGCATCTCAGAATTCATGGTCCGTGGTATTATTTTCCATTCCTTCACTTATGCACAATAAACAAACTATATTACATAAAACACCACCAATTTTACACAATATAGAGTCAAGTAACACAAGATTATGAATAAAAAATAAAATCCACTACATGACAGACTAAGATCCCGCCAAAAACTCTGTCAATAAAGGACTTCAAAAAAGGTTGTGAAGGAGGTTGCTATGCTCGACTGTATGTATTTTACTACATTCAACAATGATATAATAACATACAACTATTATTATAATATGTATCCCTTTAAAAAATCAATGAACTTTGGTCGAATGTCGCCGAATGGACGCCCACTAGTCTTACTTTTAAGGCAACACAAAAGACAATGCTCGTTATAGAGTGGTTCAATATATGAACAATTTTGATATCTGGAACTAACAACTGTCACAATGTCACAACAGCATCCGTCAAAATGAATATAGCTATAATATAATTTCTTTCAAATATATGTATACGATGTACAACTAGATGCTATAGTTCCAAGCTGCGTCTCGGAGAACAAAATCGTTCACAAAGGGTGAGGCCAATTAAATCGCCGATGTCGAGTTTTAATACACATTACAATCTTAGGATTTGATCACAGTGCTTATAATTGAAATTTCACACGGACCTAGCCACGGGCACAGCTGCTAAACAATAAAACTAAATGCAGCAACACGACGAACAATACGTAAAAAAGGAGAATAATGGAAAACTCAGTACATTGACCTTTATCAGTTAATGAAATCGAATTTTTTAATCAAATTTAGTAGCTATAAAACTGTTTCAGTAGACGATCATATCTTTATGATCGAATTATAAGCTAAATAGGACAAAATTGGTAGTTTTTGTTAACAATACATACGATAGCCGAACTTTTTACAGTACTATGGGTATAAATTAGCAATCGTTTAGCAATAATTATCCCATTATACTCTATTGGCAATTAGAATTCTTTAAGGACTATTTTTGGATGTCAGCTTCTGGAGTTTAGATTGTGTTAAATAAGAAGTTGTAGTATATACAATACAAGTTATATTTTAGTATTACGATTATAAACTGTTCATTATTTACTGTGTACTAGAAATGATTCTATTGCGTTTTAGTTGCACTTAGAATCTTTCGTAGATTTTTTTGAATTTTAGCTTCCCTTGCCAAACATTACTTAAGTTTAGGTTACATTAAATAAGAAATATTCAATTTAATTTATATTTTAGAATTACGGTTATAAGCTGTTAATTATTTACTACTAGCGGGCCCGGCAGACATTGTCCCGCCCTAATTATAAAAAAATCCTTGACAAATTAAATACCAAAACGTTCCCCATAAATCACTTTATGTATTGGTGAAAACCGTATTAAAATCCGTTCAGTAGTTTTTGAGTTTATCGCCAACAGACAGACAGACAGACACAGTAGGGGACTTTGTTTTATACTATGTAATAATAATAATAATAATGATGATTCTATAGTACTTTTGTTGTCATTAGAATCTTTTGTAGTATTTTTTGTATATAAGCTTGCCTTGCCCAATATTACTGCTAATACTGCAGTTTAGTTTGTATTAAATAAGAAGCATATTCGATATAAATTAAACCGTTTTTCATCAACCTTTTTTATAAAGAAAAACACGCCATTATCATACAAATCTATCCTGTCCTAATCTAATACATATTCGTATAATACTGATGAAAAGGACAATGGGTCTGGTAATCTAGTAAAGGTAAATCTCTCGTTTTAATTATAATATGGAAAACAATCATGTTATCATTTAAAATGGTAATCTTGGGGTTTGAGATTACATATCCTAAGAAAATTGCATGTTAAGCGAATCCCGATAGATATTGTTTGTGTATTATTATTGGAAAGTATGAATTTACAAAACTGTAATGCTTATTAAGATGTTATTAGGTTATAGAACATTACACATATCACCTCCACACACGTGCACGCTTACACATGAAAGTGGAAGGGTTTTATTTTTTCCCTTATCGAACAGAAACAGTTTAGAATTAGAAAATTATCCGATACGAAATATATATAAGAGTTGTTGAGGTATGTAGGCTTGGTACACATATATGTTTCAACAACTCATATATGTATGAATAGTTAGCTTAGCTTAGGTTAGCTCAAATAGGTCGCGAATTGCATGTATCAGACAACAGCCCAAGACGAGGTGTGCCGTGCACCCTTGAGCTAATTGTCAAATAAAATCAACTGAGTACCTTATGCGCTCGCCTTAGTAGTCCGGTGAAGCTGTTAAGACCTTGCTAGGTCAATAGCGTAGTCAGTTGAAGAAACAAAGAAAAAAAAATGATTATGTAGTAAAAGAGATTGGTAGAATATAGCTCGTAGGGAACTTGATAATACTGTTAATATACAGTTACAGTTACAGTTTCATTACGATATTTTCTTTTGTCAAAACTATGGAGTCGTAGAGGTAATGTAAAAGGTTATGAAATATATTAAATAAGAGTTCAATAAATTGCCAGAATAGTGCTAACATAGCAAAGGCCTGAAGTTGACGCTAGTATGCGAATTTAAATATGCCAAAGGAAGTTAGTAGAATATAAAAGTTATAATCTATACTAATATTATAAAGAGGTAAAGTTCGCGAGTTTGTGACGTTGTAGGGGGTAATCTCAGGAACTACTGGTCCAATTTTTTCAGTGTTATATAGGTCATTTATCATTTATATATCATCATGCAAAGACTAATTGGAGCGAACACCAAAGAAGAATGTTTCAAAATCAGGGTATTGTTTCCTCTTGAGAGCTTCCGCTGCGTGTTAGTCGAAGTCGCGGGCAGAGGCTAGTATTAACAAAGTAGTTTCTAATAGTACAGTAAATGGATGACTAATTGACAGTGCCATGTATTAACAACTTCATAATCATACATTTAAAGTAATGGATTCATAACTTTATTTAGTTGAGACGTGACATTACCATTTCGTAGGTTTTTCGAAAATAACGCCTATCTATCTCTATTTAGTTTTATTCTGTTCTAATAGTTTTTGACTCTTCTTTTCAAATTTGAAACGTATTCTGTAGTAACGTTGTTCTTTACGTTGTTGTAGTAACGCCATCTAATTGTATTCTATTATATAGACACTTTATATAATATGTATATGGGGATTTTTATTTTATTGCCAAGAAGAAGGGCCGCAACCTGTGTGGTACTTTTTTCCTCTGGTACATAAAACAAATGATTAACAAGTTCCATGCAAAGCCATTTTTTCCTGATATGTTCTGCAGGCCATTTGTTATTTTGACAAATAATAGATATATTATCATACTTTTTTTTTTCAATCTGCCTGCGCTTTTTCGCCTGATAGGTCTTCACATCTTTACCGGACTACATCACGAATTATCATACAATATTATGCTACACCAATGATGGTCTATTGTGTAGTGATGTATGACACATCACATGTTACAAGTAATTCTTTCGTTATCAATAGTTATCAAATCATGTACCACCTGTGGTACAAGTGGCCAACATATTAAGTTTAACGTGTACCCTTGGTAGTACAAGTGAAATGGAACGTTTTAAGATAATAAACAACGCCAAGTCTTGGATATCTGTTAGCAGTCAATAACAAGTTAATTACATATAAATGAAACTTATTTCTATATGAGTATTTTAGAAAAATTAATACGGTAGGGTTATATACGTTTTATGTGTGCTTTCTTACAAAGGTATTCTTTACTCAGTTATTAAATTTGAGCACGAACAATCCTCTTCATTTCAAAGAATTCTCTTAGTAAAAGGGCGTATTGAGTTAATTAAAATTGAAACTGGGAAATAATTGAGCCAATTTGCTATCACAACCAAATTTTTTTGACTCAAAAGGAATTGCAGTAAGCCAACTGTAAAATTAGTTCGCGCGATAATTTTTTAAAAGCTACTAATTATACAAGTGAACTGTGTCGTATAATTGTGTTCATTTACTCCAACTCATAATGATAGCTGGAAGATCGTTCAGATACTTTGATAGCTTGTAGTGAGCGAAGACTTGAAGTTAATATTTCGTTGGATATAACATAGAATATTAAATTGTACGCATGTTAAGCTATATGATTCTCACCTGCTTCGTTGGACGTCAAAAATGGCAAAAAATTCTTACCGCCGGAAATATTTTATACAATCAATAAATATGCCTGTTAAACAAGGAGACGTAACAACCTATAATCCTAATATGTAATACTAGCTGTGGCCGCGACTTCGTCAGCATAAAATTGCAATTATAAATACAGTAATTAACCAAATCATAGGATTGTAATGTGTAATAAAACTCGACATCGGCGATTACATTGGCCTCAACCTTTGTGAACGATTTTATTCTCCGAAACGCAGTATGGCACTACAGCATCTATACGAATATTATAAAGAGGTAAAGTTTGTGAGTTTGTGAAGTTGTAGGGGGTTATCTCTGGAACTACTAATCCGATTCTGAAAATTCTTTTAACAATAGAAAGCCACGCTATTTGTGAGTGACATACGTTATATATTAAGCCGAAAAATTAAAAGACTTTTTTGTGGTAGTCGGATTTGCAAAGTAAGTCGGAGAAAAAACGGTTGATCGAAAACGTTTCTTACGAACGCTGCCTTAACGATGAGAGATATATGATTGAGTTCTAGACAAAAGTTGTAGAGCGTGATAATACATACAAAAAAGTCAGCAACATATATCTATCTTAACGGGTTTTTTTATTAACAGGGCGGGACAACGTCCACCGTGACGGTTACTCGTAGTATACATTTGAAAAACATTATCACTGCGTTTATTTTTGTCAGATTTACAGATTTCGTCCCGTTAGCATTTTATTATATGTATAGATAAAATAATACAATATAGTACAAAACAAAATACTGTTCACGCGATTGAGATTTAATAAAACTGTATTCTAATGACATACAGAGATAGGTTGAACTTAGATAATATAATTTCCTACTTCACAGTTATTAATGTCTTTCGGCTCCTATACTTGGAGGTTGTTATATTTTAGTGCTTTTGATTTTTATACTTGATGATAACTGAAGCTAATGGCGTTTGAACTTGATATGCTACATTAAGCATTTATGTTCCAGACAAATTCTTCAATAACCTTAATGTCTTTCTTTATCTAGGAATAAATTTAGTGAGAGTATTTTTCATGCTTAAATATATCCCACTCTCGTAGTAACAAGCGTCTCATCAAGTTTCTGTTTAATGAGGGCTCTGTCTCCGTGACATGAATAGTATCTTGCATTTAGAATATGTATATTTTTTTATATCATAGGAGGCACACGAACAGGTGCTTCACCTGATGTAAGTGATCACCACCGTCCATAGACACTTGCAACACCAGGGGAGTCGCAAGTGCGTTGCCAGCCGAGGGGAGGGGGAAAGGTAGGGGAAAGTGGAAGGGGAGGGAAGGTGGGTCTCCGGCGCTCAGATATATTATTTTTATGCAGCACAATGAATATACTAAGATTATATAACTTACTTGACAGCCATTTTGAAATTAAATATTCGTTGGCTTCTGTGGCAGATACATTTTAAATTGTAGGTCTTCTCAAGATCTGAAGTTGGAGTCAAAGATTGTCTTTCGGATGTAAATTATACATGAAGAGGTAAACCACAATCGCCGTAGAATTAGAATTCGTAAAGTTGTTGTCAACAATAGAAATGCTTTTACTAGTTTGGTTTTTACCCCTCGATGCGTTTACGTAGCTTAGTTATGTACTTAGTATTATTATAAAGCAGTGTTCATGTTTGTTACAAAAAAGTTACTGAAATTAATAATGGAAATCCGTTTATTCAAGTTATTATTTATCTTCGTATGATATTATAGCCAAACAATGGCTTCAAACTAAATAAAAATATTCTGTAGTCACGTTCCAACTTATATGAGATTAGAGGACGTAGTACAATGGTTTTGGTCGTAAAATCTTTAAATATTTCAGTCAGACTTTATTTATCTAAACTATATTTTTAGATATTTACAAAATTTAATGAAATAAAAATTTCACTAGAGAAAATATTGTTTGGAATATGTAACAGATTAGTTTAAAATCATGTTTTGGGTAAACGTTTATAATCCATTTTTTAAACAACCAACGAAATATATATGTTTTTAAAACTATGGCCAAAGTAGAAAATCCACTTATGTTGTTTATAGCCTGAGGAGACAAAAAGCAATTTTTGTTATCTCACAGTAGGTTTTGCTTTAAAATTCATTGCTACAATTAAAGTTAAGGATTAGTTGAAACCTAATTTAGAACTCTGTTAAGCTTATCTCTTTTAAAAGTATACTGTCTCATAGTTTCTTTTACCAACATTGTTATTTTCGCTACTCGTATACCTGTCGTAAAATGTTAAAGCACTCCGAGGTGGCAAATCCATTTCCTACCTGTCTCAGTAAGTCAACGAAAATATAGTTCAGTGCAACTTAAAACAATAGATAGTATTTTACAATATATTTCTAAGCGAACTCTGTAACGCAATTACGAATCATGTCACGATATTGAAAGTTCATTCGTCGTTATTGAATTTAACTTAGGAGAAACAAGTGAAAAGAATAGAAGTTAGTACGGTTAGTTGTATTTCTTTAAAAAAGTATGCTTTCCTTTTTATATCCATGTCATTTGCATACGTTGTTAACTAATAAGAGTAAAAAACGAACGGTTAATAAGTTAAATATATTATTAGCTACGTATGCGTAAAAAAGATTTTTTTTAAATTCCATTCCAATTTAGGAAACGCGTAACTAAATTAATAGGTTGTAATAAGAAATTTTATCAACAATATAATATCCAAAGATGGACACAGAACGTATGAGCAATGAGAATTATTTTATTTTTCTATAATGTTATTACTTGAAAAGGTCTTTTTTTAAAAGCCGAAGTCGAACAAAACTAATTAAAACACATATAGTATATTGTCTAACAAGAAGTATACAAGGGTTTGGTATCATCTAGGTACATGAGGAAATTACACAAGGCTAAAGAATTAAAAGATAATTAGAGAAGCTTGCGCTTTTCTATATACTACATACAGTAAGAACCTCCTCTCTGTTTAGAGAAATTTAATATATATTTTTTAAGTAAATACTCTATAAATAATATGTTATCGCCTGCAACAGAAGTTAAGTTCTCGTGATAAAATTATAATACAATTTTTCTGGTACAAGTTGTATAACTCCGTAATCGATCAATTTGTCCTGTTGATTGATCGTTACGAAGTTAATATTGCGTAACGTACAACATTCTGTAACAACAATAAGGTTGTAACAACAAAGTCTTAAAATAAAAAGGCGGAATGATCGGAATTAGGTTAGTTTTGTGAAGTTATTCCTTGTGTTTAAGTGAAAACTCCTTGCTTCTTTATTGAATTTTGGTATTGTTATAATATGAATATTTATGGCCAATTAAAAATATAGAAATAACTATACTACAAAGTATGTATATTTTTCCGTCATTTTGTTTTTCTACTTGACATTTGCACGATTACCAAATTTTATAATTCTCTATAGTAATTTTCACAAAACAAATCTAATACTTTACTGTTGTGAGAGACATAATAGTAACGAGTAGTCCGGTGAAGCTGTAAAGACCTTGCCAGGTCAACAGCATAGTCAGTTCGAAAAAAAAAAAAAATAATAGTAACGTCTGCTGATTCATGCAAGACACAGACTATAAACAATCGATTCCCTTGTTTCGAATCGATTGCGATAGAATATAAGCTTTTTGAAAAATAAAAACAATACTGTATTTATTTGAAACGATGTAGACTGTCAAAAATTATGTTAATTATTTAATATTCTGAATTTGCCAAATATAAGCAGTACAAAAAGCCCGATCTTAACAATACTTTACTAAATTAATGAAATAATTTAGCGAATGCATTCGATATGATACAAATCGGCAATCACCAATTTAAACTGTCATCGAGTAAATAATGGAATAATTCCAAGTAACTACTTATTTGAATACAAAGAGAAAAAAGATTAAACATTGTTTTTAAATACTGGCTGTTTTTAATTAATATATTCTGATTATAAGTGTCAACAGGAAATAGAAATGAAACTTAACGATAAACGGCGATCGTATGGTGTTTGTTCCGAAGGATTATTTCCCTTAGGTATCTGATTATTTAAGGGTACCGAACCCACCGAAAGTAAGTCCCACATTCTGTGTGATTTGCTTCGTAAGTAAATATACATTTGTTACAAACCTCTGGCTATGAGGTAATTAATGTGATGTTTCGTTTTTGTTACCTTTTTTGTTTTCTGGATCACTACTCGCGTATAATAATACTATAGTGGACTTTTTTGATATTTATATGAATGCTTTTATTAGAATTAATAAACAACTTCAGTATGCTGCTAACATAACCTCAAAATCAATTACAAGTTGTCTTTATCTATATTTATCATTGATTTACAAAAACCCAAGATGCACACTTAACGTCTCACAGCCGGCACACAAAAATGAGTGCATAATTTTGGATTATGCAGCCATTTCAATTAGTCTCGCGTTGCTTTCGTCCTTGTAAAAACAACTTTAAATCATTCAGGTAAGGTTGAATTTGCAAAATCATAATTTTATCGTATAACTACCGATATAACTATCGGTATAACTACTACGCGTGTATATTGGGGAGTTTTTGCACCCGGTTTTGAGTGATACTTTTCGAGACTGTGCGTCTTGGGTTTTGTATGTCAACGATATTTATGTATGTATATGTTTTATTCATAAGGTTAAACAGCTTTGAAAAAAGTAACAAATGTAATTCAGAATTGGTAGAAGAACTATAAAGATATGTGAAACTACGAGCATTTCAGCAGAACCAAGTCGAGCAAATCAGCTAGTTTACTAATAATTTACTGAGATGTTATTGTTTCTTGAACTGTTCTATACTCCCGAGAGAAGCTGGAAGATAGAATAATATATATCATAGCGTAACACACGGGCGGTTCTCTTCGTAAACGATATTTAAAGTTTCGATAAGAATTTAATATTACATACACGCATTATTAAGTGGAATCATATAATATATTGTTTTTTTTTAATGGTATTGTAGGGATCAAAATCAATTGTACAAAATCATCAGACTTCTTTTAAACGCATTATTTTACTCGTCACTTTATTAAATGAGGAATTAATCTTTCGTGCTTTATACAAACTTTCAAGCAACCTTTATACCATCTCCAACATATAAATACCTCCCTCCATTCTACTCCTCTCTTGAACATGTTAGTTTAGGAAATTTACTAATTCGATCACAACGAAGTACACAATTTTGTTAGAGAATAACAAATTTAATGTAGTTTGTTAATTCATTAATTAGGGTTTTGTTTGTAAGTTCATTATTAGTTGAGAGATAACTTCTTCGACCAATAGACTTAAATGAACAGATACTGTAGTCCGGTGAAGCTGCTTAACCTTACTTGGTCAATAGCGTAGTCAGTTCGAAAAAAAAAGAACAGATACTTTTGAAAATGTATCTTTATTTATCTGCTTCACCTATGTGAAATTAAATTTGCTTGGATATACAAATGAATAAGAGTAGTAAGTAAAAAGAATAAGTTATTGGAATACGATTTAAAGAAAGATACTACAGACATTTCACCATGACACTAATACGAATGATGATATATGAAGTATTTTTTAACAACAATACTAACAAACTTGCTTAACACAACGTAAGACTAAAACAATAGAATTCGCAATTGAGATAACCTTGTCGGAGTTCCATCGTTGCTACGTGAAGGACTGATTTGGTAAACTTTCAGTACGTGGTTGCAATTATGTTACCTAAATGTAGCAGCTTAATTTGATTTACAGAAGAAATAACAGAAGTCGCTAATAAATATAATTATATAACTGCTTGTTACTGGTTCTTATGAAAGCAAATTGTACAGTGCAGAGATGTGAAACGGGTAAGGTTATAAACTATGTTAAGAGATTGTGCAAATAACACAAGTAGCTTAGAATTTGCGAAGTAATAGTTTAGTGTATGAACATGTTAATAGGAGAATGAGAGTCATGTAACCGAATGAAATTTAATTATAAAGGTGCATGAATATAGAGGCAGAGAGAGAGAGACCGAAGAAGAAACACCATCATTAAAGATAAAGAGGAAATCAGTTCTAAGGTTCTCACGGTTTGATGCAACCCTACAAATTCTTGTAACGCTTCTTGCTTATACGTTATATTTACCGGTTGAAACTCGTCGTCAGATCGTAATAGCTGACACAACATATTGTGTAATACTGAATTTCTCCCCTAACATGTTTATACGGGGACATAAATCACACGTAGCCGTCATTTAATGTGGGACAGGTACTGAAATTTAAGGTTTATGGTGTATTTACTTCAAAGAAACTCTCAGTGCTTACCATGCTTTAGAATCTATGCCCAGTTCTATAATAAATAAAATGCTGAATTCTTAAAAAGGCTGTAAATAAATTTCAATGAGACTTTTAAAAAGTTTGGCAGTGTTTTGCAAAAATACCTATTAGTTTCCACGAACAAAAGACAACGTAAATGGATTTTAACTGGTTTCACTAATATACCGCTCATTTGTAACTACACACATCGTTATTCGACAGAACCGTAAAAAGGGTACGAATGCTGTTGTTTATTCATCGGAGTGGTTTGCCGTGTATATCGATCCATTACCAACTTTATTAAAATCAGTGGGTAATAAGTCATATCGTGGCCAACTATATTAAACGAATCTTTACAGACTGATCTTTAATTATTTACATTGACACCTTTAAATTTTTAACCAGGACAAGCAGTTAAGTAGAATAGCAACGCCTTCATAGAGATCCTATATTGTAAGTCTGGTTGAAGTCATAGAAATTGGAAAATATAGTGATTGGATTTCTAGATCCATTTGCAATCCTGGTAACAGAAAAGCAGTATCTTTGAGCTAATGAGTATTGTCTGAAATTATTACAAGACTACCTAGCGTTGCCCAAAATGTTCTACTATGCTGTGACAAAGTATGCGGTATAGCAATATCTATTGTCATATTATCAGATTACCATTGTGACAATGAGTATAACTTACCATTATGTCTAAGAAAATCATTGATAATAATAAAATTAGTTTTGATCTATTCCCAAACATGAGTTACACGGGGATATCAAATGGTATATATACTAAATAATAAAAAGTTGATTACAAAGTATGTCCTCAAAATGTGTGACGCGTATTATTACCCATATTTTGTGCTCTATTTCAATTCAGAGGTTGTTTACGTTTTATTTATTACAGTCATGTTTGTAATCACTGTAAATCACAATTTTCAAGGGTTGAATTCCCTAAAGCTTTTCTTCGTTTTGTTCAAAAACATATTTTAGACTGATTGAATTTAGAATTGTTTTACCTTCATAACAAACATTTCTACTTTCATAGTATAAAGCAATGACTATCATATAGAGTCTCTAATGTTAATTGTTACATACTGTATAGTTAAATGAGATCTAAATACGTCCTCAAGAAAAAATCCACGACTAACCGAGATATTTCAATGTTACACAGTTAATAACGAAGACAAAGTCGGATGTCTTTCTAGGCCCGAACGTGATTGGAACACAGAACTTTAAACTTTGGCTGTTGATTATTTCAAAGGTTCTATTATTCATAAAATGTAATACTAAATTGTATAAAGACAAATTATGTAATTGTATTAATAACTTTATTATATTTATATTTTTGAAGGTGGTAGAGCCACGCCGTAGCTATTACTAGTTTCAGCATGAAAGGGTCGGCTCGTCCGGGGTAGTACCACCCTCTCACAGAACACCAACGTGAAGTAACAGTGCTTGCATTGTTGCGCTTCGTTCGGTCAGTGAGAGCGCCGGAGGCCCACTTCCCTTCCCCTTTCCCAATCCCCTCTCCCCTCCTCCCTCCCCTTCCTCTAAACACAGGCTGGCAACGCACTTTTGACTCCCCAGGTGTTGCTAGTGTCTATGGACGGTGGTGATCACTTAACATCAGATGACCCATCTGTTCGTTTGCCTACTTTTGACATAAAAAAGAAATATATATCTTCTTGGTGAGTGTTTCTAAGTCTTTATGTTGCAATAAATTCATCTGCTGTTATGATGGAAATAATTAACGTACATTGTGATCTATCGTCTTTTTGGTTATCGACTGTATATTGGATAGAATAACTTGCACACACATATGAGTATGAAAATTATGTGAATACTCTTCTACATTGCACATAAATATATAGAAGTATATATATGAAATGATGAATGTTTATGTTATACTTATTTATTTGATAAAAAATTATCATTTATATCATTTGGTGAGGTGCGAACGTTTGCTAAAATTATTAACTAATTTTTACTTACATTTAACGCCAAGTTTGAGCCTCCGTGAAATTGGTAAGGTCATGAAATATTCTGTCAGCGTCTCCGGCGTTCAAGTTAATTGCCTTTACAAACAGTTAAGGAAATCGTTTTCCGGCAACAACTAAAATTTTAGGGTCTCGTTAATATTTGTCCTGTGTGGAAAACGTTTGTCTACTGAATTTTCTGATTTAATATATTATTTATCTTATGATTTTATTTTGCAATAGTATGCTATACTCATTCTCCAGATATGGCTTTTTAAATTGCTAGCTAAATCAGTACCTTTAAATAATATAAAACAAAGTTCTCTGCCACGTATGTCTGTCTGTTCGCGATAAACTTTATTACACTGCATTGTTATTTATTTGCGTTGTGGCGTTTCGTTCGGTCAGTGAGAGCGCCGGAGACCCACCTTCTTTCCCCTCTCCTCTCTCCTCTCCATCACCCTCCTCTAACCCTTCCCCCAAAGGGTGGCAACGCAGTTGCGACTCCTCTGGTGTTGTTAGTGTCCATGGACGGTGGTGATCACTTAACATCAGAGGACCCACCTGTTCATTTGCTACCTATAATATAAAAAAAAACTCAGAAACTACTTAACGGATTTTCATGCGTATTTAACAGTAGATAAAGTGAGTCATGAGGAATATTTACGTATACCATTTTTACATTTCATTATGAGGGCGGAAACGTCCACTGGGGCTCGCTAGTAGAATATAAGAATCAAGGAAAGTCTAACTTTTCTGTCACTTTAAGCAAGATGAAGAAGATGATGCAAGGATAAGGAAGAAGGATAATTAAGACAATTAATAAGATATGTATTTTAGGTTGTCCAGTTTATAAAGATGTTTTATATAATTAATTTTTTCCAATAAATGACTGACCTTTTCGCTATAATCGGATATATTTTTGCTAAGAACGTGTTCTAAACTTTATTATTAATTGAAACCCCTTACACCACCCTCCACAACGAATGAAACTAATTTGCAGCTAATCTTGCAAGGAGCGGAACAATCTATTATAAAGACAGACGTAATTATTTCTGAAGTTGAATTATATAAATCAAACGCGATTTCACTTTTTGTAACCAATGAACAGTTAATTAAATTTGTATAATTTAAAATTGATATGGTTTTTAATTTTGGTTAGTATTCCTTCTTCCCTGAAGAAACGTTTACGTTTCTTGTTAGTAGTGAATATCGCACTTTCATACATTGAAAAATAATGGGTAAAAAAATCCATATATTTATTGTGTACACGTGGAAGAAGTGAATCTTCTATGACTTATATATATATATATTATAGGGGCCAAATAAACACGCGGTTCACCTAATGGTAAGTGATTACCGCCGTCGATAGACACTAGCAACACCAGGGAAGTCGCCAGTGCGTTGCCAGCCTGTGCTTGGAAAAGAGGGGTTGGGAAAGTGGGGAGGAGAGGGAAGTGGGTCCTCCTGCGCTCTCACTGACCGAACGAAACGCAACAATGCAAGCACTGTTACTTCACGTCGGGTTTCTTTGAGAGGGTGGTACTATCTCGGGCGAGCCGACCTTTTCATGCTGAAACCAGTAAGTAATAGCTTCAGCGTGGCTCTACCACCTATTAAATTATATTATATATATATACTATAAACCTATTATATATATGAGAACGCTCATAAACTATGTACTATACGAAGTTCCGTAGTATTAATACTGAACTATATATACATTTACTCATATCGGTATACAAATAGACCCATACATACAATTATACATTTATACAATAACTTACGTATGACGCGTAAAACGCGTTACGAAATTTTTGTCCTACCGCACCCATTGACATATAAAAGCCCAAGATATAATTTCGAATATAAGTAGCGCTCAAAACCGGCTGCAAAACTGCCTAATATATATACGTAGTTATGCAATAAACTTATGATTTTGCAAATTTAACCTTAGACGATTGATTTAAAGTCGTTTCTACAAGGACGAAATCGACGCGAGACTATTTAAAATGGCTGCATAATCCATAATTATGCACTCATTTTTGTGTGTTCTACGATCTCATGTTGTATTTCAGACGTAAAGTAAACCGCTTCAATTTAACGAAAATTGAACAGCGGAAACATGTTTGCATCTCATCCAAAACTCTGAACCTGTCGGTCTGTGTATCTTGTATTATGTAACCAAAAACATACCGATCTTTTCGGTGTGTATACAAGATTATCTTGTTCGAACATAGGGGGTAAAGCGACGGCTTCTCCGTATTCGGGGTGCGAGGTGATCTAATAAAATGAATTAAACCTACCACGGTTAACAAGATCGCACCTTCATCAGTTGCGTTTCAAGATTAATTAAAATTCTCTCAAAGGCGTTTAAAGTTATTTTAAAAAAAATCACAAGTAAGTTACATTCCGATGAGGTGCTCTAAAAAAAAAATTGGTTGTATGTAAAGTTGGTTTAGGGACGATAATTTTACGTGATAACGTCGTAATTTTCTCAGGAAAAAAAACGTTTTTTAAATATTCTTCATAGGTGCTCCGCTTCTATATATAGTCCTCCTCATCGATTTCGATGACGGCGACTCCAAAACGTTTCATTTCGAGCGTGGGCCCTAATGTGAGTTGCGAAACCAAACTTGCTCTTGAAAATCCGATCACATACAGAGCAGTACAGAGCAGTGGAGCTGGCCATTTAGTTTGATGATATATAGCGTTATAGCCTTCCTCAATAAATGAGCAATTTAATAAATTTTTCAAATCGGATCTGTAGTTCAACTAAACAAACAAACCCTCCATCTTCATAATATTAGTATAGATATTAAACTGAACGCAGACGAAGCTACCGACGGTTGCGGGTATAATATATTACAAATATGTTAGTGAATATTTTCTTCGCAAGATAATAAATTGTTAGCCCACTTTATTTTGTATACAGTTTTCCTATTTTTCATTCCCTTTTCCCGAGCATCTATCTCTGACCGTGGAACAAGAGAGCTTTTACAGAGGAAAGCCGAAAAGTTTACAATATATACTCGTTTATTTACGGCCCATAAATATCCCAAGGATACGTTAGTTATTTTAAAAACACATTGCATTTATGTACGGTAATAAAAAATGTTGGTACCTAGCAAGTATATATAAGATCAATCATTAATAAATTGAAAGTTCCTGGCCTTTACAACCCTCTTAATCTAACTAGTTTATAATACTTCATACTAATGGTGGTTATGACATACGAAAGTTCAGGTAAAATTCGAAGCACACATAATAAAAGAGATATGTTACAAACAATAAACGTCGAAAGTTGATGTTACAGGGTTAATTTATTCATAGTGGAAACGATTTATACTTGAATGAAGAATCTGAGGAATAAATATGAAATAAGTGAAGAATACTTGCGAGGATAAAGAGAGATAGATACTACTTAATTATTTCTGTCCAGACGAATACGGTTTTGGTCTGATGATTGATAAATAAATATATTAAATACTAACCGACCCGTGCCCACTTCGTTGGGCGGTAATACGTAAGCGTGGAATGGTTATTTTGCGCTAAAACGCAGCGAAAGCTCTGAAAAGGAAAAAGATACCTCGATTTTGCAACATTATTCATTGCTGCTCCGCTCCTATGTACCTTAGCGTGATGATATATAGCCTATAACCTTCCCTGATAAATGAGCCATATAACACTGAAAGAATTTTCCAAATCGGACCAGTAGTTCCTGAGATTACCCCTTACAACGTCACAAACTCACAAATTCTACCTCTTTATAATATTAGTATAGATAATAATGTAAAGATCTATTTACACGTATCTCTGGATCTATATTGTTACTACAGAGAGGTAAGGTTTGTATGTATGTAGGAAATAATCTCTGGAACAACTGATCTGACTCTGAAGATCCATATTAAGCTGTTATTATCTAATGTATATTCTCCAAAGTAAAACAGGTTATATGTTTAATACGAATAACGTCGAGGGCGACCTCTAGTCTCATATGTATTATCAATATTACGTATGTTTGAGATTGTGTAATTTCTGAACGATATAATAGGCTCAGACTAGTATAATTTTTTGTACATGTACGTAATACATTATTTCTTATCAACGAATAACGTATTTTTGGTACAAAATTATTCATATATGAACAGAAACACTGAATCTGATAGGTGGCGCTGCGATTGAGTTAGTAACTACCGAGATATGAAAAGAATCATCTGCCAGTGTAGCTAGTTTATATACAATTTGAAGTTTCAATAATCTATATTGCGTATAGTTGGCCAAATTATGGTAATTAAGTATACCATATTACATTTTATATTTAAATACAAAATTTACACAGTACTTATGGGACCATAAAGTGTACATTAGAGACGTAATGAAGAAAGCGCGAAAAGATAACATCGTTTCCTGTAAATACATTACCAACAGAAGACACTGGCTTCACACGTTACGTAAAAATATGGAAAAATGTAATATTTAACCAGGGGCTGAACGTGAGAATTGATATTAAAGTGTATTATTGAGACAAACGAGATTTATATAACACAGCATAATATAAAGAATTTTAAATAATATAAGCTATACCGCTTACTGTGCAAGCTTACCCAATTTAAAGGTTAAAGTATACAATTTTGGAGGTAACTGGATGGCAATACAACGGAAGTCCTTAACACAGAGTACGTTATATAAATAGAGGTCGCACTCGTTCTTTCCAATCAGCGCCTCTATAATACGAGTTTCGAATTAATATCTGTCGGTTATAAATGTACATTTATAGCTATGTATGTATGCATATAGCGGTACTGCGTAAATCGTATACGTTTTTAATCATTTTTATTTGATTATTTCTATTTTGATTATGACGAATATTTATCGTAAGGCAAATCTAAATCCAAGTATGTATATGCAGGAGTCAATGTTTGTAGGAGGCAAGAAAATTTAAGGGAGCACGCTCTCTTAACAGATACGTAAACAAAGTGAATAAAAACAAATATGTGAAAGTTGCCAGTTTGAAATGTCAAAATTAATTGTCATTCACCATCTTTTGCTATCAAACATGCCAAAAAAAAATATAACAGTGCCATCTAGAGAGTGGATTGATAACCAAAAATAGACGAGCCTTTTCCATACAAATCCGATTCTGAGAAGTGAAAATAGCGTGGTCCTTAACGGCAATATTGCGTCACGTTTCTGTACTTCAGATAATAATTGAACATAACCAAAACTTCTATTAAATCATAATTAATTTAATTCGTTACTTATCATAGTAATCTGTTCGTTCTTTTTTATATTTTATTTACTTTATATAACAAAGAAGTTGCTAATAATATTTCCTCTGTTATTTAAGTTCCGAATTAGCCGATAGATGGCACTACACATAATGAAGCTTTGATTTAATTTGTTACTTACTTACATTGAAACCAGATGGCTGCACGGTCGTCGCCCAATATATACATAATTAATTCTATTGTATCATTTTTGTTATTATTCAATTTAAGATTTTTTATTATTATTTAAAAAAAATTTTTTTTAATAAACAAATTATTGACAAAGTCAAAGATATAAAAAAAAAAACTTAAATCGTGTGTGACGGTTACACGCACTCATTTTTATATATATAGAATGAAGTTGTTTAGTGGACTTCGGAATAGAGTATTTATGTCACTAATGCCCCATATAAGCGATAATAAAGACAAAACAATGAAGTTTCTCGTCCCCGAATGTCTTTTGTATGGCAGAAAATCGTTAAAGCCTAATTCCGCATTCCTGTCTTGTGGTCATTATTAATATTCTATGGCGTGGTAAAATGAGAAATGAACAATGAGCCATGTTTGTTGGACGAAATGTCTAAGAAATTTTGCTTAGACGTAGAATAATGTTTAAAATCTATTCTAATATTATGTTACATAGCTCATTTCTTGAGGTAGGTTATATATCATCACGTTTTTTTTATATATAGGAGACAACGAACTGGTGGGTCACCTGACGGTAAGTGATCACCGCCGTCTATAGACACCAGTAACACCAGGGGAGTTGCAAGTACGTTACCGGCTTGTGTTTGAGGGGGGGAGTGGGGATGGAAAAGTAGGAATAGGAAGGAGAAAGGGAGCGTGGAGTTTGATATCCGGCGCACTGTTACCTGACGTCGGTTTTCTGTGTGATAGTGGTACTACCCCGGACAAGCCGACACATTCATGCTGAAACCAATAATAGCTTCAGCGTGGTTCTATCGCCTACTGACCTACGCTAATACTAATAGGAGCGGAGTACCAATAAGAAATGTTTCAAAATCGTTATTTTTTTCCTTTTAAGAGCGTTCGCTGCATGTAAGCTTTAACCCAAAGTAACTATTGCACGCGGACGAAGTCGCGGGAACAGATAGTAATTCAATAAAATGCAATGCTGAGAAGAATGACCAAGAAGAAGACGGCTTTTGTAATCATAAAAGTTCCGTGTTGCAAAATTGTAAACCTTTATGATATTCCTCCAATCAATCAATCAATGAAGCATCTGTTTTTTTTTTTCGAACTGACTACGCTAATGACCAAGCAAGGTCTTAACAGCTTCACCGGACTACTAAGGCGAGCGCTTAAGGCACTCAGCCAATTTTACTTTGACAACTAGCTCAAGGGTGCGCGGCACACCTCGGCTTTGGCTGTTGCCTGATACATGCAATTCGCGACCTATCTGAGCTAACCTAAGCTAAGCTAACTATTCATACATATATGAGTTGTTGAAACATATATGTGTACCAAGCATACATACCTCAACAACTCCTATATATATTTCGTATCGGATATATATTTCGTATCGGATAATATTCTAAACTATTTCAGTTTGATGAAGCATCTGATTTTGCGTTGTTATTACGATTTAAGTCTGACGTTTCTTAACCCAAGTTTTAATTTAAAAAAATTACATAGTTGGATTATTTTTATTTATAACTCAGAATAGCTTTAATATATCTTCAGAATTGATTATACATTTAATTGTTCTCATAAAAGATAATTTTAAACCTTAAATCACAAATAAATCTTGGTATTTACGTACACTCAGAAACGAATAACTTGGATACCGTGTGTTTATGTACAAACACTTGTAAAGTTCGTGGAATTCGCTTTACGGAATTGACAAAGGAAATGACCCGGAATTAAGAGGGGAATTAAATTTAGTATTTGCATTAATTACGTTTCAAAGTATCGGCTTGCACATTATAATGGCAAAAATATACAAATTACATACAACATATATATAATTGGTCTATAATAATTATTTATTTGATGACTACGAAACCAATGCATGTCATATTAGGAAATATTATTATAGAAATTCTAGAAAATGTGTGAGAGCAACAAAATTAGCTTCCCGTAAAACAATTTATCTAAGAATTCAGAAGAAAATACTATCTAATATGAAAGCGATAATAAATTTTGTTTAAAACTATATGTTTAATAATAGCGTTCTTAGATTTTTTCATTCTGATTCTTCCGATTTCATTCTGAAATATCTGGCGAAAAAGATTACCCAAATTGAAGTTGACATTCAGGGGTCTAATAAAATTAAATATGATGCCGCGTCTAATTTACCCTTTTCATTACGGGTTTCTTATTTATTTTGATACAAGTGTCATAATGTCCTTTCACAGATATATTATTTCGCCTTGACAGTGTGGAAGGACTATTAATTAATTTTCACTATATTTACGAATTTAGAACGATAGAGTTATTGTGCTGGCGGTTCATAAGTAAAGGTAAAGCAAACTTTCACTTACCGGGAAATTTGTCCTATTTTCCTTTAAGTTGAAATTTTCAACCAAGATAGATCATAGAGATCGAAACATATTTTTGATTACAGTATAGGAGATCTGAAGTGGATCGACTGAGAATATTTTAACTACACCTTGGCTCCATTTAAGCATCAGTCAGATTAGAAATGACTATGTCTTTAGCTGATAGGGAGACTACACGCGAGGGCAATCATGGTAAGATGAAGAACAAGATGATTAAAAATTGAAAAAAATGGAATAATATTATTCTCACTGCAAAATGTAATCTAGAAGGAATAGTTAATTTTAAATTAGTAATAAATAGTGAACATAAAATTATTTTAAAGAAATATCGTAACGTAGAAACCACACTGATTTTGTAATAGAAGACTCTAGAACATTTTAGTCAAAGCTGCATTACATATAACTTTTTCAGGCTTAGTTCTTATTTAATGTTTGTTCATTTTAATAGAGCAAGTCCGATTAGGTCCTATACATTTTCAACAATGTAATTAAAACCGACGCTTTATAGAACTGTAATACCTTTTCTTATAAAATACATTGACAATATTATATTTTCCGAAAATGATCCATAGTCGTATATCGTAATTAACTATATAATTATTGCAGATTTAAACTGTATAGATAATAACAAAGCAGTAGAAACAACAAAGTTGAAGCTATGAAAGGAATTAGCAAGTAACTTCCAACCGCAAATCAGTGTCCTACGAACCAAACCTTTTTGACCGCGATAATCATTTATGCTCCTACTAAGGTGTAGTGTATATTCATTAGATTATAAAAGTAGGGTATATAACCCATTCACTTAACGTTTTTAATTAAACAAAAACATGTCACGTTCCATACATTATATACAACATTCCGTTTATCAATTACTACGATATTAATTAAGAACTGTTTTTAAAATGCAAGTCTATTCCACGCATAAAAGCCACAGAAATGCCGTCTGCTTTATTTTATTAAGTAAAATTAATTCGTGCTTCTAAAATATTTTTCGAACATTTTCTATGTTATTTCGATTACTGACATCTGTTTGCGTCAACATCAATTCTGTGTTATTAATTAAAAAAACCCTTTCATTGGAATTGGCTTTATCTAATCGCATATTGGTATCTATATAGTCTAAATAAATTTATTTCAATAGAACTGATCTCTTGTGTTGATATTTAGTTTTATTCAAGAAAGCTTAACGAAAAAAAAGAACGTATTAAAATTAATATACTGTATTCTAAGACAAACGGTCTGTTAAAGATATGAGAGATAATTTGGAAATTGGTCAAGACACTACAAAGGAAATTCATGAAGGGAACTGATTTCGTTGTATATAACTTTTGAATCCTCGCTGGATGTGTATTACGGGAAGGAGGATTTAAAACTGAATACTTCTCAATTATTTATATTTTAATATCTGTAAAATTATTTATGTCTTATATTAAATATATCAATCCATGTAAAGAGAGACGCGATCAAAATATGTCTGGTCTTTCATTACTTTTACTGTACGATATAAAAATTTTAGTATCAGAGAATAGACATATAATAATATGTAGGGTTCTATGACACAATATCAAATGTGTATATGATTTAAAAAAGTATACAAAAAAATACAATTTCTTCTAAGATCCACCAAAGGAACAGAGTTTAATATTAAAGGCTTTTAAAAATAAATCCTGGTAACCGTATGGAGATTTGTAATCCCTATGTAACATTCTAGAAAAAAATACGGCATTGCCTTCCATTTTAGTGCCGCGTTACTCCCATAATGGTACTAGTTACAGCTGGCATTATCGTTATCCTTTCTCTGCTGATATTGGGATCCCACAAATGGCCCTACGTACACTTAAATTATTAGTCAATACATCGTAAAATAAAATAACATTCGAAACAAACACAACTATTAAAAACACTTATTCTTTTGATGATTAATTGAGAATATTTTCTTGTTATATATTTATACTGCTACTTTTTTTTATAAATTCGTCTTCGAATTATATTTAAAATGCAATTCTTTTAGTTTTTAACCCGTACTTCGAATTCCATCCGTATATTATTAAATCTCTCATATCAAATTGATATATTCTATACACAAGAACGTTTAGTTTCTAAAACGGCACTGTAACTTTTTTATATATATACTAGCGGGCCTGGCGGACATTGTCTTGCCTTTATGCTTGCTATTATACATCCAAAAAGTCAACCACAGCGCTACCTACCTGGTCCAATTGATCTGGTCCACTGAAACACGCACACAACAATTCATCAAAATTGGTTCAGCCGTTTAGGAGGAGTTCAGTGACATACACACGTACAGAAGAAATTGATATATAAAGATTGGTATTAATGTGAAACTATAATCACAAAATACAACTTGTATACTACAGTAATATATAGAAATCTTCTTTCTCTCTAAGTTTTGGTATTTTGTGTTAGGCCTTTTAACGTTACTAAATGATTTAACAAAATTTTACAAATTCTTAAGATTTGGGGTGTCGAATAACATTTAAGACACTCAAGCCAACCTCACCTGCACTGCACGTGGTGCACCCTGCTGAATAACGAACGAGGCAATGGCGAAAGCGGGGTGGTAGGGTTTTACAGCCTGACTGGGTCGCAACCACCATGTATATGGCGAAAAAGCCCGTCATAGTGATTCGCTTCTGCGGGTCGCGTTTCGGGATCAGCCTGTGCAGGCCCTTTCGCAGGCCGGCATGACAGCGGCGACCGGCGATGGATAGTGTGCCACTCGGTGGTCGCCATTGTTTTTGGATTGTACTGTGCTTACCATCAGGCACAGTGCAGTCATTTTGTCGTGTTACAATAAAATAAAAAAACTTCAATTGAGATTTAAAAGCATAATATTTTTATACAGCCTACAATAACCAATGTTTTGCTATAATTCAGCATTTTATTCCCTTTACATGGCAGCAATAAAACGTGAAATTGCGTCTCATAAAATATTTGAAGCAAACAAACAACATAACACCTGAACTCAACACACGAATAGTAAATAAAATGTAACCATTAACGACGAAAAGGCAGAGGTGTACCTTTTTTACCCGAATTTTAATCTTTATACTTAGATGCAAAATGTATAACGTTTTACAAGGGAAATATAATTGTTTGCCCTGAAGCATATTGTTTGTAAATGATATTTTGCACTTCTCAACACTGTATATAAAAATGAAACTTACACTAGAGGTTGCAAGACACATTTTCATATGATTTTGTTGACGATGCCGAATATTAAAGATGGCGATAAATTAATAAAAGTGTAGATTGAATTTTGTCCATGTTATAATCGTAGAAAAGTTTTACAGTATATTCTCCATTATAATTGCTAAAGGATTTATTTTTCAGACCTTAATAATTCTTTAACTCAATGTTATCTAAGGTAGAGTGTAGAAAAAGTATCGCGATTAGTTAACTTACATTTTCACTATTTTCGTATTTAAAACTTTAAGCTACGCTATGTTGTTTGGTACGTAAATATAATAAATAACTGGTCGTGTTCGGCCAAAACAATTTCTCAACCAAAAATTGTCGAACAATGAAAGTGGCTACTTCAAGTTACACGCTGTGTTCTTTGAAAACAAACGCTCTATTACAAAATACATCATTTTGCGTAACAAAATATTCGAAAAACCATCGATACTTGTCCCCTGGGGATTATCATTTGTACTGTTTTTTATAATGTGACACTTGTGGAGCTTTACGGGAAATCGTGTTTATAACCTTTCATTTACTATATTACCGTTACAGTGTAATTATTCTACGAATTAACTAGAAAATAAACAAGGGTGATCTGCTAGTTTCAAAAATAGTTAAATTTCTCATCTATATGGTGAGAAATATAATAAAATAATAAAAATACGTCGGTAAGCGTTAAATCAGATCACTGCTATTTTTAGGTTAGGTTAGATTTGTGGCAAACAGAAGTGCAAGCGACGAACAAATGAGGTTTATTCCGCGACGTTTACGAAACAAATCAGCTAAACTGCAAATTGGGCAGGCAGTGTGCGCAATAACGACTTTCGAACTTTAGAAGTTTACTTTTGGGGTGTAAGGGGTGTCAAATAACATCTAAGAATTGAGACATCCAAGCCAACCTCACCTGCACGTGGTTCACCCTGCTGAAGAACGAACGAGGCAATGGCGATATCGGGGTGGTAGGGTTTTACAGCCTGACTGGGTCGCAACCACCATGTATATGGCGAAAAAGCCCGTCATAGTGATTCGCTTTTACGGGTCGCGTTTCGGGATCAGCCTGTGCGTATCCAGCTTTTCGCAGGCCGGCATGACAGCGGCGACCGGCGATGGACAGTATGTACTCGTTGGTCGCCATTGTTTTTGGATTGTACTATGCTTACCATCAGACAAAGTGCAGTCACTTTGCCGTGCTACTATAAAAAAAAAGAAAAAAAAAGTAACATATACGAAATAGGAGACCTGTGTTAGATGTTTTACAAAAAAGAGTATAACATTAATTATAACCTACCATATTATGTATCAAGTGATACTTGATTGGAAACATAAACATTTTTATTCACTATCAAAACAATAAGGTTAGAAATTGTTATTTTGGGTAATGTGTATGCACGCACTTCTGTTTGTTAAAGAAGTTAAAACTTATTTCATTTGAGAAACACAAATAACATTTGGTAACAAATTTGGGAAACGAATGAACATGTTCTACAATTTAGTTAAATATACATATAATAATCAGTAATGTATATTAACATTTGTAGAACTAAATACTTTATAATTAGATAAATACTTTATATACTAAACTATATAAGATACATATTTAGCTGTATTCTACATATTATAACTAAACCATTAATTATTTTATAAAACCCATGTTATCACAAAAGTACGTTCAAAACGTAAGTTGAGAGCACATTTTAAAAAGCATAGGAGAGGATGATTAATCTAAACAGTTTAAAATATGTTAAACAAACTTTAATACAAATGCTTAAAGAGGAACTGGCAGTTCAATGTAAACGCTGACACAATATAAAATCTTAATTGATAATATAGTTCTTAAGATTAGGAAATGAATTAGTGTTATAAAGTGATCCAAAGCGTTGCTATTTCTAGTAGACGAACTGCTGTAAACGAAATAACGTAGCTAACAATCGGAAATTAACTATTGGAATATAGCTTTGCGAGATACGAACAAACGAGAATTCAAGGGGATAGAACGCGATACGACGTACCTCCTAATATCATATTCGAATTGTCTTGTCTCACTTTCAGCTGAATTTTTAATTCTACATTATGAAATATCTGTTATAAATATTTATTCATAAACAATATGATACTGAATTAACTCTTTCAGGTATAATTTATTTAAATATATTTAGTATACAAAAAAATGTGTCGACATGACGGATTTTTGTGTATTATGTAGCACACGTGGCCCGAAAACCTACATAGTTGACCGCACACAGCACAGGACGGCCCGCGTAAATTTCACATCCTGTATTTTACACACGTTTCATATTTGAATATTTTTTTCAATTCTCTCTTTACAAAGACAATTTAATAAATATTAATTTTATTAATAACAATATTTAGTATTTAATTGATCAAAGCGAAATGAAATTGAAATTTGGGCTAATCGAAACCGTTCTGTCTAATTCTGGTGAATAAATTTAATATCAATGAAACGAAAAATATATCAGAAGTTACTTTTACTTTAGTGTGAGGGCATTTTTTTCAAATTGTAAATCTGTCACCAAGCACCTGTTGGTGTGTATAACGGAATATGAGAGCCGATTCCTTCCTAGATGTGACGTGTTTAGCATCTTAGACCATATCGCCATTTAAAATCATATATGAGCTTGTGGTAATAAAACGTTAAAACCAATAAAATTTGTAAATATAATCGTCTTGAAGTTTAATTTAGATATTTTAATTGTATGATTCCAAAGTTATTTTCATTGAAAACTATATAAATGATAATGCAAGCAAAATATATTAGACTTAACTATAGCATGTATGTAAAATACCTAATTTTCATATAAATAAAAATAAATTCAGAAGGCTAAAAGCAAGATAGGCTATAGATAAAACGAGACAAGACTTGCCGTGGAACAATGAGAATTAGGGTCGTCTTCGCTGAGTACCACGTCGTATCTACAAAGGGCTCTCTGTGCTACACGTTAAATTGTCAAAACTTGAGATGGAAAGGCATTCCCGGCCTCGGTAACATAATTTCAAATCGGTTATGATGTAATTTTCCTAACATAAATTTATCATTTTAATGCACAGTTTACACAAAACATTTTATAGGACGATGCGATGGGATCAGACCTTTTCGTTAAAATTTGTTATCTCCATCAATTGCCGAATTGATTTTTTGGACTTGCAACATTGTCATGACTTAACATCAAAGTTGCACATAATTATAATTTTACTTGATTAAATACTTTTTACGTTGTAAATGCCTGTGTTCAGATATTAAATACATAAATCTTTAATAAGAAATATAGTGATATAATAACATTTACACAATATACGGAGACTGCTATTTCTTTTTAAATTCGCTGATTCTTTTTAGATTGTGTTTGTAACTGTCATAATAAGGATTCTATGAAAGAAAATGAAAGAAGGTGTTTGGTTATAAAAATGAGTGAATAAGTGAGGCACGTATACTGGTTTGTAATGTAAAGAGAAAATTTGGTGGCACTTTGTTTACTAGTACACCCGTACGAGGCAGGGGCGAGCACCTAGTTTTCAATAAAAAAGGTCACAGTAACTGAACATAACGGGAAAGTGTTATTCTATTTTATTCCACACTTTTATACTTTAAAATTGGCGATAAATGGAATAAAGGTATCATTTGACAAGTCTCATGGCGTAGTGGTGGTAAGCCCTACTTTTAAGCCGAGACGCCGCGTATTAATTCCCGGACATGATTGACTTTTGTGTGTTGTTCCCAAGTATCAATTCAATACTGAGTATTAAATATCTATACATATACGAGTATGTACGTGAGCTGTTTATTTACTATAATAGAAACTATGTTTCGCTTTGGACGTGCATCAAACCGTATGTATATTCCTGTTTATGTTTTATGTTATACAATTATCATCTATATATTAATACGTGAAGCCCATAATTTGTATCCCTTTTTAACGGAATTGCGTGAACGGATGAACGTGAATTTTGGCATAGTTAAAGTTTATATGGAGGAGACGTGCAGAAAGCCATTTATTTTGTATAAAATGCATTAGAATTAAATTAATTAAAATATGCATTACTCACACTACTGCTTCAATTTTACATAACATATACACACATGTAAATAAAGAAGACATTTTGACATCTGTCAATAAAGGACTTCAAAAAAGGTTGTGAAGGAGGTTGCTATGCTCGACTGTATGTATTATTTTACTCTTACGTTCCAATTACCCTTTTTCATTCTACATTCAACAATGATATTAACCCTAATAAAATGTATACTTAAAAAAATCAATGAACTATGGTCGAATGTCGACCGCCCACTAGTATATATAGATATATGAATTTGAAGTTTCCGTCATTTGTTCATACTAAACTCCAAAATGGATAAACATATTGAAGAGATAATTCTTATAGCATGGTAGGGGAAAAAAATGTATTTTGTAATTTGTGTGTGTTGTAAATATATATGTCTGTTTAGGTCTAGTTTCAATAAAATGAGTAAATAAGTATAGTATTTATACTACGGTACTACGTTATAGTATATAGTCTATGAGCATGTTCATATAAGCAAAAAAACTTTCACTTCCTCCGCGTGTAGACACTGATACCCACTGTTTTTTTAACAGAGGTAGAGAATGTTTATAAATATTATCTAAACATAATCATACTTATTATTAGAAGCTGAAGAGTAGCGTGTCGATAAAGTTATTCGGTATTCACTAAAATCATCTTATAAGCAAAATATCTTGCAGGTGTTAAGTTATACTAACAAAATTACAATGGAAAAAATTATATAATCCAAAATTTATTACAGAAACAAAACACTTATCTTTCATAAAACATAACCACTGGGCGCCCACTAGTTTATTGTAGTTTTGGCAAGCAATCTTACAAGAACATAACTGTTATTGTCGAGTAGGTAATATTTACAAGTGTCTTGTTATAATTTAAATGTTCTGACATAATAGTGGCCCTCTTGTTAAAATCTTCCGTGAAATTAATTCCACATCACAGAATTCGTGCTCCATTATTTTCTATCTTCGTCATTTGTGCACAATAACTGAACTACATTGTGTAATATAACACCAATATTACAAAATATACAGTCAAATAACACAAGATTATGAATAATATGTATAAGCTACTATATAACAGACCGAGATCTCGCCAAATACCCCATTTTAGGAATTAAGTTCTTGAAAAGATAAAAGGCGACTTCAAGTAAAATCAACACCCTTATAAACAAACAGAATACTAGACCAGCTTAGTGATACGATCCGCATATTTACTCGTAAACTATACCGACGATATAATCGGTTCTCCAATTACGTATGTCGCAACAGCGATGCGATAGCTGAATATCTTCACTCGTACGAAGGTCGTTATAACCGATTTTGCAGTCGATATCACATGATTTCTGCAATCGCTTTGCTCTGACGAAATATGTAATTACGAAGTTGCTTTATAGACTCCTCTGACTTAGTTGACGGCATTATGACGTCATTAGACATGATAAAACGTTCAGGACCCAATTATTGTCCTCTAATTTCGAGATTTACGACCTATGTCTTTATTATATCCCGAACAAATAATTCTACGTCACGGTTATAACGTGGCCGTTTTACATTTTATTACATTTTTTTATCACTCACTATAGATTTATGGGATACTGTCTGTTATTTTATCTGGGATTTAATTATAATCTTATAGGATTAGGTACTAATTTGAAGTTTAAAATTATTTATCTGCTCGTCTGATATAACCATAAACGTAAATAGTTAAAATATTTATTTAGATTTAATTGTTGCAACTAATATTATATATGCATTTGTTTGTTTGTTACGCTTTCAGGTCTTATTACTGAACCGATTATCATGAAATTTGCTCAACATGAGTTCGTACGTACAATACTTTTTATCCAAAAAAACAGTATTGTTTTCAAAGGATAGGTACAATAAATGCAAGCAATGCAAAAGCTAGTATTTCATAAATAGGTCTAATATCTATGTAAGTCAATTAGATATTTGAAGTACAGAACCAAATATAGTAATATAATAAAAATAACTAGATAAAATACGGTCAAACTATTTTAACTAAGTACTAAGTTAATACGTACTAAGTTTTACTTTTTAGATACTTAGGAGTTATCTAAAATTAAATACAAAAATATAAAGGTCTCGGGAAACTACGATTTTACACTGTGCAATACTCTATACAACACAGTGTTTACCCGTACGTTTTTCGTCATTCAAAAATATTGTGGATCAGAATTACAAGCACGCTTATAAGAAAATTTACTTCAATATTTAAAAAAAAAAACAATAATTACAAAGTACATACTAAATAATAATCATTAAGCATTAATGTACAAGTCGAATAAAATTATTCCTATAGATTTTACAAATACATCTCTTTGATGGAAACGAATCGTCAAATTTCTAAGAGATCTTGGAAAAGATTTACCAAATCCTAAGAATGTTGTTATTACCAACCCTTTGCGATTATGCCCGATGGCGAAAACATTTCTTACTTTGTCTTGGCAGAAAAGTAAAACTATAATGAAATTGTTAAAATATCGACTACGTTCGACCTAAACAATGAAAAGTAGAATACAATTTAGTAAATAAATTATTCCAAGTAAAATTATACTAAATACCAATAAAATATTTACGGCAAAAATTAAAACTTTAATATACGGGATTACAAGATTCTGTACATTTAAAGTTAACCGTTTCTGAAGTAAATACGTATTTTACGACTTTAAGTTGGGATTCAGTATTATTCTGCGTTTCGAATGTTTCGTAACACGATGAATCAATAAAAAAATAATCTATCTTCAAACATCTAAATTAGATTTCAAAAAATTTTGTATGTTTATAATAATACAAAATCGAAACAAGTAGAGCTATAATACACTTAGATGAGGTTTGTTTTGAAGGTAAAGCGATAATGACTCGGATGATAGCGTGTTCGGACACAGCATCGATGGACATAAGTTCAAATAATTACAACTGACTCGGATGAAGGACTGACTTTTGAAGAAGGAAAACACTATCAAACCATAACAGGTAGGGCTTTTTCTAAGTCCGTGTGGCAAGCCATGACCATCAAGTTGAAAATCTGTTGCTAAGCACCTGTCGATGTATTTCGGCAGATACATTTGAGACCCAATCTCCTATAGCTTTAGCTCGTTTACTATGTTAGGTACATCGTGATCTAAGATCGGATGAGGTTGTGGTCAACCACTAAAACACAGGAGAATACGTGGATATTTTATTATTAACATTAAAAAATAAAACGATATAAGGTAAATGTGATAGTCCTTTACTGAGGTATTAAATAAATATTTTAAATATATTATATATAGAGAAAACACTGTTTTGTATAAATCAGATTTAATTTATTAAGCTTTCATAGAAAAGGTCGAGCTCGCAGGCGAATATCAAACAAAATAAAACATATCACGTACTCTATCAAATTACAGTTTTCTTTTATAAAATACTAACTGTGCCCGCGACTTCGTACGCATTTTTATTATTAATTGCTATTATGCTTTTTTTTAAAATTATACTGAGTAAAGGTCATCTTATGGTTAAAATTCGACCATCATTCGTTTAACACCATTGCCTTTTTATGTTTCAATATTATTAACTTTGATTTTACCAAAGAGTATACAAATATTGTAGACGTAAAGATTGTGATCTGCGTCGAATTTGAATGATCTTATTTAGGTACTTGAAATTTGAAAAATCCTAAAGAGAAATTCAAAATCTTATAAGAGACTATATATATAATATTTAGTTCACGGTGTATAAAATCTGAGAATCTTTAAGAAAAAAAAACAAAGATCTTATGTAAGGTTAAATCTGGACTTTGTTTATTTTGAACGACCAACCAACCAACTACCCAAAAAAATGTTTGTATGTTGTAACTACATATTTATAAATAATACCATCGACTAGTCGATGTTGAATGTTTTTTAATGAGGACCTCATAAATATCAAGCAAATAAATAAAGAAAAAAATCATGATATACATATAGATACATTTTACAAGATATTCGGGTTTAGTATGTCATTAACGCATACCCGAAACCTATAACATTAAACTATGTAATAAAAAAAATCGTCTGCTTTGTCCATTAATTCATTATTCACTATTTGAATCAGTATTTTTATTAACATTAATATTGAATAATATTCAAGATACATATATATTAGAGTAAAAGCACAAAACTATATACATTTCTTGGCTTTAAATTATTTTAGCATTCATAAAAAAATACCACTGACTATGAATCTAAATTATATAGGGTACTCTATTTCGTTTAATTAAAGTTCTGTTTTCCGCCGATTTATAATTTCGGATTAATCAAGCAGTGCCTCTGTCTTGTTCCTATTGTTTGATATTCCTCGACGTAGAGATATCAGAATTTAAACAATAAGACTGTGAATAAGCCTGAACATTGACTCATCGAAGTCGTTTGTAAAGGAATGAAAATTTTAAATGAAAAATGGTGCCATTTCAATTTCTTGTAGTAGCGAACTGTTTAAATGGTGTACGAATTAAATTGAGAAAGAAAAAATGGCGTATTTATCAAAATAAGACACTAGAGAAGATTGCATGTCAATTATAGGGTCAGACTAAATTACTATTATTGTATATAAATATCATTAAAGCCATATCTTGTAAAGAAGAACGGATGTTGGTTATACTCTCACGCAAAAACGACTGAACATAATTCAATTTACAGTAATACTTACTAACAATACAGAATAACTCAAACAAACTCATTATAATGATAATGCCTGAATTGTCCAAAATAAACCGATATATACCAAGTAAGTTACCAAAAATCCTGTCATCTGATAAACCGTTAGATAGTAGATACAAACTCAGACCAAATCATTGGCGGTTGCTAATATCTGTATACTATTCGTCTCCTTAACCTCATCCCACCTAAGAAGGGTCGGCACAAGATGTTTTCCTTTTCCACTCTCCCCTCTCAGTATTCACACCTTTTATAAAGAATTTTTTTTACACAACCCATCTACACCTTTTTCGGTCTTCCTCGACTCCTGTATCCCTCCACCTTCATACTCAAAACTTTTCTAGTCACATGACTTTTACCTCTTCTCATAACATTACCATGTTACAACGTAACAGTACCATGTTAGCCTATTACCTTTCAATTTTTCCATCACTGGTGCTATTTTCCAATTCCTTCTGACATATTAATTAATCTTATCTATTCTAGTTAAATCACACATCCTTTTTAACATTCGCATCTCTGCCACAGATATTATTATTATAAAGTAGTGAAGTATTTTTGTAGGAGATATTGTTCTACTGATTTAATTCTAAAACCTTTCTCAATAACACAAAGTGTATGTCCCTAAATATCATGGGCTGATTCTTTTTTCTGATACAATGTTAACATAAACTAAATCTCTGACCGTTACTGGATTCATAAATAATCAGTTTTATATATATAATTTGAAATTTAAATATATTTCGCCAGTATATAAAATTTAGAAAATGCAGAAATAAAAGAATAATTTCTTGTAATGAGATATTAAAACATCAAACAGACCATTTAAGTAAGTACCTGTTTAGAAAAAACTTCCTGGGAACTTTCCTAATAACACCTGGTGGTTCGTTTAACGAGCTCTTTTACAGTTTCCTTTCCTTCTACGAAACGCTAACTCATAAATTTACTAATTATAATTGGTTGATATATATCATATAATTATGAACGGTGATGGTTTATATTTAATGACTTAGGAATAAAGTTTTATATTCGTTCAAAAGTAAGGCTAATGTACAATACGTGAATAAACTTTGCTAAGAACTTTTATGGGTATTAGAATATGGTTAAATATTGCGATGTAATTCATACTAAGTGATGTTATATATAACTGTAATGACTTTGAACTAATTCATATATAACGTATAGAAATTCAAAGACATTTTAATTGTTAAAAGTTACGAGCATTAAAATAAATATTAAATTGAAGTATATCCGAACAAATTCCCAATACGGCTGAATAGATCTTGATGAGCTTTTTACTGGCATATACAAAATATTTTAGAGTGTTATCTATATACATATTATTACGCTTATTTATAGAAGCTAAGCAGTAATATTAAAATTTTACAAATATAACACAAATTAGGTAAAAATGTTTTAACCATTAAATGATAAACTTACAATAAAGAAATTAAAGACAGCCTACACTTCATCTACAATTCAGCCAAATAAAATATAAAGTCGTCAACAAACAATAAAACTACTTGCATGAGAAGTAACTCGTAGTATTTTTGGTCATTTGGTTACTTGCGTTTTTTTTATATTTGTTATATAAAATAATATATAAATACATCATATTTTTGTTATTTATATATAGCTGAGGAGGATGTTATAAACATGAAGAATGTAAATAAAAATTTAGAACTTCAAGAGGTATTTTACTTTTTAAATTAGTCCTTTTCCCTTTGAACACAAAAGTATGTTAAAGGGCTTTTGTTTTCTAATTTTCATTTCGTTTCAACTTCCTGAGTCACTTAAGTACGGTCTGTAATATTTTTCCGCTTATTTAAGGTTTGCTTATAACATGTTTTTATTACATTAGAGTATGCTTTGAAATGAAGGGTATATGTTTTGGAAAATGTATTAGTTTCGAATATAATTCTCGCAACTATACATATAACATGTTACCATTTTGATGGATAGAATAAATTAATACTGTAATACGCTATATGGACAATTACGTTCTCTTGAGTTCTTTGCAATACACTGAAGTCTAGTAGTTAATTGAAATATAACATTTCTCTAGCATTATAACTAATAAATTATAATTAAATATAATTTTTAAATCAAGCTCCTACCTAGTATTCAAAATGTTTAGTGTAATAATTTTGAAACTTGTTTGCACGAAACGTTGAGAATTTTTTAAACTTTTCGCTCGAAACTATGTACGAAGATAACAAATATTTTATTTATATTAACATTTAAGCACTACAATATAGGTATTTATCAAAAATAGAAACACACTTTATATGAAAATATAGCACAAAATTTCTTGGAAGTTTAACTTAGAAACTTTTTACAGGAATCTCTTTGAATCTTTACACTACAACTACACAAAAAACTAAGTCGATTTCCGATGAAAGTTTTGTTGGAACATTTCTAAGCACTTACTTGGATCGAGTTAAGTTCGTACGAGGACAACTTCGGTAAAGCACAAGAGACGAGATGACTCGAAGGTAACAAGTGTTGTGCCGTCGTTCGGCCAAGCGTTCCCTTATATACTAGTGTACGGCAAGGCGGGCGCCGCCCTGGGCCGCCCACCGCCCTAATCATCGCAGGAATGCTAGTAACATAGTTTACATACCAAATTATAAATCAAAATTGTGTATGTTATGCCGCTATGTGCAAATTAAACTTTTCTGCTGATTATTTTTGAACTATTTATTTAGATTTCTATTTAAATATCTTTTTTTCTATACAAAATAAGTAAAATTGAAGTGTCTGTCTGGAATGGTAATATAACAGCTTTTTAATAAATTGAGATAAAAGCATATACGGTACTTATAACAAACAGAAGACAATTTTTAATATTTTTGTCAGTCTGCTTATTCCGACCAAACTTAAAAACCGTTGGACCGATTTTGTCGCAAACTTCTTTGTGAAAATGGAAAGAAATAGGATTTCCGGTGATAATAAAAAAACGCACACGCTTATATTAAAGAAATATCTCTTTTTAAATTCTATGCGGACTAAGTCGCGAGTAAAATCTAGTAATAGAGTATATTTGGAATACTTTATAATAATAAAATAATCTATACTAATATTATAAAGAGGTAAACTTTGTGAGTTTGTGAAGTTGTAAGGAATAATCTCAGGAAGTACTGGTCCGATTTGAAAAATTCTTTCAGCGTTTTATAACTCATTTATCGAGGAAGGTTTATATTAATTTATTAGTATCATAATTTATTAGTATTTATTAGTATCTGCGTAATCTTTTATACATTACTTTGCTATGAATTTCGTGGATACAGGGTTTGTACGTAAACACATTGAAAGGATAAAAAATGTGAGCATCTACACAAAAATTTATTTTTCCTTCCTGTGGCAAAGAAATACTGGAACCCTTGTTTGGATAATAAATTATATATCTCTCATGTACGTACATAAAATTGTTTATTTAAAAATTGTTTTAAAACGTTACCCGGTAAATTAAAGAAATTTCTATTCAATAAGCGTTTTAAAATTTTGTTCGATATATTTTTTGTTTAAATTTACGGACTATTTATTGAATACTTTTTCGAGTAATATGTAAATATCGCAAAGAATATGATGTAATTTCATATTAAGTTTCATATTAGGATATCTTTAATTCAATTTAAAACGAGCGAAAGCGGTGTTCTTTTGTTTATACGCATTTATGTCTAATTTCATTCCATACTAAATCAATACCACGTGGATATTCTAAATATTTCTAACATGAATTATATTAGTTGTTTATTAATATTCAATATATATTCATAATTTGTATACTTATCCAGATTTAAAAAAACGATCTCGATAATTCAATTTAGTTATAGCAAATTTTTTCTAATTATTTTTATCCTGAGATACACTATCCGAATAATGTTTTTTTTTCATGCTATGTTTCAGTTTGTATGATTTTTTCTATGAAAATAGCTTTAAATAATAATGAATAATGTAATAAAGCCATTATCAAAAAATATCCTATTTAAACTCAATTTTAGTTGTTCTTCAGTAAATGCAAAATACTAGAAGATAATTTTGATTTTAAATATACGCAATGAAGTTATATGAAAAGAAGCAATCCCTTATTTTACTATAAGAAAACCCCGTGTCTAATATATAAAAAAAATTACAAAAAATTTAAATCTTAAAAACTACTATCTAAGTTTATATAATGGATATAAAAACGAGATTTCTTCTTTGATAGCCAAAAACAATTTATAAGAGTAATGTTTTGCGATTACAAGATCGGAGCTGATTTGTCACGGGACCTTTCCTGTCGCTGTAATAACTACAACGTTAGCCAGCGTACTCTATATTTAATAACAACAATATTTCTTATGACCGAAAAAAAAGAATTTCTCAATAAATTTTGTTTGTGACGTGAACTCGTGATCTGAAACGGTCATTACAGCGTGTGGTATCGATCATATTTTTAGGTACTAACTAATACATATAAAAGTGAGTTTGTTTGTTTGTTACGCTTTCTCGTCGTAACTTCTAAACAGATTTTATGATATTATGCACACACTTTGTTAGGGGTACCGTACCTTTACTATTACCACTATATATATTTTTTTATGTCATAGGAGGCAAACGAACAGGCGGGTCACCTGATGTTAAGTAATCACCGTCGTCCATAGACACTAGCAACACCAAGGGAGTCGCAAGTGCGTTGCCAGCCTGTGTTAGTGGGATGGGGGGAAGGGGGGAGGGGAAAGGGAGAGGAGAGAGGAGGGGAAGTAGGCCTCCGGCGCTCTCACTGACCGAACGAAACGCAACAATGCAAGCACCGTTACTTCACGTTGGTTTTCTGTCCTTACATAGGGTACCTTTACTTTAAAAATGTATTGCTCACGAGAGATAAATCAAATCTACATAACCGCGAGCAAAGCTTCGAGTGAAAGCTAGTTTTCGATAATTTTATCCATGGATAAGTTGTTAGACTTGTGGTGACAGCATAAATATCGCTTTGAAATTTTGTACGTAAGGTTTTTTGTTGTTATTATTATTTGCACTAGCAGATACGTACTTGAGTTATAGCAAAATGTATTATAGAAGCTGACGTGCTGCAATGTTATTTAGTACCGAATTATCTATACATACATATAATAAAAATGAAGTGTCTGTATGTAATAACAAAATCATTTTACTGGTTATAAAACTATAAGCTTATAAGCGATTTTGAAGGAAATTTCTCTGGCAGATAGCTGAAACTACAGCGGGTTACTTAGGCTACTCTAAATTAGACTAGCTATTAACCGCGGCTTCGTCTGCAATACTATCTCCAAAACGGTAAGACCAATTTTCACGGAACTTTCACCAGCAGATAGGTAATAAAAAGTAATTCAAGCAATTTTAGTTTATACTAGCTGTTAACCGTGGCTTTGCCCGCAATGATATCTCCTAAACAGCTCAGCCGATATTTACGAGACTTTCACTGGCAAATAGCTGACTTTACAAAAAGTAATTTAGGCAATTTTACTTTATACTAGCTGTTAACCGTGGCTTCGCCCACAGTGCTTCGTCCAAAACGGTTAGACCGATTTTCACGGGACTTTCACTGGCAGATAGCGGACCTTTAAAAAATATTTTAATTTAGACTAGCTGTTAACCGTGGCTTCGCCCGCTGTGGTATTACCAAAACGGTTAGACCGATTTTCACGGGGCCTTCACTAGTAGATAGCGAACCTTATAAAAAGTAATTGAGGTTATTCTATTTTAGACTAGTTATTACCTGCAACTTTGGCTGCATGAAATTTAGCAAGATTTCAACTCATTCTTTATATTTACTAAGAGAAATAATTATCAGCTTATTGTTTATAATTCGACATTATAATTATTAATAACTTTAATGATATAGAGGTCTTCCTAATAAGATCTTAGATTATAAAAGTATTACGTAAAGAGTTCCATAATACAATTTCTTGCGGAACAGACAAACGTTTATTTTTTGTGTAGTCACAAAATATTATTTATAATAATGACAATGTATATTAACTGCAGCGACACCAACCGTTTTAAATTGTGTAACCAAACAGTTCAGCAACCCACTCAAACATATAATGTCTTTCCTCTCTTCCTCTGGATAGCTTCTGTGCCACTCACGACCGTGCCCCACTTACTTTTCTCATAGGTCCAGTGGCAGTGACAACGCAATAATTTTACCAACTTCTTCTGACCAACTTTATCAATTAACATGCCGAACAAAATAAATTTGATCTCCATTAAATCCCCTTTTTATTTAGCTATTTGTTTTTGTAAGTGGACTTTTTTGTAAAGCTAAAGGTAATGAATATTTTTCCTACAAATTTTATTCCTTTGTTTCAAACCATTTAAGTGCCGCACGTCATATTGCATTGTTCCCAATTTTAATTAAATTTATTGTGATTAATATACCTATTTGTCAAAATAATAAGTTAGCACTGAGAGATAATACCTACACCTTTCTACTTTTATCTACTTCTATATTTCAAACATAATTATCAAAATCAGATCAGTAGGACCAAGGATTATTACCCCGAACATCCAAACTTTACCTCTCTTTACAATATTAGTATAGATATGTATTGAATGGCAACTGCAAACGCCTAAACTAATTATTCTAATCGTAAATTAACATTCCAATACTCCGCGGTTGTAACATATGTTTGATCAATTTCACACGAACGAATGCCCAGGTAGCAGTTAATCACTACATAGTGTACCAATTCAAATAAAAAAAAGAATCATTAAAATCGGTTCACAATTGACGAAAATATCGACTAACATACATAAAAAAAAAACATACAACCGAACATAGTAACCTCTTCCTTTTGAGAAGTCGGTTAAAAAGAAAGTCCTCTGTCAGTTTATCTGTTCGTGATAAAGTCAAAAAGTACCATTTTCATGCCGTTTTTACCAGTAGATAGAATGATGGATAATTCATGGAGAAGGTTTAGGTATAATTTGTCAAGGTTTTCATTTTATTATCGGGGCGGGACAACGTCTTCCGAGCCCGCTAGTTATCTGCCCATGAAAGCCCCGTGAAAGTCGGTCCAACCAATTAGGAGATAGATAGTAGGATATCGTGGACGAAGTCTTGAGTAACATAATAAAATAGTCTAAGTTACTTCTTATAAGGTGAGTTATCTGACAGTGAAAGTCCCGTGAAAATCTGTTCAAGCATTACGGATATTCCACTGCGGCCGAAGGCGAATAAAAATCCTAGATTTCTTTTTATGAGGTCTGTTATCTACCAGGGAATACCCCGTGAAAATCGGTCTAACCGTTTTGGAAATAGCCATGCGGACGAAGCAGCGGTCAAATAAAATAGAATATGGCAACCGCTATAATTTTGGCTATCTGGCCGTAAAAAGTAAAATTCCCGTTAAAATAGGTCCAGCCGTTTTGGAGATTAAAGGAACAAACAAAGTTTAAAATTAAATTTTAATTAAAATTATTTTGCTCATTGTTAGCTATATTCCATTCATCAAGAAGTACTTATTTTAATTGTAAATACATAAATATTATTTTTATAATACGTAATAGAGAACAAATAAAAAATTGGAAATAAAAGTAGTATAAAGTTTTTGAATAGGAAAACAAAATAAACTTGATAAATGAGCTATTTAAAACCGAAGGATTTTCACAAATCGGACTGGTAGTTTCTGAGATCATCGCGTTCAACCAAACAAACAAACAAACTTTTCAGCTTTATATATTAGTATAGATGTACACGTTACATATTACTTTTAGTAGCGTGCGCGCTGTACGTATAATTGTATTTAAAGAGCATTTCTATAATTGTACACAGTCTCACAATTTTATAATTCTTTTATACGATTAACAAAAAACGCGTGCGGATCTGCGGGTACAGCTAGTAGTTAAATAAATCTTCTCTGTGACGAGATATTTAACCTTAACATTTTTAAGGGAATCGGTTAAACCTTTTGAAACCTTTTGAAAAATTAAAAGTAACAGTGAAGTGAGTAAATATTTTATTGGTTTGGAAAAATATCATAACATATATGTACAAGACTCATAGATGGATGAGTTGAAATAATTTGTAATGCAATTTTTACACGTTTAAGCTTCGGACCAAAACACAATAGACTGTGTAAAATGCGGTCTGCCATATATGCCACAACATAAACAGTGAAAAGCCTATAGCAGTAAAATTAAATTGCCAAATGTTTGTAAGCGCGTCACTTCAAAACGGTTACACATATTTGGCTTATTCTTTTTTTTAATCTTTGTCATTATCAGGATAAGAATTTTATGAAATAATTTTATTTTAAATCCACCTGAAAGTGATAAACTAAAATATTTAATAAGTGAATTAAATAGAAGAAAGCGGAAAGATTTTCAAAAATAAAGACGGAATTGACAGACTGACGTTCGATCGTTCGGTTACCATTTTATTTTTTTAGAAGGTCGTACTGTAGAAGATTAGCGAAGATGAAGATTAGGTCTCATTTTTTCCATTAGTATACACGTGCAAATTCGAAGCTAACTGCTAGCATCTCATAAATTTTATTTTACCTGTAACAATAATTACAAACTTATTGTTTATCTACAAACTAAAAATAACTTTATTTACCACATCGCAATATGCACCGTTTTCTTCAAGGATTAAGTAAAGAATATTTATTACTGAGAAATCAATGTCTTAGCAACCATCTACCATGGAGAATTGCGTGTGATATTTGGAACTTCATAGAAATGCAATAATTGTTATTTTGTACTCGTTTATATCTGCCATCATACCCAACTGATAAGCCAGATGTTTCAATGAAGGAAGGTATCATGGTGTAACTATGGAAATAATTTCTTGTTCACACAGGTTCAAGCTTCCACAGGGCTTAAAATGACAGTGTACAAATTCACAAGTGTCATTGTTTGAATTACAAATATTATTATTATTGGTGTTAATATACGTACATTGATAAAACGTTAAAAATCTCATCGTAGTAAATTTCGCTATAACTCGACAAAGCTACGAAAGTTAAATTTAATAACCATCTTAAACAGTATTCATAAGAAAATAAGGACCCTAATAAATCTAGAGGCTTACAATTTGCAGCTGTTTAGTTTGTAAGTAAAATAAATATTATTTTCACTCGATATCACCCACTCTTTATCGTTACATTAATGAGTTTATTCTCCCTAACATTAAATACGATTTATATTGGATTTATAGAGCTAGTTTCAATTGCATATATGAGAATGTGTGAGTGCAAATGTATTAGCGCTGGTAATGTACTATTGTATTGTATTGGTATTGTCTATGTTTTTTTTTTTTATATCTATACTAGCGACCCGCCCCAGCTTTGCACGGGTGCAGTCTAGATTTTTTATTATGTCATACGTGGCAAACGAATTTGTGGGTCACCTGATGTTAAGTGATCACCACCCTCCATGGACACTATCAACGAGTCGCAAGTGCGTTGTGCATTGCCACCCTTTGGGGGGAAAGTTTAGTGGAGGGATAGGAAGACGATAGAGGAAAGGGGAGGGGAGGTGGGCCTCAGGCGCTCTCACTGACCGAACGAAACGTAACAATGCAAGCGATGTTACTTCACGTCGGTTTTCTATGAGAGGGTGGTACTACCCCGGGCGAGCCGACCCATTCATACTGAAACCAGTAATAGTTTCAGCGTGGCTCTACCACCATTAAATATCCACTTTAATAAAATATTGTTAAGGGCTGTTTTGATCTACATGACACGTGCAACGTATGTACTGGATTTAATTGGATAAGGAATTATTTTTTTAAAAGAGATAAGAATTGTTACTGTGGGTTATCCTTTAGAGATAAATATATACCATCGGACTTTTTAATATATCTTTTTAAGATATACAATTCCGTAGTACATTAATTTGATCTATCTCGTAAAGTTGAGCCAGCGTTTGCAATTTAAGTGCATAAAAATATCATTGTTACGACATCACGTTACAAATCTCTGAATTTTTCGGCTTTTCTCTACTACAGTATGTATGTATTATACATATATTGCTTCCTCTTGAATAACTCTATCTATTACTGAAAACTGTATTAAAATCTGTTAAATAATTTAAAAGTTCTAAGCGAACAGACAGCGGACGCGGCTTCATTTTATATCATGTAATTTAAAAGAATAAATAACTCACTAACTGACATCAACGAACAACTAAAACTACCAGTAGTTAGTTAACTCCAAGACTAGGACCTTGAAAATTTCCATGCAGATTCCTTGTACACTGAAGGAACAATTACACTGAGGAACCATTTTTGGTAATTAAATCGCCAAAGGTAGTGAAAAAGTGGTCATTTTTGAATGTATATCTACGAAAATTGGTAATTAGCAATTCAGTTACAATGTAATAAAGACGTGTATCATAGTTTTTTCAAACTAAATAGATATCGTTTAATTTATAAAGACACAAACATAGATGAAGCCGTGGAGGGCTGTAAGTGTATACATAAATCCGCTGTATTCGTAACTCTTTTATTCATAAACGAAATGACAGATTTCAATAGTTTGACTTTTAGTGAGCGAGTAAAGTGAGTGGGTTTGGTTAACAATATTAAGAAATAATTTTAGGGTCATTCTTTATCTGTGAGTGTATAGATGTATTTCTATCTCTTTAGCACCCTATGTAGCGTAAACGGCTTGAGGAATTTTAAAATATGATGTGTCATTTGATCTGTTTAAATTGTGGGAGTATAATACACTTGAATATATAATACTAGCAAGCCCGGCGGACGTTATTTCGCCCTAATAATAAAAAAAACCTTGACAAATTATAAACCTAAACTTTCCTCATGAATCACTTTATCTACTGGTGAAAACCGTATGAAAATCTGTTCCATAGTTTTTGAGTACATCGCAAACATGGTATATAATTTGTCAAGGATTTTTTTTATAATCAGGGCGGGACAACGTTTGCCTGGCCCGCTAGTTAATTATAATTTTGAAACAAAAACAGGCGGTTACATTCAATAAGACCAAAGAGAATAATAATTATTTCAGTGGTTTCATAAAATTACTAAAGATAAATTATTTATCAATTAATTATTAAAGTAAATTATATTATAGAATGAACCTACAATTTAACCAGATTTCAATGGGCACGTAAGGCACGCAACATGAGTCATGTAAAAAATATTGAAAACGTAATTGGAACGTAAGTGTAAAATGACGGATGTCAAAATATCTTTTTCATTTACATGTGTGTATATGTTGTGTAAAATTCAAGCAGTAGTTATATAGTATAGTAGTATAGTTATATATAGTAGTAGTATATTTTAATTAATTTAATATGCTTGCAATGCATTTTATATTTAAAAAATAGCTTTCTGCACTTCTCCTCCATATAAACTTTAACTATGCTAAATTTCAAGTTCATCCGTTCGTGCAATTCGCTTAAAAAGGGGTACAAAGTTTTGGCTTCACGTATTAATATATAAGATGCTTTGCCATAAGAGTAAGATATCCCTCAGACACAAGCTCACCTTGTATAAAACGTGTATTCGGCCGGTCATGACATTTAGTTGTCCTGTTTTTGCACATGCACCGAAACCCATTTCAAATAAGTTACAAGTTCTTCAAAACCGCGTTCTGCGTAAAGTGACAGGTGCCCCATGGTACGTCCGGAGAGTCGATCTCCACAGGGACCTGGAGATACCTTCTATCTGGGCGTACATAAAATCACTCACGAGTAGTTATTTCGAAAAAGCCGTGAATCATCCCAGTCCGTTAGTGGTATCCGCCGCAACATACGAAACCGTACCCAGCGCCGCGCGCTATAAAAGACGTCCGCGACATATTTTTACAGGAGGTGGCCCCCGCCGAGGCCCATGAAAGAGTAGGGCCTCGGTCTTCTCGAGGGCCACCCTGAGGCCCAACCTCCTTATGCGCCCGACCACGAGGGTTGTGGCCATCGTGGCCAGGCGTTCCACTTCCTTCCATTCACCCCCCCGGGCTACGACTAGGGTGTCGTCCGCATAACAGATGAGGTGGTACTGATCGTTCGCTGCCGTTATGCAAAGTGGGGCTCGAACCGCCAGCGCCCGTCCAGGGTGAGGCCCAGATATTTCATCTGGGTCCCCACCCTGATCCGGGCTCCCTCCACCACAATGTGAGCCCCAGGAGGTGGCCCCCGCCGAGGCCCATGAAAGAGTAGGGCCTCGGTCTTCTCGAGGGCCACCCTGAGGCCCAACCTCCTGATGCGCCTGACCACGAGAGATGTGGCCATCGTGGCCAGGCGCTCCACCTCCCTCCACATTTCCCCCCGGGCTATGACTAGGGTGTCATTCGCGTAACATATGAGGCGTGCCCCATAAGGGAGCACGCCGCGGAGCACCCAGTCGTAACCCATGTTCCACAGGAGCGGCCCTAAGGCCGACCCCTGTGGAACCCCCCGCCTTGTGGCCCGCCGGACCATTCGCCCGTCGCAAACTCAACCTAAGCTAAGCTAACTATTCATACATATATGAGTTGTTGAAACATATATGTGTACCAAGCATACATACCTCAACAACCCTTATATATATTTCGTATAGGATAATATTCTAAACTATTTCAGTTTAGAAGGGGAAAAAATAAAACCCTTCCACCTTATTATGTGCAAGCGTGTATGCGTGCACGTGTGTGAAGGTGATATGTGTAATGTTGTCGCAGTGATGTAAAATTTTGTGTCACTGTATCGCGCGAGCAGCGCACTCAAGGGCTCCACGCCGAGGGAACGGACCTAGGCTTGAGCTGCTGCCGAGGGGGGCCTAGCCTGGTGTGCGGGAGCGAAATTTACCCCCAGACCACGGCAGCGTGATCTGTGGTTACGCGGGCGTATCGTGAAGTGATGTTTATTGGTCATATTATCAACAACAATTCTTATCAATATGTAAGAATATAATAACTGAGCCACAGCAACGCGTGGCCAGGTTAGCTAGTTATACATAAATGCCAACTTTCATGAAGCTCGAATTAGTAGTTCCGAAATTCATCGTGGACAAACATCATGACACTGAATATTTATCACAAAACGGTCTGTCGGTACACCGTGGGGTTTTAGTCTGTGCGAGTCAGACATAACCCACCCTCTCCCCCGGGAGGGTGGCGTATCCATAAGGGATTTCCCCACGAAAAAAAAAAAAAAAGATAGGTCGCGAATTGCATGAAACAGGCAACAGCCAAGCCGAGGTGTGCCGTGCACCCTTGAACTGGTTGCCCAAATAAAATCGGCTGAGTACCTTAAGCGCTCGCCTTAGTAGTCCGGTGAAGCTGTTAAGACCTTGCTAGGTCAATAGCGTAGTCAGTTCGAGAAAAAAAAAGAAAAAAAAGAGTAGTGATTAATGTAAGCAATTGATAATAGTATATCGAGAATCTAACGACTTTTTCTACTGGGAAAAAATCTTTAGTAGTTTCCCTTACAATTTTGATTGTCAAAACACTAACAGTTGAGTTCAACTACTTTATTTTTACATTATGATAAAAGCTATGAAATGAATTAATATTATATGAATGGATATATTTTATACGTTTCGTAGCATCACTAATATTTTACCCATAGCACCCGCGAATGAATGGGATACGCACTAATTGTGATGTCATTAAGTGGATAAATATTCGTGTTTACTTATATTATTAGCCCCTACCATTGGTTTTGTTTTCGCTGTGAGTTCTAAAACTCGTATATTGCTCTGTCGGTGTTAATTATTTCAATATATTTAGTTTTAAACTAAAACTTGTATGACAAGTTGTTTAAAGGTAGCTTGTGCACTTGAATTTGTTTTGAAATGTACCCGAGCATAAAACATATGTCTGAAATTGGGGTATATTGGGGGGTATTTCTTACGTCCTAACTATATATATATATACGTTGTCTATTTAGAGACCCTTTGTGCAGTGCCGTGACGATATTGTTAAGCCCCTTAGCAAAATCGACAAATTTATCCAATAGGGCAGAGGTTCAGAGAAGAGCAGAAAATTTTTCAGTTCGCGGTGCATTTTCATATTTGATATTCTCTCGTTTGCTCTATTAACAAGTTTGCTTTCACACCAACTAGATTCTGGAGCTTCATAATTAATAAGAAATATATTTATAGTCCGTTTGAACAAAAAAATAACTATATTCGATGGAAATATATAATTATGACATTGCCGAATTTCAAACATCATTATGCATTTTAACTTTATTGTTTCGTGTCCTCCAGTAACAATAAGTTTCTTTTTTTTTATTGTAGCACGGCATTATAACTGTACTGTGCTTGATGGTACACACAGTACAATCCAAAAACAATGGCGACCAACGAGTCACACATTATCCATCGCCGGTCGCCGCTGTAATGTCGGCCTGCGAAAAGCTGGATATGCACAGGCTGATCCCGAAACGCGACCCGCAGAAGCGAATCACTATGTCGGGCTTTTTCGCCATATACATGGTGGTTGCGACCCAGTCAGGCTGTAAAACCCTACCACCCCGCTTTCGCCATTGCCTCGTTTGTTATGCAGCAGGGTGCACCACGTGCAGGTGAGGTCGGCTTGGGTGTCTCAAGTCTTAGATATTATTCGACACCCCTTACACGCCTTTCTTGATGTCAGTAATATTTAAGTTTTATAAAACCATTAGATATATATTTTGAAGTATGCTTCATGTAAGAACAATTATCACGTCGCCATTTAACCGAATGCAATGAATAGTACGTCCGTAGTAGGGATTCTGTTTCCTATAAGGATAATGATATCGGCCGACTGTGAGGAGACGGTGGGCAAACAAAGGGAAATATGATTGGATCGAAACGTAGGCGATAAGCAATGAGGCGCCCACGTCGGGATCACAGTAAGTTATTTTTCGTCCTCAGACATACCAAAGAATATAGCCTAAGGAATAATGTATTAATAACAATATCAGCGCAAGTATTATGCGAAATTATTATTCAATATTAAAAATATTAGCCTGTAATAGTTGGGGAAGAGGTCGTTTCCGAGGTACAGGCACCTGAGGAATTCGGTTTCATACTTTTCCCAAACATAGATTTCCTCGTCATGTCTTTGAGTGTTAGGTTTTTAATTAATCAACGCATGTGGGTGTTCAAACCTGCGAACATTAAATTGATATTGCACTGGTGGAATCACGTAACCATTACTAAATTTTATATGAATTAATTTAAATTACTAATTACTGTTTTTAACCGACTTCAAAAAGAAGGAGGTTAAGGTGTAAATGTTCGTTTTTCGTAAAAGCACCTTTGATAGATTGTAAAACTGTCATATCCAAGAAATAAAATCAGACGTATCCAGAAATTAGCGCCAATAATTAATTGTATATAGTAATTACTTAGATAAGTCTTTGCGGCTTATTTAAATAACAGTGTATGTAAACTAGATATAGATTAGTATATAAGTTAAATTAAGATTAGTTTAAGTTAGAATAAGATAAGTATGTAAGCTAGAATACGTTTAGTTTATAAGCTTCCTTTATTGTCCAATATAATATCAACGGCGAATAATTACCTATAACAGTGTCTGCTAAGATAGTTAGTATCCAATTGCTGACTGTTCTTATGTAACTAGCGTGTAAGCAACAAATAAATAAAAAACAAACTCTCAATATACATTCGATCAACAACACACGGCTTCATTTAGGTGCCAATGAAACTCTAAATAGTGCGTAAAATCCGTACAAGTGTATTAGACGCACGTTATTGACTTGATTTTTTTTGTTTCGCGTAAGTTAAATGTCTACATACTTAATCTTAATAGCGTAGACGCGAGTTCGCTCTTTTCATAGGATTCGAGGGTACTCCCTATTTCCTTGCTTTTTTTTCCTCGAACTAACTACGCTATTGATCTAGCAAGTTTTTTTTGTTTATAGTAGCACGACAAAATTACTGCACTATGCCTGATGGTAAGCACAGTACATTCCAAAAACAATGGCGACCACCGAGTGACACACTATTCAGCGCCGGTCGCCAATGTCATGCCGGCCTGCGAAAAGCTGGATATGCACAGGCTGATCCCGAAACGCGACCTGCAGAAGCGAATCACTATGACGGGCTTTTTCGCCACATACATGGTGGTTGCGACCCAGTCAGGCTGTAAAACCCTACCACCCCATAAAGGTCTTAACAGCTTCACCGGACTACCCTACTTCCTTGCACTTTGACTTATATACTCTTCAACTTGATGCGTGTTGAATAATAGGGTTGAATTGTTAACAGGAAATAAAACCTGTTTGCAATGTTTCGTTCGCACATAGTGTATTAGATTAATTTGTAACTATTTACAATTTAGAAGTGGTAGAACCACGCTGTAGCTATTACTCGTTTCAGCATGAATGGGTCGGCTCGCCCGGGGTACTACCACCCGACACACAGAAACACCGACGTGAAGTAACAGTGCTTGCATTGTTGCGTTTCGTTCGGTCAATGAGAGCGCCGGGGGCCCCTCCAATCTCCTCTTCTCGTCCCCTCCCCCAACCACAGGCTGGCAACGCATTAACGACCTCCCTGGTGTTGTTAGTGTCTATGCATGGCGGTGATCACTTAACATCACGAGACCCGCCTGTTGGTTTGCCTCCTATGATATAAAATATATATACAGAAATCATTGTTGGCGAAACTAAAATTTTATTTTTACTTATTTACTCCTAAATGTATAGCTGTAGATTTCTTTGAAATAAATAAATATATATATTTGGGGCTTGAGTTAGCCTTACTGATACATACCACTATGGTATCTTATATGGTATATTCTATACACGTTGTTATTCTAAAACTTAAATATTATGAGGCCGGCACACGAAAAATATAATATTTTACTTTTAAAGAAGTAACGTTGACAGAAAAAACATACGAAATACAAATAAATTATTAGCAATAAAGTGTACGATCTCGATAAATAGTCATAAAAGACGTGACGGGCGCCGTTAGGGCTGTCATGGCGACAATATGCGTTCTCCGTGCGGACATTTATGGACTATAAACTGTAGATATACAACAACGCAGAGTGCAGCCTATATATAGGCTAGATTTACGATTTCTCAAAATTCGTAGAAATGGATTGTCACTTCAGTGCGATCGAGAATACGTTAATAATTTATTTATTGTTATTGACTACGACCAGTACTGCTACGACACACCCGAGAGGCGAAACAGACTGCTATGCCACCGGAAGATTAACATTAGCGCCACTAGATTAAATACATAAATAAGAACGATTATATAGAATTGATGTATTACTACATAGCAATAGCCATAATTTGATTTTTATTAATATTTTTGTATTACTAAATTATTTTGGATAAATATGAGTAAATAATAATAAGTCAAAGCATGACTTTCTCAGTTTGTCACATAAAAGGGCAAGATGTCGTTAATTTACCCACATTTATATGTGGAAGTTGTTTTAAGGCGAAGCTCTGCCCGGATAAATAGCCAGTGTACCTACAGAGTGTTAATTGGCATCCCTGAGCGACAGACTATATACATATTTTGTAACGTTATATTATAATTAGTTATTAGGTTTCACTAATTATGCCAATAAAGTCTTTATAAAAACGCGATATTAACCATCAGTATATTAACAAATGAATAAGCGAATAACAATATGAAAGACGCATTAATCATTTGTTACACTAATCACGTATAGGGTCGATGCAGTCAGGAATGGCAATAAATATATCGTAGATACTTGTCACTATTTATTTGGCCAGAGCTTCGCCTTACAATAACTTCCACATAGGAGTGCGCCCAGATCAGCGACATCTTGCCCTTTATATATCGCCAATGTAGTCTCACACCGGAATGAACAATGAACAGCCGATAACTTCCACCAATAGCATTCGAGGTCAGTAGTAACACCCCGACAGAGTCAATAGCGCGGTATCGCAGGTCAATAGTGGTTCCCCGGGTGGCGTTGTAGTCTCGCCTCTCGGGTGTGTCACGGTACCGGACGTAGACGTTAACACTCGGCCATCCTGCAAATGCCGTGTCCCACGGCGGTCACAGTCTATTTACATCCCTAATCTGAAAAGAATATAATACGAGTCATAAGAAGACATATTATTCACACAGAAGAATACATGATACACTTATTATACAGAAGAATACATGATATATTATTCACATAGTACATAAGAAGACATAATACATGATACACTTATTATACAGAAGAATACATGATACACTTATTAGAAGACATATTATTCACATAGTTATTATACAGAATACATGATACACTTATTATACAGAAGAATACATCACATAGTACATAAGACATATTTGCGAAACATAACCGTGAAGGGATACAGCAATACCACAAAGTTCGGCATCCATCAGTGAAACATGACGCCGCTTCGCTCCATAAAATTTCCTTTTCTTTATAACGCGATATGTCGGCTTCCCGATCAAATGATACCACAAAGTTATTCTCGACACAATCTCGTTCCGTGAGAAAAAAACATCTTTCTTGCGATTTGTAAGTTTCTTCAGATTTTACTGTATTGCCGTTTTTGTTCTCCTACCCTTCGAGTTATGGCACGGACATTCAGGTAATCCCGCTTCTGATTTGTTACACTAATCACGTGTAGGGTCGATACAGTCAGGGTTGCCAATAAACACCAAGTAGATACTGTCACTATTTATTTGGCCAGAGCTTCGCCTTACAATAACTTCCACATAGGAGTGCCCAGATCAGCGACATCTTGCCCTTTATATATCACCAATGTAGTCTCACACCGGAATGAACAATGAACAGCCGATAACTTCCACCAATAGCGTTCGAGGTCAGTAGTAACACCCCGATAGAGTCAATAGCGCGGTATCGCAAGTCAATAGTGGTTCCCCGGGTGGCGTTGTAGTCTCGCCTCTCGGGTGTGTCACGGTACCGACGTAGACGTTAACACTATTTATGTTTCGCGATATTTTGATTACCAATCGGTCGGCTGGCGATTATGATTGTTTATTTGACATTTACTGACAAAGACGCTGCTCCGCTTTATTGATAGTTTTTTCGAACTGACTACGCTATTGACCAAGCAAGGTCTTAACAGCTTCACCGGACTACTAAGGCGAGCGCTTAAGGCACTCAGCCGATTTTATTTTGACAACTAGCTCAAGGGTGCGCGGCACACCTCGGCTTTGGCTGTTGCCTCATTCATGCAATTCGCGACCTATGTAAGCTAACCTAAGCTAAGCTAACTATTCATACATATATGAATTGTTGAAACATATATGTGTACCAAGCATACATACCTCAACAACCCTTATATATATTTAGTATCGGATAATATTCTAAACTATTTCAGTTTGATAAGGCGAAAAAATAAAACCCTTCCACCTGCAAGTGTAAGCGTGTATGCGTGCACGTGTGTGCAGAAACTCGCATAACGTTAGATTGAAGGGTCAATGAATGCCTAGCATTTACACTCATAAATCTATACAGGTATTCTTAAGGTGATAGATTATTGGTAACCATCTGATAACTTAAGTTTTTAAAAAGTCATTGATTTACGAATTAATGTACCTAATGCAGTAAAATATTAATGAAGTAAATAGCCACAATCGATTTTGCACTCATAACTTAATACAGATATCCTAAACGCAGTAAATACTTGGTATCTAGGTGATGAATTCAGATCTTGAAAAGCCATTACCTAAGAATTAAGGTAATACAGCAAAATATTAATACTATTACATATTTACAATTGATTTTGCATTACAATGAAAATTTTGCATCTCAAAATCGTCCCAAACGCCAACGGGACGTTGAAGCTGTTATCAATTTCCAAGGCAACAAGTGGTTAATAATTTTGAATCCACTGCAACAACCCTCCAACACCGTCGACTGTAATAAGCACATGATCTTTTACAGCCTCTAGTATCACCGTAAATCGTAAGATTAACAGAATGATCAAAGTTCGTCCATGTATAAGTTGTATTAAAAATATTTATACTTCACACAGTAACCACGTAGTAATCACACAGTAACCACGTAGTAATCACACAGTAACCACGTAGTAATCACACAGTAACCACGTAGTAATCACACAGTAACCACGTAGTAATCACACAGTAACCACGTAGTAATCACACAGTAACCACGTAGTAATCACACAGTAACCACGTAGTAATCACACAGTAACCACGTAGTAATCACACAGTAACCACGTAGTAATCACACAGTAACCACGTAGTAATCACACAGTAACCACGTAGTAATCACACAGTAACCACGTAGTAATCACACAGTAACCACGTAGTAATCACACAGTAACCACGTAGTAATCACACAGTAACCACGTAGTAATCACACAGTAACCACGTAGTAATCACACAGTAACCACGTAGTAATCACACAGTAACCACGTAGTAATCACACAGTAACCACGTAGTAATCACACAGTAACCACGTAGTAATCACACAGCCACGTAGTAATCACACAGCCACGTAGTAATCACACAGCCACGTAGTAATCACACAGCCACGTAGTAATCACACAGCCACGTAGTAATCACACAGCCACGTAGTAATCACACAGCCACGTAGTAATCACACAGCCACGTAGTAATCACACAGCCACGTAGTAATCACACAGCCACGTAGTAATCACACAGCCACGTAGTAATCACACAGCCACGTAGTAATCACACAGCCACGTAGTAATCACACAGCCACGTAGTAATCACACAGCCACGTAGTAATCACACAGCCACGTAGTAATCACACAGCCACGTAGTAATCACACAGCCACGTAGTAATCACACAGCCACGTAGTAATCACACAGCCACGTAGTAATCACACAGCCACGTAGTAATCACACAGCCACGTAGTAATCACACAGCCACGTAGTAATCACACAGCCACGTAGTAATCACACAGCCACGTAGTAATCACACAGCCACGTAGTAATCACACAGCCACGTAGTAATCACACAGCCACGTAGTAATCACACAGTAATCATATATAAGTTCATCATACCTGCGAAACATAACCGTGAAGGGATACAGCAATACCACAAAGTTCGGCATCCATCAGTGAAACATGACGCCGCTTCGCTCCATAAAACTTCCTTTTCTTTATAACGCGATATGTAGGCTTCCCGATCAAATGATACCACAAAGTTATTCTTGACACAATCTCGTTCCGTGAGAAAAAAACTTCTTGCGATTTGTATGTTTCTTCAGATTTTACTGTATTGCAGTTTTTGTTCTCCTACCCTTCGAGTTATGGCACGGACGTTCAGGTAATCCCGCTTCTGATTTGTTACACTAATCACGTATAGGGTCGATGCAGTCAGGAATGGCAATAAATATATCGTAGATACTTGTCACTATTTATTTGGCCAGAGCTTCGCCTTACAATAACTTCCACATAGGAGTGCGCCCAGATCAGCGACATCTTGCCCTTTATATATCACCAATGTAGTCTCCACACCGGAATGAATAATGAACAGCCGATAACTTCCACCAATAGCGTTCGAGGTCAGTAGTAACACCCCGATAGAGTCAATAGCGCGGTATCGCAGGTCAATAGTGGTTCCCCGGGTGGCACCTCTCGGGTGTGTCACGGTACCGGACGTAGACGTTAACACATTTCTAATATGATATCACAGAGGAATATGTAGTGGTAAAAAGGTGTCGGTCAATAGTGGTTCCCCGGGTGGCGTTGTAGTCTCGCCTCTCGGGTGTGTCACGGTACCGGACGTAGACGTTAACACATTTCTAATATGATATCACAGAGGAATATGTAGTGGTAAAAAGGTGTCGGCAGCATAACTTTCTGATATTCTATCGGAAAAGTAACAACAAAATCCATGATCTTCTTATCCTTATCCCACCTAATTAGAGACGGCATAATGTTTTCCTCTTCCACTCTCTCCTATCAGATGTCATATTAGTATTCACACTTTTTATATACATCTTTTCTTTTTTTCGAACTGACTACGCTATTGACCAAGCAAGGTTTTAACTGCTTCACCGGACTACTAAGGCGAGCGCTTAAGGCACTCAGCCGATTTTATTTTGATAACTAGCTCAAGGGTGCGCGGCACACCTCGGCTTTAGCTGTTGCCTGATACATGCAATTCGCGACCTATGTGAGCTAACCGAAGCTAAGCTAACTATTCATACATATATGAGTTGTTGAAACATATGTGTACCAAGCATACATACCTCAACAACTCTTATATATAATTCGTATCGGATAATATTCTAAACTATTTCAGTTTGACAAGGGAAAATAAATAAAACCCTTCCACTTGCATTTCATTTGCACAGGTCCGGCGGACGATGGGGGGGCAGCCGGTGTGTACTCGGTCTGTCTCTCTATAGGTAGGAGCCCGGCGGTCACCTTCCGCCGGGCGGACCGTGGGGGCGGCTCTACAAGGTTGATTAGCTTGTTCGATCCCTTGCCGCCCCCACAAAACGGTCTGTCGGTACACCGTGGGGTTTTAGTCTGTGCGAGTCGGACATAACCCACCCTCTCCCCCGGGAAGGTGGCGTATCCATAAAGGATTTCCCCACGATAAAAAAAAGATAGGTCGCGAATTGCATGTATCAGGCAACAGCCCTTTTTTTGGGAAATCCCTTATGGCTACGCCACCCTCCCGGGGGAGAGGGTGGGTTATGTC
>MU158714.1:236561-511554 GCA_015888305.1 Antheraea pernyi
GACAGCGCCGCACTCGTGGCAGGCGGCGGTCGGCTCTCTGCGTGCGATCCGGTACAGGTACCACCCGAAACAACCGTGTCCGGTGAGTACCTGCACCAGTCGGAACGTCAGGGAGCCCCAGTCCCTGGTCATCCACTCCCGCAGGACCGGGCGGACGGCGTCTACGGTAAACCGTCCGAACCGCTCGTCCGCCAGGACCTGCTGCCACCTTTCGACGGCGTCTCCTCTGAGACACCGTCTCTACCTCCGTGGGAGCCGGAGGCTCCTCCCTTCTTTTCCTCGCTGCCGTGAACTTGTACATGGCGGCGAAAACTCCTGCCTTCAGCTCCCAGGGCAGGGAGCCGGCGAGCACACAGACCGCCGCCGAGGACACCGTTCGGTACACCCTGATCGCCCTCAGTGCCACCGCATCGCAGCGCAACTTGCGACTCCTCTGGTGTTACAAGTGTCTACGGACGGTGATGATCACTTAACATCAGATGACCCACCTGTCTGTTTGCCTCCTATGATATGAAAAAAAAACTTACTCGCCTTAAGGCTGGCAAATATATTTTTATTTATGTGTTCCATAAGACTATAATACAGCGATAATATTTTACAAGCGTTTTTTTTTTTTTGGAAACAAATCTACTAGATTTTTGTTGCCATTATCAAGTAGCTAATAATATTACAATCGGATAATTAAAGCGTTCTAACAAGATGGTGGCTCCCTTTTAGAACTTTCCATAAAGTTTTTGTGACATCTCAGACTTCATGCTGCGTGATATTAGTTCCCATCCACTTGCGCACAACAACCGACTTATGTTACGTAAAACATAATCGATATTAGAATATATAGAGTCAATCTCTTATCTACTCGTAAAACAAGATTATGAATGTATACTAAAATTATAAAGCAGAAAAGTTCGTTTGCTTAAATGCACTAATCTCAAGAACTACTTGTTCGATTTGAAAAAATCTTTCAGTATTAGATAGCTCATTTATCAAAGAAAGGTTATATATATATCATCATGCCAAGACAAGTAGGTGAGGAGCACCGATGACGAATGTTTCAAAATCGGGGCTTATTTCCTTTTGAGAGCTTCTGTTGCGTGTTAGCATTAATCAAGGGCAGAAGCTAGTAAAATATAAAATCCACTAATTGAAAGACCAAGATCCCGCCAAAAGCTGCAACGTTCTAATTTTCTAAGGATATTTTTATAGCTGGTATTACTAATTAATTTCTTGTTACTTGACTTATGCGAATTCCGTACCGGGGGCGTCCAGGATCGTAACTTATTTCGTACGATCCGGTACGGGCGCCCCCAAGGATCCCCCTCCAGCGTCTGGAGTAACTCCTCCCATGCTGCTTCTTTCGCCCGACTGATGGCAGCCTGCAGGGTCTTCCTGCACTCCCTGTAGCTGCCATACAGCCGGGCTTCCACCTCCGGGTCCCTATGTCGCCGACGGCGGCTGCGCCCGAACAGTCGCCGGGCCGCGGAGCAGGCCGCTCGGAGATCGGCGATCTCCGGTGTCCACCAGTACACCGCCCGTTTGTCTGGCCGGTGTACGCTCCGCGGCATCGACGCGTCGCAAACCTCCGTGAGGGCACCACGGAGGCGGGCTGCGGACGCGTCGACATCAGCCCCTGTGGGGAGGGGCATGGCCCACGCCTGGACGATGGCTGCCTCTTCCGCTAGTTCACGGTTGAGGCCATAATATTCGAGTAATCTTTTTTATTGCTTGAGAGCTTTATCACTGTTGGGCCTAATTCTAAAGATTTAGAATCATCTAGATAATTTTGTAGTAGATTTTAAAGTGTTTGATTGTTTGTTTTGTGACAGCAATTTGATACGATTCGCTACTCTTTCCTTTTTTTCCCCGAATTGATTACGCTATTGACCTAGCAAGGTCTTAACAGCTTCATCGGACTACTAAGGCGAGCACTTAGGGCACTCAGCCGATGAAAAAAAGGAAAGAGTAGCGAATCGTATCAAATTGCTGTCACAAAACAAACAATCAAACACTTTAAAATCTACTACAAAATTATCTAGATGATTCTAAATCTTTAGAATTAGGCCCAACAGTGATAAAGCTCTCAAGCAATAAAAAAGATTACTCGAATATTATGAATGTATGTAATAATCTTTTTAATATAAATATTCGTCATGTTCTCTTTAGGAATGCTAAAGGCCGATTTTATGGCTTATAAACGCTTCGCAAACGAACCAATAAGTGATCACTTCTACAACCCTCTAGAACGTTTGCGACATAAAATCCGTGAATGGGCTAAGGTTTGATCGAGCTAAAGAAAGAAGCGATTAAACAAAATATTTTTGTAAAAATTAATAGATTGTATGCTAAGACTTAAATTAACACAATTAATAATTATACCTCTAAAAATGAATAATACCTCGTGGAAATTTATAAAAACTTATAATAATTAGCGGTAGAATTTGGAACGGAACTTACCGGGTGGTTTAATAAAGCCTTGGCTGGTTCTGCGAATCCACCACAATTACAACACAACATACGCTGTAGTCCCAGTAATGTTTGTAAACCGATAATACAACAAATAACTCAATACAAGTTATTTTTCTTTGCGTGATTGCATGTGTTCTCTTAAAACGTTAGACGAAGAAGAGGTGCGGGAGCCGATTGGCGTTCCGTTCTTTTTGGAGAAGGAAGGGGTTGTATAAATACATAGATATAAGAAAATAAAGAATATAAATAGCGTGCGAAAGTATACATAAAATATGAGGAATAAGGAAGAGGCAATAATACATATAAAAATTAATTGATAGTGTTACCATTATCCATAAAAAAAAACAGTTAGTAGTCTTTTTATTTTAATTCACATTTCTAGCTTTTCACATTATCTAATTGAATTTAATAGGAAGGGTCATTTTAATTCAAATAATTCCAAATATATTCACTAGAAAGTAAAGTTTCATGGCAGGGAAATGTTATATAAAGAAAATGATCGTTTAGCATTCTTGGACGTCGTGTCCATCAACCCAAATTTGAGTTCTGAATAAGTCTTACCTTTTAATAGAACGAATATAACGGAACTTGTGCAACTTCTTAGTAATCCCTTCTAGTAGAAAACTTAATGTTGGTTATGTATTTGTAAAACTAAAAGATTGGCAGAACTAAAAACTTCGCTACGTCTTACCTTTGCCGTAACATGAAACAGAATAACAAACTCCTGGCTAATGCGCTCCCTCCTTCCTATAACATGGGGTCCAGAGCAACGCCAAGAGACATTTACCTAGGCCGGCATGATAACAGCGGCCGGCGATAAATGGTTTGTGCCTGTGGCCGCCTTTGTTTTTGGTTTGTACTGTGCTTACATCAAGCTTAGTGCAGTTACTTTGCAGTGCTATAATTTAAAAATATATCGACAACTTAATTTGAGTTGATACTATGCTTTGCTTGCGATTATTTTCTACCGAATTATAATTTAAAATTCAACGGGATTTTGCTCCAACTTTTAGAACATAAAAATAACAGTATATAATTAAACAAATAAAAAAGACACGATTAACTTTGCGCTTTAAATACAGCTTCCCTATTATTCCGATAAATCGCTTTCGCTTATGTAATGTAGTCGTACGGCATCCAAGAATTAATTAGGTTTGATTTAGGATGCGTTATACATTCAATCATCGTCTAGAACTGTAACTAAGTCGGGACAGATATAAAACTTTCACCTTCAAGACTTTCGTTACAGTTTATACTTTTATGACATGCCATATACTTGTAGCATCGGTCTTTTCTTAGAGAAACATGGTGACAAATGAAAACGTTTAAAATTTTTACAAATAAATATCCCAATGGAATACGTGTAGAATGATGTATTTGTAAATTACAATTTCTATTTATTACGACATTAAAAAAAAATTGTGAGGCGTCACGGGACGCCTGGCAGATGTGATATATCGAAATTATTTTGTACAGGTAATGAGTATGGGAGGATAGTTTACGGCAGAAAATAAATATGGTATAATCAAAAATGTGTTAAGATCAAATATTTTACTAAGAATTTTTTTAGACGCGTTACTACGTCAATTGTTTTTCTGACCCGCTGCTATAGATGTATCACATCAAAAATATCAATGAATACAAAATAGACTAACAGAAAATCTCATAGTTCTAAATTGCAAAATTCTTAATAGTCATTCATTCTTGCTGGATTTGAGCGGAAGCCTGAAATTCCTAAAGATATAGTTGGTGTCGGCGTCTTCACTCACGTTATTGTAGATTAAATCTATCTCTCTATCTCCTACCGATAATCTACAATAACTATTTTTATTTTTTAGATCTTATAAAAAGATATGGCTTATCTACGAATCCTTTTTGTCCAATCATTATCCAGTTAAATCTGTCAGTCATCTTTTATAGATTAGAATCATTCTTAACAGCATATCATGTGTAAATTATGTAACCAGAAACATCCTTTGTGTGTCGAAACTTCTGAAGCATATATGATGGTGATGAACAGCAAATGTTAAAATGCAAAACCAATCATCTCTATGTGTCATTATAAGAGAATTGTAAAAGAGACTGCGAGACTCGTGGGCAGATTTTATTCAAAACCTAACCAGTCTGACATTCACTTTGATTCAGTGTGGTATCTTATTCGCCTATCTGATTCCTGTTTGCACCCCCGTAAGTCTTCTGAATATATTTCCATATAAATTATATCAAAATAATAATAAACTAATTTATTATTATTTTGATATCCTCTCAGGTGAAATATTTTCCTCTATATTCAGAAACACCAATAATAAATTTGAAAATAGTAGGTATCTCCGGAAGCGAGCCACCTTACAATACGAGTATATCTAGCATGACCACTTATTTTTGTAGTTAGAGCGGGACCCTTACGATATTTTTAATTAGAATTAACTACTAACTTCTACCCGCGACTTCGTCCGCGTGGAATAGTTATTTTGGGCTAACGCTAACACGCAACGGAAGCTCTCAAAAGGAAAAAAGAAATCCCCGATTTTGAAGCATTCTTCATTGGTGCTCCGCTCCTATTGGTCTTAGCGTGATGATATAGCCTATAGCCTTCCTCAATAACGCTATCTAACGCTGAAAGAATGTCAAATGGGATTAGTGGTTCCTGAGATTAACGCGTTCAAGCAAACAAACTCTAAAGTTTTGATAATATTAATATAGATTTATAATACACAACAATGTATTGACATATATTTATATTTGACGTATCCTAAAAATCTGTAGATTCGTAACCAACGTGATAATTTGACAAAAAAATGGCACGATAACGCACACATACGTAAAGTATTATTGTAACGCCACACTGTTTTAGTTTATCTAACTGTGGATGTAAGATATGATGGATGGATATTCGCAATGCCGGTGGTGAAAAAAATAATTATATATTGCTGAGATATGGGTGGATTGACGAGGCAACTGTCTAAAATAAAAAAATAAGTCAGCTAGCTAAGTTTTAACAGGACGCTGTCGAAGCTCTTATGATATATCTACAGCTTTTTGGTTATAATATCATTGGTTCTGTCAGCTGTAAATAAGTAAATAATATTTGAATATGTTTATTTGCAAAAATGGGTCATTTTGACTTTCCTTGGGACAACTTGAATGTGGGATTTTCCCGCTTAAAACGTATGACCTCATTAAGTATACATCATCAATCAATAAGTTCATGGCTTGTTCATGTGATAAGTCTTAAATACCTAGGTCCATGTTACTAGTTATAATTGATTATCATAGTAAATAGTTATTGTCCAAATAAATAAACTAAGTATGAATAATCTAGCATTGTGATTTTAATAAAATGAAATTAAAAACATAAACAATATCATAACATGTACTATCAGAGAATGTATGAATTTGCACTCTGACACGCAGATAAGTTTTATTTGTAAACAATTATAACGTTAAACAGCTGTGGGTCTTATTGAAAAAATCATTTACAATATAAACAGTTTCGAAGAGAGTTGTGTATTTATTATCTTGTGTACAATGTTAACTATATATTTTATCCTCGTTTCTTTTGTTTCTGTAAGTAAATTTGTGACTACGTACAAATAATATAACGGTATATAATATAGTTTATAGGTTTAAGCAGTTGCTTCTTTGTTTCATTTTTCTTAATAGCTAAATTATAGAAAAATGAATATTGTATATAATGTATATGCATTACAAATTTAAAAATCTATGCAAATAGATATTTATGCTCATTGGCTAAACATTATACAAGTAGATGTGTTGGAGCGCCATCTATTAGAAACGTATAATAAACTGTATAAACTAGCTTCATGAAAATGACTTGGTCAACGTTCATGGTGATTAGACAAGACAAGACAAGCATAATTGAAGTTTAACAACCTCATCCGTAGTGTTTGGCGGGATCTTGGTCTGTCATGTAGTGGATTTTATTTTTTATTCATAACCTTGTGTTTCTTGACTCTATATTGTGTAAAATTGGTGGTATTTTATGTAATATAGTTTGTTTATTGTGCATAAGTGAAGTGAATGCAAAATAATACCACACACTATGAATACTGAGACGCCACAAAAACTCCATGGAAAGTTCTAACAAGATGGCCACCATCTTGTTGTTCATTGAAATTTTATCAAGAAACTTGTAATATCGATGCTCACTTGACAATGGTAGTAATAGTCTACTAGAAGACAGGTTGCCAAAAATGGATTGGAAGAAGAACTTGTAATACTATTAACTACTTGACAATGGCAGTAATAATCTAAAAGAAAAAATAAAGTAAAAAAAAACAACCTCATCCAATTTTTTATTATTATCGACGTTATGTTGAGGTATGTCGTGAAGAGAGATGAAAACCAAGTAACTAGAAAGGTTTTGATTATAATGGTGGATATATAAGTGAAGGAAGGTCAAAAAAGGTATGGATAGATTGTGTGTAAAAGGTGTGAATACTGAGATGACTATCCCTATCTATCTGATATTCGTATGTATAACATTGAGGATCTAATATCATTGAATTATTTAATTTTATTATAATTATGTATAAATCCTTCGATAGTATTAATATTATCCATGTTTGACTTTTACTTTCGACTTCACTATATTTAAAAGTACTAAAAGAAAAGGTTAAGCGCCATCTATGAATTATCAATGGAAGTGCATATTTTGATTTAATACTTAATAACACTGTGAGAATAATATTCATATAATTAATCATTTGTATTTTATCTGTACTGGAGCATTAAATTGTTCATCCATTTTATTATTAATGTTATCATTTTTTTTATTTGGACTTCCTACAATATTTTTTGTTCTCTACAATACGGCTGGTTAGTTAGAAGAAAATTACTTGTAGCATCAAGCTCCCTATTGCACGAACTAAAAAGGACAGTAAAGTATTCGTTCATTTAGCACTAACAGAAAACAATCGGAACATTAAAATCAGGCCAAATTGAGAAAAAATATTATTCAAAATAAACCTGAAAATTACTTTATTATCTATTTTCCTTGTAATGTTTTATGCCATTAAACCAATAAAACAACATAGCGCCTTCTATAAATCGTTGTGTAACATTAACATTCTTACATTCTCACGTGAAAATAAAATAATTCGAATTAATTCTATTTAATTTCGGTTTAGTCCACAATATATGTATAATACATCATATGCGTATGTATAAATATGCATATATGATGGTAATTATGTACATTATTCTGTATGTTACGAAAGTGTATTACCATTTACTTTTTTTTATTACATACTATTACCAAACTATACCATTACCATACCAAATTTCATCGAAATCGGTTGAGTAGTTTCTTTGCGATACGTGTATAAATGGACCGACAGACAGACAAATAATTCTAAAAACCATGTTAATCTGTTCAGCAACAATTCTAAAGATTCCCAGGATATATTTTCTTTATACGTTTAATGTAAAGATTTCGTCTCTTTACCCTTTTATTGTATGTATAAATAAATATTTGTTTCAGGCAACAAATGCTGAAAGGATTAGAGGAGCTACACTGGTAATTATTTAAAGCAAAATAATTAATTATAATAATAATAAAATTTAATTATAATTATAGTAAAATCCCATCACAATTGGTCCAGTAGTTTTAGAAATTAGCCCGAGCCGTCTAATTAATAAATCTATATTTTTTTAATATCATATGAGGCAAACGAACAAGTGGGTCACCTGATGTTAAGTGATTACCACCGTCCATAGACACATGCAACATCAGGGGAGTCGCAAGTGCGTTGCCAGCCTGTGTTGGGTGGGGGAGGAAGGTTGACCTCCGGCGCTCTCACTGACCGAACGAATCGCAACAATGCGAGCATTATTTACTTCACGTCGGTTTTCTGTGGGTATTGTGGTACTACTGCTACCTCGGGCGAGCTTCAGCGTGGCGCTACCACCTATAAATTCTAATTAACTATTGTTTACAATCATATGTTTTTCACCATGGATTTCTTTATTTTGTATTTCAAATCCATTTTGACATATAAAAAGTGAAATGAAAATATTTTTTCTGAATAGATATTACAAATTAAATTTGCTCGAGTTTCATTATTGTTCATTAAAAGATAATTTGTTTGTTCGCTTTTTAGAAACCGATTACGGCTTGTTGTGATATCCCCGAATTAGGTGATGCTAAACCCCTAGCAGAATGCTCGAACCCAAGGCTTCCTGGACCGGTATGTAGATAATTATTTACTGCTTAGATAAAATTATTTTTTCAATACAACCATAATAAGAGTTCAAATGATGTATCAAGAGGAATGAGGTCGAATGCCTAAAGCCTAATAACGTTTAAAATTTGGTTAAGCTATGATGGTTTAGTAATGGTATGTTCAGATACTAGGGTGATTGATGCGGGTTCGAACCCCTGGAATCGACCTGAAATCTGCAAACCATAAGCTACAGGTGGGACATTTTCTATGCTGGTCTGGTTAACTTCTACTTTCAGGTAGAAAATATGTCGCTAAGTACCTTTATAGGTATGTTCCAGCAGTTGATCTTAAGGGCCAATCGTCTTCTAGATGTGGCGTTGTACCATCTTAAAAAACGTATAACGAATCACATTTCAGTGCGATGACGTCAAATGTGTATTCGAGAAATCCGGTTTCCTGAGCGATCAGAACACTCTGAATAAAGAAGTTTACAGGGAGCACCTCCTAGCGTGGTCTAAGAAACACGAAGGGTGGTCGAAAGCCATCGATAAGGTGATCGAAGACTGTGTTGATAAAGAACTGAGGCAATATTTAGCGTACCCGTGTCGTGCCTACGATGTGTTTACTTGCACTGGGATCGCTATGTTGAAGGTACAAACTGGTTTCTTAATTTAAGAAAAAAAAAGATAATAATGGTCGAAAATCGAGATTATACAAATCTGAAAACAATAAAAAGAAATTGTATTAATTACACGGCTTGTGGAAAAACGTTAACAAATATACTAATAATTATAGTTTGACTAATATTTGTAACTAGCTGTGCCCGCGACTTTGTCCGCGTACAAACTTATGTAAAAACAATGACTAATAAAGTCATTTGAATGTATTAAGTCCATTTACTTATCAACTTTTCCCTAGTACTTATCTCGCGTCGTAAATAAAATTACAATAACTTTTGATAGAATGAACCGATTTTAATGAAACAAAGACTCGAAGATATGCTTTATGATTTCTTGGTTATTATAAGGTTTCATCATTAGCGCAGTACTTTAGCAGTGATGCGTGTCCAAACAAACGGACAGAGACACAGGCAGATAGATAGACAGACATTTCTAAAAATGTTTGAAATATATTTTATTACTTATTTCTAGACACATGTACCAATTTTTTGTACAAAAAACTATAAAATAGATGTTGTTACAATTACATTCTTATTATACGTATGGATACAAGATTAATTTCGTGTTTGTACTTCTTTGAGTTTGAACGATTTTAAGCGCCGTAGTGAATATATTTAATACCAATATTTTAAAATATTTTCTTTATTAAATTGTTATAAATATCAACAATAACATCTCAATATCTCATATATATATATATATATATATATATACAGCTATGTATGATTATTAATATACGTAAACGAATTAGGGGAAATTCTTTTAACCTTTTAATATTTACGTATGAAAATTAACTTTTGCCAGTTTCTTTACTCTGTCTATAAATTTAAAATAGTTGACAAAATTTAATACGGTTGATGTAAGTAATGTGAAAGAAAACGATAACTCTGTTTTTAAAATCTTTGTTTGTTTGAAAATGCTAAATCTATAGTTTCACAAGTAACTTGAACATAGCTAGTAGTCCGGTGAAGCTGTTAAGACCTTGTTAGGTCAATAGAGATCTCAGTTAGAAAAATAAAATCATGAAAGTCGGCTGACAGAAAATGAGATGATACCTTAATTTGAAATTTTCGATGTGTGCCTAGTTAATTACAGTTCGTAGAAGAACCAAAAGATGGCGTTTTATTGGTGTTTCTACACGCTGCGTGTTGCTGTCTTGTCCCTTAGTATCAGTTACGTTTTGTATAGTAGGCTCAACATATCTATCTATAATTTTAGTGAAACAAACAAGCTAATTGTTCACACTGCAATATTTGTAAAGTTTTATGCAAATAAGCGTTAAAAGTCACAAACTACAACTTACACAGATAACATACTATATATGAAATACGTTAACAAGTAATTTCGATTAATTCATTATTTCTATAGAAAGTTTTAAAGTTATATTTAAATGTGACATATATAGATCACTTCTTTTAGATGGCGTAGGGAAGGCCACTTATTAGGAAATAATTTTAAAAGTTTTATATAATTTCAGAAATGTCCGGATACTGCGTGGAAATGTTAGTAAAAAAGACAAAAATATATCAGAAGAAACTTCCGAACTATAAAACCCTTGTAATGTAAATAAATAATTAATAAAGTAATTTCGAATTTATTCTTATTGTTTTTCTTTTCCAACATGGTATTCACCGCTCAGTCATAACTAACTAGTATCGCCATCTAGTGGTTCCGTAATAAACTTCTTTGAAGGCATATCTAACGAACATGTTCTTTTGCATTTTAATTGTCTGCTCAAATGGTTGCCAATCTTTAAATATCTTCTTCGGTAGGTAGTATAGGACATTAATATTTCTTTTTCTATACAGCATTGAGAATATACATTAATTTCTTATACATGAGTTTCCATGGCGGTATTTACCTCGTTTCGAATGTAATTAATATATGGGATAAATTTGAGGTCATTGAACACGTATGAGAGTTTCCTTTTATTGTCACCTGTTAAAGTGACATCACTGTACCTCATGGTAAGCACAGTGTGGTCAGAATACAACAGATACCATACAGAAATCTATAATTAAATTGACAGCCCTGTCTATCATGTCAGCCCGTATACCTTTCTACTGCATAGTGGTAGAGCGTCTTCTAAACCCGCCTAGGTAGGTAGCTACCACCCTCAAGTCACAAATCTGCTACCAAGCACTCTACAGTTGTGCTCCAGTAACTACACTGTATAGCCTGTCTGCAAGGTCGTCTAGTTTTAGCGTGTTTACGGCTATAGACCACATCGTCATTTATACCAGGTGAGGTCTTGGCCAAATGCTAAAACCTGTAATGTATTAAAAAAAGCTGGATATCGCATTCCAAATGCAAAAAGGACGATATGAATTTATGCGTTCTTTTGGCTTTTATTACAATAAATATCGATAATCAATATCTATCGCGTTTTAGTTATTATGTAAGCATATATATAAATTTATTTTGTACGTGTGTATGTCACTGAACTCCTCCTAAGCGGCTGAATCGATTTTGATGAAATTTTGTGTGCGTGTTCCAGTGGATCCAAGAATGGTTCAGATTCACAATTGGACCTGGTAGATGACACTGCGGTTGACTTAAATGGTGTTTTTATTATCAAGGCACCTGGCCCACTAGTAAGCATATATAAGTATAAAATTTTAAAAATCCACAGCCTAAAAATTATATGTTGTTTTGACATAAAACTTTGACATAAAACTAATTGTCGTGATGCATTCTTTCTATGTTTGACACACGATATATTTGTTAATTCCGAAATTCTACAAACTAAAGAGGAGTCACTGTGGCCTATGACTCTGTGAATTCTGTGAAAGAATGATAATAAATGACAAACATCTTTATCATTTTATGCAGTTTTATATATTTATTACCCGCGACCAGTGTGCTTATCCACCAGGTCATTGTATTTATGATCAAACTGGCCAGGGAACAAGACCTTTATTTATTGTAAATAATCTCAGTATGTATGGGTCGTAATAAATTTGTCATGTAATCATGCAGACACTCAAGGTTGCAGAGTACTTGACACTGATTCAAGGGGCGTGATAATGGAACTCCTTGAGGACATCCGACACACTTACCGGCTATTGTTGTTACTCAAGTGTGTATGTTGAAACTAATTAGTAAATCTGCATGTATAGACAAATATGTAGCTACCGAGTATGTCATCCTCTTTGGCAGACTGACTGAAACTTTTGTAAATATTGTAAATAGAATGTCGTTCAAACAATTGAACAAATAAATGAAATGTCGCGGGTCTCTATAAATACCGTTTATGATAATTTTAATAAACAGTCTATTTCACGCATTCCGATTATTATTATTACGCTGTCTAGAATCTTCTATTAGAGAGCCGAAGCTCCTACAAATACATACGCATATATATAGAATTATAGCGCCTATGGCAGAAATGTTAAGGAGTAATAAGTAAGTTTAGTATGAGTATCTCATGTGAGGGATAGAAAGACATATAACTGAAAAAGTGTTAAGAGCGAAGAAACTATAGATGAGTTGCGTGAAGAGTGATGTTTACAGAAGATATGGAAATTGATAAGATCACGGCTAAGATGCAACCATTGGAACTAGAAACGTATAGTATTCCTAACCTTTAGTAAAAGAAAAAAGTCGTAGAACCAGCACACGTGGCAAAAAGCTGCAATTAGCTGCAATTACGTACAGTTATCTTTAAGGCCTATGATGTTACCATTGGCCATACATTTTAATACACTTTCCTATAGGAACTGAGCAATAATGATAAGATTTATTAGAGATAACTTCTAATTGTTAACAAGGTTAAAGGAATACAGGGACTGGATAACAACAAGAACAAAATTACAATTTAAAAAATAAGACAGTCCACAATGAATTTAATGGAATAAATAGTTTCTATATACAATAATAAACCCGTGAGCACTAGAAAAAACGCGCGTGCTCTTTGCAATTCAGTTCAATATTAATAAGTATTATGATTTTTGTCGCTTTTTAAATAATACTTTATTTTACTTAAATTTATATGGTAATTATGAAGTAAAATTTGTAAATAACAACTTTAGTGGGAAACGCATGCTATTAATGCAATACACTATAAAACCCGTTTCTCTTATTTCCTTTTACAATTTTTTTTTCGTATTATAAAAAACAAAATAATATCTTTGATTAAAAAGTTATGATATTTGTCATTTAGCTTTTGCTTTTTTTTTCAAATAGCTATCTGTAAATTTAATTTATTGGGATGTTTTTTCCGATATTTTGTTTTAAATGTAGTTTTTAATTTATTACATTTATTTTTATGTAACATACAAAATGGCTTTGAAATAAGACAAATCATTAGTTACTGGCGCAACACATATTTACTTCAGTGTCACATCATTTGAAGAATCTCTATTTCACAGTATTCTGAAACTTTGAACGTAAGTGTTGCGGTTGTTAAAATGGTTTTACTTCATCTACCTGTTAAGTTTTGAAGAAGCATGAGTAAGATAGAACAGCAAACATTATAGAAACTATTCTATTAGAATAAATCTAGAAAAGGAAAAAACAACGTTGTGTTAAGAGTTACATACTTATTACTGTTGTCGCAATTGTCACTACTCTGACAATTATTTTACGATGTATTTTTTTGTTGTAAATGGGTGTTAAACAATGGATGTGTTTTTTTTCTATTCTCAATTATCTGATGACTAAGATTTGATTAAGATCCTTTGCACAATTGCCAACATACGTTTTGTTGTTTATCATAAAATGGTTTTAACGCAAGTTAAAAACTATATACGAAATCAATAATAATAAAAGGAAAATAATGTAAATCATTTAAAAAAAATCATAGGCAGCAAGGCAGCGGCGACTGGCAATGGATAGTTTGTCTCTCGATGGTCGTCGTTGTTTTTGGATTGTACTTTACTTACGTGTGCTTGTGTGTGTAAGGCATAGTGCAGTCAGTTTGCCGGACTACAATAAAAAAAAAACAAATTCTGATTGTTTAAAAAAAAAATGAATGAATAAATAGCATTTGCCCGCGACTTCATCAGCGTTCATATCTTATTAATTGTATAATAGCTCTCAGATGTAAGGATTTTTCGGAACTTGCTTAAATGACTGCCTATACATTATTCTACTATATTACTCTCAAGTTTCATCATCGTTACAAACTCATACTAATTAATATATCTAAAATATATCATAATAATTAATAGAACTAGGAAGTGATAAAAAGTTTTAATTGTATCATAAGTTATTACAGGAAAACTGTGAATTTTGATGAAACAAATATAATTATAAAACAATTAGTCAAACAACGAAGTTGTTTTATAGTAATACGGCATAGAGACTGCAGTGCGCCCGATGGTAAGCGAAGTCAAATTCAATTACGAAGAAGATCATCGAGAGATTTATAATCAATCGCCGCTATCCATTTATATTTTGCTGCAGAAACTAAAGTTAATATTACAAAAATCACTGTTTATTCACCGTAAAGTTTTATAGCCGCAATGACTAGGTCATGATATCGGTAAGTAAATCTTGTGATTTTCATAAATAGTCACTAAATACACCAAACAATGCATTAGTGCTTATACGAAAGAAAATCCATACTCCTGCATTATACTTTATTCCTTAGGTTACTAAAAGATCTTTAACTGTGAATGTAAACATATATAAAACTCGTATTTAGAATATAATTAAGAATAACAATCGCCAGACTTACATTTTTTTTATATCGAATGAGCAATAGGGTCACCTGATATTAAGTGATCACCAGTGTCCCTAGACACTATGAACACCAGGGGAGTCGTAAGTGCGTTGCCAGCCTGTGTTTGGGGGAAGGAGGGAGAGGGAGGGATGAGACGAGAGGAGGAGAAGTCCGAAGACCGAACGACACGCAACAATGCAAGCACCGTTACTTCACGTCGGTGTTTCTGTGGGTCGGATGGTAGTACCCCGGGCGAGCCGACCCATTCATGCTGAAACCAGTAATAACTTCAGCGTTGCTCTACCACCTCAGAAGTATTATAAATTGCGCATAATTACATACAGACAGACATTTAATCAATCATTGATCGTGTAGTTTAAAATGTAATAAAATTAATGCTAATAATAAACTTCACAACAATAGCAATGCACATGATAAAACAATTCGATATTGATGAAAATAAAAAAACAGAAAATAAACTGTTTTTTAGTTGGATTTTTTATGAAAGCATGTTTTTTTAGTTTTTTTTAAACTATTATTTATTTTTCATTTTTTAGTTAAATATTTTTAACTTTTTTTTCGGATTATTGTATTGTCATCGACCTTTGACAGGTGTGCAAAGTTTGAATTAAATCTAATCGTTCAAAGCAGGACAAAATCGAGCTGAATGGGGTCGGTTACAAACATACATACATACATACAGGTGAAGCTAATAAAAGCATGATAAAAAACACAACGTTTTCTGTCCTTAAACTCAGGCTCAGAAAGTAATACAGGGATCATACCGTTGAAGTTTATAAAGAAAGTATAGTTCCCATAGTCCGACAAATTTTATTAAATATTTATTGTGTCTGACTAAATTGTCACGAATATTCGCAGATGTTACAGCGTCGTTTATTCTGTGCTCTGGCACCCCAAATAAAGTCGGCTTTTGCACAAATACTAGGACCTTTCATGGCTTCCCATGTCTATAATATAATTGTCATATACAGCGAAATCCAGGAAGTTTTAGTCCATACTGCTAAGCCTATAGTTTCTGAGTAGTTAAGCATCGTTTATGCGTTTACTTTTACCTATGACAAAACTGAACATATATTTAAAATTAAATTGTAGCTGTATAATTTAGAAATCTATTCAGAATATATGTATTGGTATCATTACATAGTATAGAACAAAGTCCTCTGTCACGTTTGTCTGTCTGTCTGTCTGTTCGCGATAAACTCAAAAACTACTGAACGAATTTTCATGCGGTTTTTACCAGTAGATAGAGTTCGTGACGAAGGTTTAGGTATATAATTTGTCTTTTTTTTTATTTTCAGGGCGGGACAGCTTCCGCCTGGCCTGCTAATATATAATATAAGTATTCATATGTATGTGTATATGAATATAAGTATAGGTATATGTAAATTACCCATATAGTAATCTAACAATTTAGCTTATAATAAATTACTTATATGTGAGGTCCGCTAAGAGTTAAAGAGAATATTTTCAAGCGGGTCTCATTTTAATTTCATTATCATTGGACTTTAGATTTAGAGGACATACCAAGAAACTCCTCAATTATGTCCGTCATTCTGGCAGCTTAAACTGCTCAATATCAAATAAATTGTGTCAATGCAACTCCCACAGTTCGTCAGGGCGGGTCTAACACCCACTCCCCCTTTGGGGGGTCTACCATCTTTGACCTCGTAGACCGCAGTAAGGGCCTCTTGGGGGGCACCTGTCTACACCAGTCACCAGCCGATCGGCAGTCCCTGCTCCTCAGCCTAAAAGGTGTATGACGGCATCATGGGGTTTTCCCGTGCGAATCGGACATAACCCATTTTCAGCTGCCCGATGTAATGTTCTTTTAGGGATCTCACCATGTAAAACATAGGCAACTCCTCAAAATCGAATAGGAAATGGATAGTACTGACATACTGACAATCCTAGGCTATATATATAGATACCTAAGATCAAGAATGTACTGTTGCTTTTTCTTGGAGACTGAAATTGGAAATTTATTTCTTACTTTACTAAAAAATATTTTATTTTATTACTGTATAATTTTCTAATTAAACACTTTTAACTAAAAATATGACTTAAATAATTACCCAATAATAAATTAACTACACATAAACCATTTCATTTTCTATAACAAATTTAACAAAAGTACGCAAATCAACACCTATAATTACAAAAGCCATTTGTGTGAAATCGACAAGCCTATTATTATAAAGCGTGCTTAATGTTGTTTGACAATAAAAAATGTTGAGGTACACACGAGTAAAATGCAACTATGAAACCTAAACCTAAATGCAATCATATGTTCATAAATATTGCATTTAATATATGTATGACCATAGAATCCATAAGAAAAGACACATACTATCTTAATGATAAGAATTTTGATATAACTAGGATTCTGATAGAATTATTTTAGTGGCTGGGGATGAAACAAAATAATGTATCTGGTATTATTAAGAAGAGAGACGATATGTGTGAAATTTGCGGAGTAGTTATTGAAAGGAGTTTATCGCTATCTCGCTTTTCTCGAACTATCAATAAGAACGCGAGAGAGACAACTACGATTTACACTGATTTTACGGACAAAAATGATGAAATCATAGTTAGGATGTCTGAGAACGGCGATATAATTGGCCAATTTTAATACTCTTAGAAGGCTCCTAGATTTTATAAAATTGAGTAAGTTGTATGATATGAGCATATTTGATCTAATTGCATTATCCATGGATAAAACACAGGAATCTGCTTTCATTTTATAAACGCCGCTTGCATTTTCTCTTAATAAGTACAAAAATCCTTACTAATATTATAAATGCGAAAGTAACTCTGCCTGTCTGTCGTGCTTTAACGCCAAAACTACTGAACGGATTTAAATTAAATTTTATACACAGATAATCTAGAGCCTGAGAAAGGATATAGGCTTGAAACTTATTTTTTAGGCTGTTTATTTTATATAAATAAATATGACATTCAAAATTTGTAAAAGTTTTACTCTCAAGGGTGTAAAATAAGAATTGGAAATAGGGGATGAAAGTATTGTATGGAAATATGTAAGGTTCCACTCCTACTCCTCCTTTGAAAAATCCTTTCAGTGTTAGATAGCTCATTTATCAAGGAAGGCTATATAGACTAAGACCAATAGGAGTGAAGCACCAATGACGAATGTTTCAAAATCGTTTTTTTTCCTTTTGAGAGCTTCCGCTGCGTGTAAGTTAGCCCAAAATTATTATTCCACACGGACGAAGTCGCGAGCAGAAGCTAGTGTACGAATAAACAAGATTTTTGAAGTGAAACTTCTTTAGGCGCATGAGAGTAATTTTTTTACAGATGTAACGTCACGCAGGTATGCAACGGAAGTGACGTCATTTGCAGTAAACGTAGATTTTTCATCTATTTTTATATTCATCTCTTTCATATATTTAAATTTTAAAGACTTAGAAATTATTTCGCCAAAGATGTTTCACTTCTGACATGTGTACTTTGTACGTACGCACTTTTTTTTAATACAGTATGAGGCAAAACTAAAAATGTAGTATCTTCTAATTACATATACATTTATTATACCAAAATGATGTTGATTACCAGGAAACGTTTATTTTAATATATTGTGTCTGACACATCTGTTACTTTTTTTTATTCCTATGACTGTATGGTTGACGACACCTTGATTGTTTCCCGTGTAAACAATGGTCACGGCTGGTGAAGGCACGGTATATAACTCATTACAAATGCTTCACACCATCACTCTATCCTAGTACATCATGATAGCGTACAGCTTCATTATTTTATTGGCTGGTCTTCAGGTGAGTCATTTTTCCATAATACTGTTGCTGAAGTTACTCAATAAACGTGTTTTTTTATTTATTAAAAAAAAAACAAACTACATGCAAGAACTATTCGGAATTATTAAACAAAAATTGCATTTATTTTCCATCGCAGGTGATATCATCACAAGATGACAATTTGCCCGAAAAGTGTCGTCGACCTCCAAATATTGTAAGTGTCTAAGTTTAACAATACATTAACTAGTCGAATTTGCATTATACTCAATTTTGTTTTTATCCTCACCGTTTTTGCAACAACCAAAAAGTTTCATCATTTGAGACCAGTGAAAATTGAAGGTACATCAGGTACACGTGCAGTTAAATGAGACTCGTGCTAGCTTATATTTAACAAGCTTTTAATATAAGCCAGATATAAATAATAAACTGTAGGTAATAATAAAATTAACTGGAAGCTGTAAAACTCTATCTTGCGATCGTCTCTGCCGTCCAAAAAAGAACGGCCGCATCTTCGGTTTTCTACAACTTTGAGGTTTATATACATTCAGAATCAAGAAAAAGACACATCTAATAGTTTTACTAATCTAATATGTACTACTTACTCTAAAAACGAATTAGTTTTATTTTACTAAAGCGACAAACTCCAAATTCGGCTTTTCTCCAGTTTATGTTTTAATTCGATTCACTCCTTATCCGGGATGCATATATCATTAATCCCTTGTTATTACTTAATCTTTACTTGATGATTGTTATTTAGGAGAGACCTCACAGATGTTGTAAACCACCACCAGTTTTCCCCGAGGAGGATATGGTCGAGTGTGGTATAGAAAAACCTAAGGAAAATGAGCGATTTGATGCATTCGATGTAAGTATGTAGTAATGAAAATGCTCTGATAGTTTTTATCAGGACTAAAAACACATGAAAACCTTAAGGATATTGAAAGATTCAAAATGTATAATATTTTATAAAGCTCTAATCTTTAAAATTGTTTGATTTACAAAAGTCAATAGTCAAAAGAATTTAAAAGTTTTGTCGTTAGAGATACGTTCACAATCTTCTTTTTATAGTATACGTATTATTTATTGCATTGAATAAGCTACTCGTCAACTACCAAAAAGTTTTTTTCTTAAAAACCAACTCACATATAAAAGCAGTATGATTGTTATTTTCAAACATTATTGTAAAATTCTATTGAAGTTTATAATAAAACCACTTTATAGTGTTCAAAACAACAATGCTTAATGAAGAAGTACAACCTGATGACAGACGACAAGTTAAATATAAACGCTATGAAGGATTTAATGAACACTTATGCTACGAAGAATGAAGATATGAAGCCAGTTATCGAAGAAGCGAAAGCTTGTATTAAACAGGATCTACCTGGACCTCCACACATCTGCCTGCCAAATAGAATTATGTTCTGTATCGGGATGGTAGTGACGCAGGTAATATTAATAAAGTTCATTACGTATCAAGGAAAAAAATATAAGATATTTTTGACGTGATATAAAAAAGCGTGACTCATTGTCACGTTCCGCATGAGCCGAGCGTGCAAGCGAGAGCGCGGATCAAGCGATAGAGAGGCTCGATCGGCCTAAGCGTTCGGCTTGTGACACATCTATCTCTCTTCCACTCCATCGGCCGACGCGTCCGAGTCGTTATCACATAAAATTATCGTCCGAAAACCAACTTTACAGACGACCAATTTTTTAAATCCAATTTTTAATTATGTGGATAAATATAGTATCCAGCTTTTATTATCGTTGATTGATTGATTCCTCTGTTTGTTTGCTGCGAGATTCAATTTATGTGGAACAGTGCAGAGGCCAAAAATTTGTTACTCTTTAGCACGTACAGGGGAATGAGAAGTACACTTTCTGTGGACGCAAGTAACATCATGAGGTTCTATAATGGAATTATTGCAATGCTATCATTGCCTGAGAATAAAAAAGTTATGTTATTATTTTGTTCCACATTCAAGTGTTTATTTCTTCAAATGTTATGTATTTCACGTTCAAAGCTATTGACGATAATACCTAAAATAAACTACGTTTTCATTCTCACTCAAAACATTAACAAATTAGCCTTCTTATAAATTCTTCTTTCAAGCATTATACGTTGGAGAATTTAATTTCTAAGTTTGGTTTTGTTATTTTCTTTACTATTCATTCATATTAACTGATCTTGAATTGTTTAGAACTGTCCTGCGAAATATTGGGATCAATCCGATGACTGCAAGGTCCTGAAAGAACACATGGAAGAATGCAAACCCTTCTTTGAACGTCATCATAATAAATTCACTAAAGTTGCAGAATAATACTACAAATGTATTCATGACCTTCTGAAACTTCTAAGTATTATGTAAATAAATATATATTTATTGATGAATTTATTTGCCATGTATTTTTTTTATCTTTATTTCCTATTGTCTTTAAACCAGCGGGTAACCTTATTACCGTATCGATTATAAATATACAATTAACACTCAAAGTGAAAGAAAACATCGTGAGGAATCCTGAACCTGAGAAATGTTCTTGCAGTACCTACTATATATATATATATATCTGGAAAATCATAGAACTGTGGATTTCTCAGAGTTTGAAATCGCCAATACATCGTTGGCTGGCGTGGTGATTACGTTCATGTCTTCATTCGGGAAGAGGCTTATGACCCTGCAGAGGGTCTCTTACAGGCTGATGACGATGATGCTTATAGATTTTAGCTCTATAACTTTCAAATATTTGCAGAAAATAACAAAAACTATTGTTCACACTTGTGGAAGTAAATCAGTCTGTATTATTGTTATCGATACATGTAATGTTTGTATAAGGAAATCTATGTCTCAAATATTCCTTATATTTGTAAAACATCGATTGTAGACATTTCTTGTAAGGCAAAACATTAGGTCTTACAACTCAGTGCTATCCATTAGTTCCTATTCGTTTCACTAGACATTCTAATATTTTGTATTGTATGAGACTATAACCTCATTCGAAAGTTTATCAAGATTCTGAAATTATGTTCACACTACTGCTATTAATTACATGCGTAAGATATTTTACCGTTACATTCATTTAGTAATTGAGGTGAAACTTCATATGTGTTACACATTAAACGTAAGGTAGATATGTATATTTGTGTGCATGTGTAATTGTTTATATATTTCTGGATCTAGTAGTATACCAAAATGAGTAAATGTGTGCTTAAGTATTTATACTGCGGCAATTCGTATTGTATATACGTATACACATTTTCATCTTCTTCTTTATATATACACTAGCGGGCCCGGCAGACGTTGTCCCGCCCTGATTATAAAAAAAAAAATCCTTGACAAATTATAAACCAAAACGTTCCTCATGAGTCACTTTAGCTACTGGTGAAACCCGCGTGAAAATCCGTTCAGTACTTTTTGAGTTTATCGCGAAAAGACAGGTAGGGGACTTTGTTTTATCTTTATATATAAATTTCTTCTGTGCGGGTGTATGTCACCGAACTCCTCCTAAACGGTTGGACCGATTTTGATGAAATTTCGTGTGCGTGTTCCAGTGGATCCGAGAATGGTTTAGATTCACCATTAGACCCGGTAGATGGCGCTGCGATAGACTTTTAGGATTTTTATTATCAAGGCAGGACAAAGTCCGCCAGGTCCGCTAGTATATATATAAATTATTTTATTTTATTTTTATTTTGAACACTCTTGAAAGTCTTGTAGTATATTATATGTTACAGTTGGTACAACTGAACGATATATTATATATGGCGAAAAAGCCCGTCATAGTAATTCGCTTCTGCGGGTCGCTGGTACTGTGCTTACCACCAGACACAGTGCAGTCATTATGCCGTGCTACAATAAAAAAAAAAACAAAATATAGATATGTTATATATAAAATTCATCTTCATACTGCACTTAATTTAATCAATATCCAAAGAATTACTGTAAGCCGTAAAGTACACATCTATCATTTTATGTGTTAAGTAAGAAAGGTAATTCATATTTTTTTATAACCATGATTAATGCGATATATTTGTTTAATGCTTTATGGACCACTACTAAGCAAAAGGAGAACTTATTCTATTATGCTAAAAGATAAAATACCTACAGGTTTTCCAATATAATTATTTATATTGGATATATAAATGGAGATTTTGGATATAATTGGAGATATAATTATTTCCAAAATAATACTAGTTATACGCGGGGTATAAGTATTGTTTATTAAATGCTATCTGTTAAGTGCTGAATTGCTCCAAGTAACATCTGGTAGTCGAGGCAATCATAAGGATCATAAGATCAAAAATACCGACAAAAGTGAAATCTCAAAACAAACAAATGTGTTCTCTTTTAAATTTTCATATTAATTATAGTGTGAATGAAAATATTCAAGTTACAGATTTTGTTTATTGAAATTATTAAGATTAGTGTGGTTTTCATATCTATTGCCAAGCGGAAAAATATAATTATATACATCTTTATAAAATCTATTAATCAATCAAGCATATGATGAGGTCCGTGTACTATGAGTTGCTAGTTCAGACAAACCGCGATAGCACAATATAGCTGTCATGTCTACGGAGCATGTCATGACGTGAAATAATAAATTTATTATTACGCGCCTTTTTTTAATGTCATAGAGCCGGCAAACGAAGAGGCGGGGCACCCAATGTTAAGTGATCACCGCCGTCCATGGCACTAGCAACACCAGAGGAATCACAAGTGCGTTGTCAGCCTGTGTTTAAAAGGATAGGATGGTATAGGGAGTTGGGAGAGGGAAGGGGCGAGAGGGGAGGTGGGCCTGCGGCTCTCTCACTGACCGAACGAAACGCAACAATGCCAATGTAGGAACTCTATCCTCATGTTTACGTGCTAGTAACCTTTTTACTGCAAATCTCACTGCGCGTTATAAAATATATTAGAAAATGTCAAATGGAACGACTTCAATTTTGCATTGTCATGAGCTACGAAATCTGTCTTTGGTAATTGATATCGTGAGTGTATAATTATTTAAGGTTTTCCTAAACAAGCACTGTTACTTCACGTCGGTTTTGTGTAAGAGGGTGGTAGTACCCCGGGCGAGCCGACCCATTCATGCTGAAACCAGTAATAGCTTCAGCGTGGCTCTACCATCTACAGAAGTTTTCACTTCAATACATTATGATTAATACTTGTTTATATATCTAGCCCGGTGAAGCTGTTAAGGCCTTCCTAGGCAAAAAGCGTATTCATAACGAAAAAAAAATTGTTTGTATAATTTTTGTCATTTAAGTAGAACATAAGTGCCTTATAGTGAAATCATTTTCAGAATAGTCCTAGTAATTCTATAGATTTTCTTCTAAAAACCTCTCAAACTTTACCCCTTTATAATAATAGTGTAACAGCTTTTTTTTTATTGTAGCATGACAAAGTGACTGCACTATGCTTGATGGTAAGCACAGTACAATCCAAAAACAATGGCGACCACCGAGTGACACACTATCTATAGCCAGTCACCGCTGTCATGCTGGCCTGCGAAAAGCTGGATATGCACAGGCTGATCCCGAAACGCGACCCGCAGAAGCGAATCACTATGATGGGCTTTTATGCCACATGCATGGTGGTTGCGACCCAGTCAGGCTGTAAAATCCTACCACCCTGCTTTCGCCATTGCCTCGTTCGTTATTCAGCAGGGTGCACCACGTGCAGGTGAGGTTGGCTTGGGTGTCTCAAGTCCTATGATGTTATTCGACACCCTTTACACAGCTATTTAAATTACATTAAAATATATAAATGAGGGTTTTTTCATAGAGAAATTTCACTTAATATTTTGACCATTTGAAAGTAATGACGCTTGTGTGTTATTATTAATATTGTAAACGTAATACATAGGTCGTATGCCAACGTGACGAGGACTATCCTTCGAGACCGGACAAATGTCAACCTCCCGTCGATTTTTTGGTAAGGCTGAAAACATGTAACAATCAATTTCATATTATTAAAGACTATCTTTTGCCCGCGGCTTCGTCTGTGTGGAATAGTTACTTTGGACTAATCCTAAAACGCAGGGGAAGCTCTCAAAAGGAAAAATCCTCGATTATGAAACATTCTTCATTGGTGCTCCGCTCCTATTACTATAATTTGTATACAGATAAAAGGTAGTTTTGGAAACGGTAATGGCACAGTTTTGCTGTTGTATGTTTTTTCGATTAAGCTGTTAATCGACATAACATTAACTCATACAGTGAACCTGAGATTTTGGTGATATTACACGCTAGTAAGACATTTTATAACATTTTCCTAGTTTTCTATCACCCGCGAGTTCATTCTATGCATCAATAGGTTTGTTCCGACAATTGCACTTATAAGACAATCCTTTTTGGGGCTAGGGACATTGTATAGTCACATAACATTTGTAGTGAATAGCAGAACATAATGTAATAAAAAATCTGTAGTCGAAAGATGCTGTCAAGTAATAATAATAGCCCTGAATGATTATATTGCTCTTTCAAAGTTTCGTAATAACAAATTTCTCTAATAAAGGACAATGATGAATGAGTTTTTTTTAAGTGGCAATTACTCAAGTGATAATTATTATAAGTATTAATATACATTTTTTTATGATAAAAAAGTATTACTCAAATTGTAGATTAGAAATTTATGATAATACAATATTTCCAGTTCTAGACATGATGTGTGTAATAATTTTAAAAACTTAAAAAAAATATTAAACATTTTTTTTTTCAAAATACTGTATACTAAGCAACATGCCACCTGTCGACTAATTGTCGAACTACTTTATTTGGAAAATACTACTATAGTTATGAAAGGTAGTGGTTGGCCCCTTATAAATAAATTTAATAACTGCGCTCCAGATAATGAGATGTGTTTATGGCCTGGATCTCATTGATCAAGTACGGAGCATGCAGACGCCTTAGATACGAACTTTTTGGATGTCACTGTGACAAATAAGAAAAAAATAAAATCTTGTCGTTATTCTTCCATATATTTTTACCACAACAATATTACTCCGCAACATTTTTACACCACATTAAAATATATATTGTAAACGCTGAGTTATTATATGGTGTCCGCACTAGAAAAATCAAAATAGCATTTATTTACGCCGCCCGCTTGAGGAGATTGGAGAACAACTCGCAGTTCGCATATTTCGCTTGGGACGCCGCTTCTCCGTACGAGGTGCTGAGTTGCAGGTCAGTCCACGCTGTTATTTGGGGTTCTTGCTATTTTATTTATTTATAGGCAAGGCCACTACCAACCGCTCCCACGCTTCCTATTTATTTTTACCGCATATCCTGGTGGGGCCTATTTACACGGTCCCACCAGCCCCTTCAGGTAGTCTATTTAATCTTTGAGGAATTATTCTTATAAAGCCAATATTATCATGAAGAAATAATTATTTTATTATATTTTTATACGGGATTCTCAATCAAATTAAATCAAAAATGTTTTATTGCATTTGCAAAATTCCATTTGGTTAGTATACACTTTCCATCAACAATAACTAGATAAAGGGTCACATAAAATATAGAAGCTAAATGCTGTCCGCGTAAATATATTCTTGTGTAGCTATTTTATTAAGAAAGGGAGAAAAAAAGTTTTAAAACAGTTTTAAATTCAACCTAATTACAACCATGACACCTAGTGATAAAGTCACAAATATTACACTAATCACGTATAGTGTCGATGCAGTCAGGAATGGCAATAAATACTAAAGGCCCATCTATGTAAGTCCAAGCGATTTCTATTTATACATAATTCCGCAAAATAATTTAAGTAAGACAAAAATAATAAAGTATGAACAAATTAGTGTGATTTAAGCTATACAACAATTTTATATAATTGTCCTTATTTGTTAATGTGTTTACTAATCTGTTTCGACATGTATATCAGCGACATCTTGCCTTTCATGGCCGAACTATGAAGTCAAAGAATATACTATTATTCATAATGATCAAACTAATGATTCAATGCTATATAATGATATTCTTATTTAAGTCTTATTCAAATCTATATAATAATAATAATTCTTATTTATGCATCTTTAATATGGTGGCGCTAGTGTCAATGTGTCTCTCTAATATGGTGGCTCTAGTATCAATGTGTATCTAATATGTTGGCGCTAGTATCAATGTATATTTATAATATGGTGGCGCTAATATCAATGTTCCGGTCGTGTTGTATTTTCGTCTCTTGAATGTGATGCAGCGGCACCGGCGGTGGGTGGTAACACAAATGTTCAAAATATTATACAATACTTACGATAAAATGAGCAAAGCAATAAATTACACCCGTTACTTACAAATGAAAAGACAACATAAACAACATTTAGTGTGAATTCAACCTTAATTCGCAATAAATAAAGTACTTTTTCTCGTTATTGTGCGTGGTTGGCGAGCCTTGGCCAAACATTTGTACCACAGGTTTAAAATCGGTAAATTTGTTCAAAATTTGATATTATTTGTTAGTTTAAAGCTTAAAATATAACTTATTTAACATGCATTTAGCGAAAGTAAGATACTCCGGCCGTTAAATTGCTTTTTCGGGTATTATTTTTACACCTTTTGAATACACTGCGGCATTGTGCAAGGTGCTTACATTGGCTTTGTTTCAAACAAACTAAACAAAATAAAAGCTCACATTTCAAGTGAGCTGTTATTTACCGAGATGTATTTTTCACGCCGACCCGATATCTAGCTATTGTTGTTGATCGAAGGTATACACACAACTTAGAAACTAGGGTTAGTTCGTTCATCTATAATGAACATGGACTAATTATTTTTATAACGCCACAGTGTGTAGGCGTACCCAATGCCCTAGTATGGGGCTGTCCTGCCTATCTTCTACAGCATTCATTAATAAGTGTGTTTATTTATTTTTTACTTAATTTTAAAGTTTATATACTACAGACTAGTAAAGTCTACACACTGGAAGAGATGAACATAACAGTGCCAGAAATTATAAAATTAAAAATTATAATTATTTCAATTTGATTATATAAAACATAGATTTTCTAAATTTTACTAATTAACAAATAAGGTATCTTCGTAAAGACTCACTAAGGCATCGCTTTAATGTAAAACTAAGTATAAATATATTACTAAGTCATTAAAAGCTGCTAATCCGGAACAAGTATCAAGATTCTATATAAATTCACATCATAATAATGTTGATAAATAATTCATGTAACTATTAAAACAGGTCCATGCTTACACTATGTACCCTTAGTAAGTATAAATTATAGGGAATATGGTTTTTTTCCTTGCGATTCCTTGTATTTCCCCAAACAATCCGGGAGTTATTTGTGTTGGTATGGTAAGGTGGTATGGTTTGGACAACACCTTCATATATACCAACTGAGTAGTATCTATTAATAATTTATATTTAGTACAGGCAATGCTGTATATTTCCACCGTTCTTCACACGCGAAGCAGCCAGGTCATGTGGAGCACTTTTAGAAATAAACTTTATACAAGCTAATGTAACTGCACTGAGGCGACAAACTCTCAGAGGGGTGAGTGACTTTTAAAATGTACTGTAATTAACTCAACGTTACTTAACTGTAATGTGTTTACTAAACTGTAAGTAAATAATTTATGTTTAGAGAAGAAATATAAGGGATTCACTAGATTGAGTTTCTTGCCGGTTCTTCTCGATGACTGGGTTGTTTTCCGAACCGGTGGTAGCTTTGACGTACCCAAGTGCCTTCTCAGGGCCTTAATTGAATAAATAATATTTTGATTTGATCTGATTTCAATCAATTAAGTTATAAATCAAATATGAGATGAGCTTTGATATCAATAGTAGATTAGTTCTGGTATAGTGTACTTCTTCTAAGTTTCAATATGTATAAATAGGTGAAAACCAAAACAGTCCTACACTGTTTTCAACCGATTTTCTTTTTTAGCTGCATTGAGAAATTTTTGGTACAGAAATAACTTCTGGGTTCGCGTCACCAATGACTTTAACATGCTGATAACGTATTGTGCTTGCGCCATACTAAGCGTAGTATAGCGATGGGGTATAAGGGGTGTTTTAGGGTGTAAGGGGTATCGAATAACATCATAAAACTTGAGTCACCCAAGCCAACCTCACCTGCATGTAGTGCACCCTGCTGATTAACGAACGAGGCAATGGCGAAAGAGGGGTGGTAGGGCTTTACAGCCTGACTGGGTCGCAACCACCATGCATATGGCGAAAAAGCCCGTCATAGTGATTCGCTTCTGTGGGTCGCGTTTCGGGATCAGCCCGTGCATATCGAGCTTCTCGCAGGCCGGCATGACAGCGGTGACCAGCGATGGATAGTGTGTCACTCGATGGTCGCCATTGTTTTTGGGTTGTACTGTGCAGTCATTTTGCCGTGCGAAAAAATAAAAATAACAAAAAGAATTTATGTACATGTAATATTGATATTTTGTGTTGAGTTTGTGCAACTCCTCGTATGTTTGATTGATTAATAAATTGTATAAAAATGTATATAATTATTGCTGAGAGTGCCAATAGATGTTAAAACCAGACTAATGTCAATAATTTCAACTTACTATTTATGAAATTTAAATCATCGAAACTTCATTTAACGATTCAAAAAATAACATAGTTACTCCGTTGTTTTGAGTTTTCACTTAATATCAGCAGTTCTTCTACACTTACAATCCTAATGCCCTATATAGTAAAACGTAACATTATATTACGTAGAGAATACTCTGAATGGTATTTTATTGGCGTAGTAATATGTTGTCTAGTTGTTTATAGATAGTTTCGTCAAATTTGATTCCCCCGTTTTGAAGTTTAGCTTCTGGACACATCAATTTTATTTATCCTCATAAGTAAGTTGTTCTGAAAGCACATCTTATATACAAATAAATTGATAGAGGCATACTGTTGTCCGCGCATCAGTTAAAAACTATTACATAGATTCCGATCTTTTTTTTGGCGTAATTTAAAAAATGGCGTAAATTAATTAGACGCTTGGTCTTGATTATAAAAAAGAAATATCACGAAAGCATTATTTACAATAATTTTATTAAAGTCTTAAGAGCTATAATTTTTATAAGTACTGCGCATTCAGCTATGTGTGTTTTTATAAGCACTGCGCATTCATCTATGTGTGTTTTTATAAGCACTACGCATTCAGCTATGTATGTTTTTATAAGCACTGCTCATTCAGCTATGTGTGTTTTCTTGTCATAGAGAAGTGAAGATAGGTGTATGTTTTTATAAGCACTGCGCATTCAGCTATGTGTGTTTTTATAAGCACTGCGCATTCATCTATGTGTGTTTTTATAAGCACTACGCATTCAGCTATGTATGTTTTTATAAGCACTGCTCATTCAGCTATGTGTGTTTTCTTGTCATAGAGAAGTGAAGATAGCGGTGTGGTGTTTATGTTTTTTTAATTATGCATAGTGTAGTGGTCTAGTGGTTTGACCAGTGGAATATCATTCCGGTGTCCGCAGGTTTGAACCCCGACGTGTACCAATAATATTTTGGGCATTCTCGTACATTTACTGATTTAAAGTGGTAACATTATCGACTGGCGGTAAAGGGAAACATTGTGAGGAAACCTGAACCTGAGAAATGTTCTTGTAGTACTATACTGTATGTGGAAAAATATAGAACTGTGGATTTCTCAGAGTTTGAAACCGTCAATACGTTGTTGACTGGTGTGGTGATTATGCCCATATCTTTCTTCGGGAAGAAGCCTATGGCCTTGCGGTGGATCTCTTACAGGCTCATGATGATATAAAGTCGCGACTATTAGTTTATATATAACTAGATGACCCGTGCCCACTATAGGCATTATCAAGCTACAATTTTTTTCTAGAACTCAATCATATATCTGTCATCTTTAAGGCAGCGTTCGTAAGAAACGTTTTCTTTCGACCAGTTTTTCTCCGACTCCCCAGATATTACCCCCTACAACCTCACAAACATTACCTCTTTATGATATAAGTATAGATAATATAATTAGCTAATAGTTTCTGTCCGCGACTTTGTACGCGTGGAATGGTTATTTCGGGCTAAGACGCAGCGGAAGCTCTGAAAAGGAAAAAATACCCCGATTTGGCAACATTCTTCATTGCTGCGCCGCTCCTATGGATCTTAGCGTGATGATATATAAATTAGCTATGTAACACTGAATTTTCCTAATCGGTTTAGTAGTTCCTGAGATTACCCCTTACAACGTCACAAACTCACAAACTTTACCTCTTTATAATATTATTATGAAGTATAGATAAACAATGTAACATAATACATACATTCCAGTGCGATCATTGGCGATGCATTTTGAAAAAATACGACCTCCTAAATCTCGACGGCAAGCTAGATGACGAAAAATACTTTGCGCATTTAAACAGATGGGTGGACCTGAACTCGGCTTTTGCTAATGTAATGTCCAACGCTAAGATGCATTGCAAACTTGGTCATAGACATCTTATGCCTCTGGACCCGTGCGAGTTCTATAATCTGCACGCGTGCATAAGAAATTTTATTAACACGGTAAGTCTGGCCATATGTATTATGTGTAAATAAGGAAAATTGTCATAAATATACCTATTATCATATAATTATTTTCAGGATTGTCCCCAATATATTGATACGAACGAATGTCATGAAGTAAAGCAATTCAATGATGAATGTCGAGATTTTTTTATAAAGAAATAATGTATCGTTTATTTAGTTATATTTCTAATTTTTTATTTTAATTTTAATCTACCTTTCAACCTAGGCCGTCAGCATGGGCATATCACTCTATTCTGCCTATTGTAAATGCTTCATAGTAAAACTATACTTATTAGTTTACATAATTTGTTGGCATCGGTGGTTGTTGTAGAGGCCAACAAACTATTAACAATAACCGACCTCGGGAAAGGCTGAGAGTTTATATATTAAAATGTTTCCCGAGCACGTTTCATCAATATCTAGTATATGATCAGCTAAAATAACATAAGCGTTGGAATTAAAAACTAAAACTAAGACTGTTTAAGTGTAAGCAAATTTGTAACTGTCAAATTTATAGGACATAGCCGAAATGTTACAATATTTTGTCTGTTTAAACAATTATCAATAGAAGAAATTAATAGTTCAGACTGAATTTTTTTACATATTTCAATTTTTCCTGCGAGTATTCTTTCCTTAGAATTATGAATTAATTTCTATCAATGCTACTCATTAGCTATATCAGTTTTTTTAATTGTAAACTCCTATTAAAATTCACTTCTTGCATAACTTTCATTCATTATATTCTTAGGCTATTCAAGGGATAAATCCAACAAACTCAAATATTAATAATAAGTTTTTTTATTCTAGTATTTAATCTAAAAAATTATACCATACTTTACTTATTTTTATACTATCGTTCATTTTGCAAAGAAATCAACTTTACGTACAACGATGTAAATGAGACAATAATTGCTCGCGATCTCTTCACAAAATGCACATACAATAATCGAAATATTTGCTATTATAATTAAGTAACCATAATTAATTATTAATCTTATTCTATATTACACCTTGATATGAAATTAGAATAAAGGTACATAGGCTATTAAATAAAGATAAACTTTATTACCAACCGCAATTTCAATTCTGACAACTAATATACTATAGAGTATACTCAAAAATTTATTACTCTTTTAAATCCATAAAGTATTAAGAACAAAATACTAAGAGTACCTATTAATCAGAATTGTAAATGGTATTCCTAGTAAGGAAATCTGTATATCTTATTAAACGCAAATCTTGTACCAATACACTAAACTAATACTGTCACGTAAATGCTCAATAACTTTAGTAATTATCACACGCACCAGTATTCCCTATCACTTTCCTTTCAGGAATGTTGAATTAAACTAAACAGACAGTCTTTCCCGATACCTTCAGGGCAGAAGCCGTGGATTGTACCTACCGACATACAGTATCATGCCTGTAGGATTGTGTCTAGTGAAATATAGGAAAGGTCTGTCGAACTTTAACCTCGCGGGTTGAACGTTTCTAGATGGTACTCTAGCTTGTCTCGGGCGAAGGTGCAGAGGCAAATTCATAGCTTCACCAGCATCATGAGGGTCGTGGAATGCTCTTTGATAATCCCTAGGCTCATCCCAGTAACTTGTCCATCTAGACGTTCTTCGTCTCTGAGCCGGTAAACTCTCAGGATACTCTTCAACATGATGTTGATCTCCAATAACGTCCTCACCGCATGTTACGAAATTTGTCATTTGAACCATATCAGAGAGATAAAGATCTTTAGAAGGGCCGTTCAAACCGCCTAAATCAGCATTTTCTGCATCAAATAAATCTTTGAGTCCCATTTTTCTCAAGCTAGATGATACATTGGAAACAGATTTATGCGAAAATCTAGGAATTTGAAGTTCCAGACCAATACGAGGTAGTAGAGTTCGAAGTAAGCGCTTCCATGCGGGAGTTGTCAGGCTAGCGTCTATTAAGCGCTGTTCAAGTTTCTCCAAATCTTCTGGATGTACAGCGTTACCTTGTTGACCAGGCATAACAAACAATGTGCTTACAACAGAGTTAGTATTTCCTAAGGCAGCAGCCGTAGCATCCAGGACAGGGTCGTAGCCAGCGAGGAAATTGTTTTTGTAGACTACAGCAGGAACAGGAACCAAACGTCGCTGACGAACATTGGGTGACACTACGAAGTACATCTCTCCATCTCTTCCTCCAACAGAAGAGCCCGTACAATCAGTCTGAAAAATACAGTTATTATATTTATAGTACAAGCCATAATAAACCTTACTATAAATAAACAATCGAAGCTATCAAATTTGTATTATAATTATTAGTGGTCTAATTTTAAAACATTTGTAGAAAAAATAATTCGCTTGTCCTTAATATACTCCAATACTTATTAATATATATCAAATTAAACAAACCTGGAAAATGTTGGCCGAAAATGCTGCTAATGGAGGTTGCATAACGATCGTATTAGTTTTCAGGTACTCAGAAATTTTACCCCATGTATATCTTTTCACCAATAAATTTGTTCTTCGTCTAATAATATCACTAATCAGTTTAAAGTTTATTTCCTCTACATGGCCATTGTAGAAGTGTTGAGCTCTTTCTTTATAGAAAGTTAGTATTTTACCCTTATTACGGTCACTATAAAGTTCTCTAATAAACGCAGAAACAGCTATACCAGATCCTTGATGCATTTCTATCGAGTCGGAAATATTTTTCAATGTAAAATGAGGATTGAATGTCACCATTTCATCCAGTTTGAGAATTTCGTTCATTTCACCAGAAGTTGCTCCTCTCGCTCCCATAAACATCATAGCTAGCATAGACGTTATGGAATATGGTGACATAACGAAACTTCTCTTCTTATCAACATTTTCAGTCATTACATTCCAATATCTGAATGCTAATTCATTACAAAGTTCTGTGAACTGTTCAACATCTTCACTCAAATCCTTAGTTGTAACTTCTAATCCTTGATTTTCTTTAGAATAATCTAACACAATATCTTTGTCCTCGGTGTGGTCTGGAGTATGATGATTTTCGGCTTTGACTTTGTCTTTTACACCATGATTTTTTATTTGAGAAACTGTTGGAATACGTTTCCATGAATTATTAGGGATATTTTCGAGTTCTTCTTCAGCAATATTAACTTTCTGTATTTTCTTTTTGAATTCTTCTATTTTTGGAGCTAAGTTTGCGCTATTATCTTGTTTTTTAGTATTTCCTTCATCTGATTTTATATTGATAATCTCTTTTTCTGAATTAAAATTTTCAGGATTTATTGTAGATATAACATTTGTATTTCCGATAGTTGATGACCTTGTTGTTAATTCTAACTGAATCGTAGTCGTTTCCAGATTGAGAAAGTCGTTATTATCTATGTTATCCTTTACATAATTACTTTCATTATCTTCGTCATTTATAGGTATGTCCGTTGCAAACTCGTTTTCTTCAAAAATACCAGTAGCAGTTTCTAATCCACTATCGTTATCTGATACAGAAATTTGAATGTATTCCTTTAGATTACTATTATCTATATCGTTTATATTTGGTATTAAATGTTCTTTTTTAATATTTTCTATAACAGCTTCTTCAGTAGTTATTTCATTACCAAAGGTTGTTTTGTACGTGGTGAACTCTTCTTCCAATAATTTTTCAGTAGTGTCTTTAGTGTTCGTATTATTTTCTACAAATATTTCAGAAATAGTTTCACTATTTAGTTTACTTTCAGTGATCGCTTCAGTATTACGCTCAGTTGTCGATATATTATCGCTACTTTCCGAATCAAGATAATGTTGTGGTGCCTCATTTACAACCTGTGAAATAAGATCATCCATGGACTCATTTAAAAAGGGATCTAATGTGGTACTCTCGACAAATGTAGTAGTTGTTTCTATCTCTATAGAACTCTCTGGTATTGCTTCAGTTACATTTGGTTTAATTATTTCTTTAATATGCAATTGTTCTTCTTGTTTTTCGTGTTGAGGGTCTAATGTTGATATTTTTACAAAATTATCTTCATTTTTACTTTCGTTATTTATTTCTGATTTAGTATCATCTTCGTTTGCTGTTGAGATGGCCATATTCGTATTTTCCTTACTTTCAAAATTTTCTTCAAGCATTTGTGTTGTATCTAATAAGTTAGTTACAGTAGGGAGTGGTTGGAAGTCACCCCCAAGATCAGAAGCAATTTGACTTATACTTTGTGCAACGTCAAAAAGTGGTATTAATGGTTCATTGATTTCAGAATTTATATTATTATCGACCACTGGCTTATTTTCCATGATATTATTAAACGAATTTGTATTTCCAACAGCTGAGATTTCTGTCGATGATGCCGATGTTGACAGAGACACAGATTGTGTAGTAATAGTAGTAGCATTCATTTTTTCTAATTCTGATTCTTGAACAGTAGATGAAACTTGAGGTAACGTAGAAACTATATTAGTAGTAGCCTGTATGTTAGGTTTTTTTGAAGGAGTTATTGGTATTTCTGTTATTAGTATGGGATGTGTTGTGGTGCTTGGCTTATGTGTTGATCTTTCAGTTACGTATTTCACAGTCGAAACAGGTATGAAAGTACTGAATTTTTCAAAAACTGTATCTTTTTCACTGCTTGTTGTAGTATCTGAAATATCATTTTTAATATTGTCGCTATTCAATTGAACATTAGAGAAATGGTTTTTCGTAGAGAACTCTGGTTTGAAGGTTGTTGCTGTTATTTTGAAAGTAGTACTTGGAATCACTTTTGTAATCGTAGGCTTAGGAGTCGTAGATGTGGTAGTTGTTGATGTAGTACTAGTGGTCTTTGGCTTAGCAGTTGTAGATGTGGTAGTGGTTGATTTATTACTAGTAGTCTTTGGCTTAGCAGTAGTAGACGTAGTAGTCGTTGATGTAGTACTAGTAGTTCTGAGCTTAGCAGTTGTAGGTATGGTTGTGGTTGATGTCGTACTAGTAGTTCTGAGCTTAGGAGTTGTAGGTATAGTAGTAGTTGATGTAGTACTAGTAGTTGTTGTAGATGGTTTAACAGTTGTTGTTGAACGAGGCGTCGCTATCGTAGTCGAGTCTGTCATTACTAGAGTCGATGAACTCGGTTTTTTCGATAACACTGTTGTAGAACTCGATGGTAACGATATTTTTGTTGGCGTAGAAGAAACTATAGTAGAAGTTGATGATGTTTCATATACTGTAGTAATATCATCTTTTACTTTATTTGTATCCATAACTGATTTTTCTGTAACATCAACTTTTATCTCCTGTTGGGTTGTTGTTGTGTTAATTTTTTGATCTCCCTCTTTGCTTAATGTACCATCTTCTAGATAATTGTTATCATCAATTTCCAAAGTTTCAGTTTCAGGTGTCGTAAAAGATCCCGAAGACTTATCGGGAACAATATCAACTCCAGTATTTCCGAAAATCGAAGGCAAAATTAAGCTCCAAGAGTCTGAAACATCAGGTGTGTCTAACGTGGGTTGAACTAATGGTTTATTTTTGTGTGCCTCCATTTGAGCTTTGAGAACATTTTGGACATTTGTCACTACACTGTGAACCTTGGTGGAAGGCGGTTGACTGAAATTAAAAGCAACTGTTGGTTGATCATCATTAGCAAACGTAACCATACTGTTGCCTTCTTCTCCAGCAGCAACGATAGCTTGTATTTCTTCTAAAGTCATAAGTCTCTTAACGAGTTCTCCCGATTCATCAAAAGTGTAGAACTCGTAGCGATCCGGTGTTAGGAGATTGACAGGACTTCCGACAGAAGCAGGTACGCTCGACGGCGGTGGCAAAGCATTACCGACAGCGTCAGCAACGAAAGGTAATTTAGACTTCCTGAAATGTAAATAATTAAGATATTATACATCAGAAACTAAACATGATTTTTGAGAAATAAACACGAGCAGAGCTGTGGGTACAGTTTGTTTTGTTATAATTGAAAATGTTGCTTTAGCCTGTTCAATAAATTCATTATATGTTAGTAGAAAACAGGCAGGTCACCTGATGATAAGTGATCAACGCCGTCCATGGACACTAACAACACCAGGGGAGTTGCAAGCCTTGCCAGCTTGTGTTTCGGGGGAGAGGAATGGGACAGGGAGTGGGGGGAGGGGGAGAGGAGAGAGGGGATGTGGGCCTCCGGCGCTCTCACTAACCGAACGAAACACAACAATGCAAGCACTGTTACTTCACGTCGGTTTTCTATGATAGGGTGGTACTAACTCGGGCGAGCCGACCCATTCATGCTGAAACCAGTTATAGCTTCGGTGTGGCTCTACCACCTACAGAATTATATTGGTTAATATTTAATTGTGTATAAATATTGCAACTGAATATACTGATATCCGTTTTATGTGAATTTACTTTTAATCTCATTAGTAGTTCCATGTATTATTTATTATAGGAAAACTTTTACTAAAGTATGACTAAATAATATACTTATGATTTAAAAGATTTATATAAATCAGTTCAATAGTTTTCGAGTTATAATCACGAGGATAGATAGGGAGACATTACATTTTACAATATGCAAATATAAATTTGTTTAGGTAAGCAAAACGTTTAATATATTATTTCGAATCCATTATTTGCAACTAACTTATGCTAGGTTACTTTAATGTAGAATTGATCCATCCCGGATTCAGAATTGTTTCAGGATGAAAACTACCTTGTAACCTTTTCTGTAGCCTTGACCAGGCCTATGCTAAATTTTATAATTATTGGTTGAATAGTTAAATCGTGAAAGCGTAACAAACAAACTGACTTTTGCAATTATATTGTTAGTATGGAAATGTAACCGTAACATTCTACAAAACATATAATTAGCTGATGTGCTCTAATATTATAAAAATAATAATTTAAAACTAGTAGTAACAAACTAATGCAAAATATTATGGTTCTTATTCATAAAATAGACTTAAAACTTCGAACGCTATTAAAGTTTCATACGAGATGAAAGTAATTTATTCAAAAGAAAACAATTTCATTGAATATATTATTGTTTGGATTCTGAATAAAGAGCTAAAGTGATTTAACTTTACTTCTTTAAATTCTTGAAAGGAAAATAAGTACATTAATAAATTATCTGCCTTTAAAAAAACTGACATAAAAATATAATATATTCTTTTTACATTTTTTTTTTACATTTACGTTATTTTTCTAGAACATATCCATAGTGTAGTAAGAAATTCGTTTGGCTAAAAAACAGAATGCTATCTAAAATTGATGTGACTTATAATTTATTTTTATTTTTTGAAGAGAAACTTTATAATGGCTTTGAAATTCTGATCCGCAAAATTTTTTCTGTAACGAATAATGGTGGGGGTAAACACTGTGTCGGGTAGAGTGGCAGGAGTGTCTCGCTTGCCTTCGAGTATTGGAGAACAGTGAGACATACCCTCTTCTCGCTTTCTTTTTTTAATATTACTTTTACCGCGTGTGAATTCATGTTTTCCTAAACGATCTGATACGTTAAATAAGACGCCTACATCTAAAGGTGTAGTTGCTAGAACACATTCAGATTTTTTACCTTGTGTGTGGTAGCTAGCTAGACGGGGACTAGAAAAAGCCCTAAGCCCCGGTTTCATCACGACTTATTATTCACCAAAAGCTCTGATTCTTTATAGGAATTGAACCTACGTCAATCACACCGGTGTCCGAACACAGTACCAACAACTCATTGATTTTGACATCCTGAGTTACAAATAAAAAATCGACTAAAAATCATCATAAAGTAGTTCATTAATAATCAACCTTTGTAGTAATAAAACGACAAAGTAATAAAAACATATTCACCTGTCCTCATCCTTATCAGCCAGTACGCAGGCCGTGACGAACAGCAAGTGGAACGTGATGCGCATTGTGACCTCCCATACACTCTATGAACACCTGGAACTGATGAATAAAATCATGTCAAAAACATTTACAAGTACTTATACTATACTTACACTTATAAATTTACTAATTTATTTATTACCAGCGGGCCCGGCGGACGTTGTCCGGCCCTGATAATAAAAAAATTTCCGACACTTACAACACTTATCGTTATATTTCGATCAATTTACAAAAATGTCTTAACAAGTTATATTTATAACCTTCTTCATGAATTACTTTATCTACTGGTGAAAACCGTATGCTAATATGTTCAATAGTTTTTAAGTTTATCGCGAACAGACAGACAAACGTGGCAGAGAACTTTGTTTTATAACATTTAGTAATTTATTTAATCGTATGGATAAATAGAGTATGCATCTTAATACCGTCACTTGATTGTTTACTCTATTTGTCGCTGTGAGGTTCAATGTATGTGGAACAGTGCAGCGGACAAAAAATTGTCACTTCTTAGAACCTCCCATGGAGCACGTGCAAGGGAATGAGAGGTACACTTCCTGGGGACGTGAGTAACATCAGTTTTTGCTCCCGGCTTCGTTCGCTCTAGCGTAAATTTGATTTCTCCCACAGGAACAGTACATTGAATAAAACGTATTCAGCGTTCCTTCCTGTACTCCTGGCAACATCTATGCGAAATGTCTTCATGACTGGTTGAGTAGTTAAGGAGTGAAAGCGTAACAAACAAACAAACTCATATACACATTTCTTTTTTTTACTGTAGCATGGCAAAATGACTGCACTGTGTCTGATGGTAAGCACAGTAAAATCCAAAAACAACGGCGACCACCGAGTGACACACTATCCATCGCCGGTTGCCGCTGTCATGCCGGCCTACGAACAGCTTTACATGTTAAACGTAAGCTAAATATGTATAAGTGTTTGTCCGGGGACTAGTTGTATACCAAAAATGCACAGTTAAGTATTTATACTACGTGACTTCGTATATCTTATATTTTATCAGCCTTCTCATATGTAGTATAATTTAATACATATAAGCCAAAGAAGTTTCACTTCCTCCGCGTGTACAACCTGATACACGGACTGTCTTCTTATAAAGCAAATATTCCTAATGGTTTGTTGGACCCGTTACGTAGTACATACAGTACAGATAAAGAAAAGTAGAGATTTATCTATAATTTGTAAACTCAAGCTAATAAAAAATCCAAGAGCTTATTTAATGAGCAAAAAAAATACTCCCGCCCTAATAGTAGAAAAAAATCTTGATAAATTAAAATATATACCAAAACCTTTTTTATACATCATTTTATCTAAAGATGAAAACCACATGGAAATCCACTCAGTAATTATTGAATTTATCGCGAACAGACAGACGCGGTAGTGGACTTTGTTGACTGACTGACTTGAAAAAGGAGGAGGATACTACGTTCGGTCGTATGTATTTTTTTTAATGTATGTTCATCGATATCTCAGTCAATTATGAACCGATTTTAATGATTTTTTTTAATTTGAATTGGTTATATTCAGAGATGGTCCCACATAAATTTGAAGAACGTATTCAACCCCTAAGGGGGTGAAATATTGTTTATTTGATTTTCACCCGCTTCGTCTCTACGTATTTTCGTGAAATTGAAACCGATTTATTATACCCATTAGAAACCAGATATATTTATCGACACTAAAATTGTTTTATAAAAAAGAATAAACCACCTTCGATGTGAAAAACTAATAAGGCACTAAAAAGCGAAAAATAACTGAATTATTAAATTAACAAAATTAAATAAAAAATATTTATATCCGCGCTACCTAACAATATATTTGAAGTCGATGCCAACCTACATTCATATCATCTACATACAAAGTTTTGGTCCACTCTCGTGTCCCATGATGTATATCTGTATAATATACATATTTTATTACCTGCAACAAATTTGAAATATAGGTTGGCATCGACTTCAAATATATAATTAGGTAATGCAAATATCAATATTTTTTTATTTAATTTGGTGAATTTAATAATTCATGTAATATTTAATTTCATTTATGCGGGTTAGAAACCCGACTTGTACGGAAAAAGATTACAAAATAACATTTTACGTATGACACAAAAACAAACATGAAAGACAAACAACAAACAAAATTTGTATTCTATTGATTATAATTTACCTAATACCCGTTACATTTTATACAAACTTTTAGCGCGGAAACAATACTAGTTCCACTACTAATTTCCGTAATTTTGAAAAAGTAGTTCATCCATGTAATAAAATATAAATGTCACATTAATGCAATAAAAGTTGCAAATATTTTAACAGAAGTCATAATTAATTTCTCTAAGACAGTTACGGATACAAGGAAACTGTTAAATACTGAATAAACTTGCTAAACTAGAAATGCCACGGTCATTGTCACCAAAACGAGAACTAGGTTCGCAGCGACAGAGTTAAATCAACATCCAATTCCACGTTTATCGCTCCACTTGCTCTCAACGTTTCGGTGGACACTATAATAAGTGTGGTGATGTACATCAAACATGGAAATATTCAACCGTTTTACAACTTAACTCCTTGACCTCGTAATTCTGCTTCGTTGAATTCTGGCGAGTCGTTTTAAGGTAATACTGTACATATGTGGGACAGTTGACATTAGCCGAGATGTTTCGCGGAGGTCAATAAACTATTGTGACCATTATGTCAACAATAATAAATAATTTCACCTCTGGCAACGCGAAATATCATAAGCAAGTCTAACGTAAAAAATTCTTAGGTTGTGTTTACTGTTGATAGATACATCTGTAACAAAAGTGTGGCACATCACTTATAAGCCTTTGTAGTCTGTGGTAGATGAATTTGCAATATATATAAAAATAAAAAAGCAAGTGATTATGGCGTCTGGAAGTATAAAGTATATTGTATTAAAACTATAAAATAACAAATAAAACAAGTTAATTATAATAAAAGGTTTATTTCTACATAAAGCATTCCCTATACCCTTCATTTACAATATCGAAGCTTTAACCTGAATAAAAGCATCAGATTTACCAAATGCGGATCATTTAATAATCCAGGAGTATCTGCTTAAGTGTCATACATACCTACACCTGTGATTACAACGGTGTTTTACTTGTCATGTTGTGCACACAAGATATGCTTAAAATACAATATTTATAAAATTAACTAATAATTAATATTAATAACCAGAACGTGTCGGTGTCATAAGTGACATCGCCTTTTATTTAGTAATGCAATTTATTAAAAAGAGGTGAAGTTTGGTTGTTGGTTTGTATGAGATAATCTATGGAACTAATTATCCGATTTGAAAAATCCTTTCATTTTATGTACACTATGACTTCAATCCTGTTCTTGTGCTATCATCGCTTGTAGGATTCTCATGAACGTCGTTTGATGTAACATAGCGTATGATAATTATTATTACTGTGTTATTATCGATGGTAGAGCCACTCTGTAGCTATTAGTAGTTTCAGCATGAATGGGTCGGCTCACCCGGGGTAGTACCACCCTCGCACAGGAAACCGACGTGAAGTAACAGTGCTTGCATTGTTGCGTTTCGTTCGGTCAGTGAGAGCGCCGGAAGTACACCTCCCTTCTCCCTTTCCCTTCCCCCTTTCCCTACCCCAACCCCCTCCCTCATACACAGGCTGGCAACGCATTTGCGACTCCCTTGGTGTTGCTAGTGTCTATGGACGGTGGTGATCACTTAACATCAGGTGACACACCGATTCGTTTGCTTGCTTTTGATATTAAAAAAAAACGTTTTCCATGAAATTTGTACCTGCTTTTAGTTATATAATTACAAATATTTCTTTGAATTCTATCGTTTATATAATCTTGAATATTCAATTAAACACGCTTGGCTGATCACCTGTAATCGACGTATGATCCGTTACTCACGGGACGTATTTAAACTTCCCCGAACGAATAAAAAAACTGACAGTAGTAGCAGTATGAATTTTTGTATAAAATGCTCTCTTACGTCTGTGAGAACTTAGCTATATTAAACTGTTATATTATAACACTTCATTAAAATTACAATAATCATTACTCTTCTTCTTTACGTGACGTTTTCTAAACGTCAACTAACATCGCAAGCCGCCTTAATGAACTTCGTTTCAATAATCGCGGTAAAGAAACTGTATTTCTGTAAGTCATGGTACATTAATATATATAATACGAGTGTTCAACATATTCACGCATACTGAACTTGTGTATATGCATATTCTTAAGAATGTATTTATGTAATATAAGCGATAGGTTTGTATGTAATATAATTTATGTAATATATTTTATCACATTAATATAAGTAATTATGAACAAAACTGTTTATACATCGTATTCATTACTCCTAAAAATATACACAAACATATATAAATAGTATATAATAAATATTCCAGGTGATAAAATTCATATCTTTCTAAAGATCTCAAGCAAACTTTGTGCCAATTATCACAGCAGTCGGTTAAGAAATTTAGTCGCAAAAAGGTAACAAATAGACATGCACAAAGTTACCTTTACGTATTTAATAGTGGTGTTGACATGAATTTTAAATAAATAAATTTATGTTTTAATAAGAAAAAAGTTGGTACACGGCAATATTTAATTTCGATAGACAAAATTCATCGTCACTTTTCATATTTTACGTAGGACACATGTTGAGTACAAATGAAATGGATATTAGACAATAATAGATTACGTTTCTATTCAAAGTATAAAATCGATACTTGGAGAATTATTTCTTGCTAAACAATAGTAACCGACCATTTGCAATATTAACAGGGCCACATCCGAACTGACCTGGTAAGTTGGCGTCAATCAGACTGGCTCGATTAAATATGTAAGGCCCGTCCAACTTCAGGTTGAAATTTATTAGGATAGTAACTTAGACAACATTTTCCTATCCGGACTAAACTGAAGACTAACCATGAAAAATATATATGTAAGTTATGATAAATTTCTTTGAAAAGCTCATGACAACGGAAAATATGAATAATTTATGTCAGAGGAAAAGCAGCGTCGTTTTTTTGAAATATTACATATCAAAACAATTAAATACAATCAGAAATGTTATTCTCTGTTATAAATTTCGGACTAATTATCTATAGTATATTTAGGCCTCTTACATTTGAGGGCAACCATGATGATATTTCTATTTGAACTTATATAAGAAACTACCTTTAGCACGCGCTTTGTCTGCGTTTTTAGTTTTTGTAATTTGTGTTTTGCCATATGAGTAAGAAATATAATATTCATATTAACTAATATCATAAATGCAAAGGTAAATTTGTCTCTTTGTTATTCAATGTTCTCATGCAATTTTGTATACACAGTTTCAGAAGTAATACACCTTTTACCTAGATAAAATGTTTTGTTTTCAAAAGATAGGTCAGATTTACATTAAGATAAGTGAAATGAGATGATGAAGATGACATAAAACAGGTCGCAGGGAAAAACTGGCTAACGGAAGCGGAAGATAGAAACAGCTGGATTCGTTTGGAGGAGGCCTTCACCCTCACATGAGGGGTTCGTGCTCATTTCAAATTCGCAAAATTATTTTTTAATCTTTTTTTTTTATAGTGTATAAACTAAATATGTGGCATGAAATAAAAGGCTTTTTTATTTTTATTTATTTATTTAAGTGAAACCGCGGACAAAAGCTAGTTATCATAGATATTCAGAAAGTCCCAGGTTAGGTTTAGTTGCGAAAAGGTACGAAACAAGTAGACAGACACAGTTCCTTTTTCGTTTATAATATTAAATACAACTAGCTGTGCCCGCGACTCCGTCCTTAATTCCTTAATTTAAAAAAAACAGTAACTAATAAAATCACCTGAATGTGTTAAGGCCATTTACTTATTTACTTTTGATCTTTTATCTTATTTTAATAAAACCAAGGCTAAATGTTACTCGAGGATATGCTTTATGATTTTCTTGATGCTTTAGCAGTGATGCGTGTTCATACAAACAGACAGACAGACATGTTATATTTATATTCTTGTTATCTTATATATAAAATTCTCGTGTCGCGGTGTTTGTGGTTAAAATCCACCGAAACGGCTTTCCCGATTCTCATGAAATTTTGTGTGCATATTGGGTAGGTCTGAGAATCGGGCAACATCTATTTTTCATCCCCCTAAATGTTAAGGATAATCCACCCCTAAATTTTTTTTTTTCATTTTTAAATAAAAAAATTTTTTTTTATGATACAGCATTAGTAAATACATATAACCCTGAATTTTCAACCCTTTACAATCACTATTTTTTAATGGTCATTTTAGTGATTAATAATTTTTCATCCCACTCGATAACGGATCAATAATTTTGAAAATTATTTCACAGCTAGAAAGGTATATTAGATTACGTTTTATTAAGGTATGTTATATATTGGATATCGGGAAGACATTTCTATACATATATATACATTCTATATACATTATAGTATAGTTTCGAGTCACAATTGGACCCGATAAGTTACGCTATAATCGGGTTTTAGGTTTTTAAGATTTTTAGCGTTTGGAAATAAAATTGGAACCGGTAATAACCTATTTAGTGCAGACAAAGTTGCACGGGTCAGCTAGTATGTATATATAAACTTAAATTGAAAACCTTTATATAATCGAACCATATTTTACTTTCAAAATAGTTCTGAGTGAATAATACATCGTACACGCGATAAGTTTTGCTCGATGTTCGCATAATATTCACAGTCTAGCGTATTCTCTGGAACAAGGAAAACGGATCTTCAGTAACTCAACCGTACGGATATGCTTCAGTGAAGTTTGAACGTTTGAAACCGCCCTAAGGTATAATAGCTGTGAGAAATGACACTATTAAGGAAATAAATGTCGTAACTCCCATGTTATTAGGTACGTGTACCTCCATAGGGCAACGACCATTCTTCACGAGAACCTCTTACAAATGTGTTTCTATTTTTCTCCGCGTCTCTTATTACGTTAATGTACAAACGGAAATAATTAATACAGATTGTATACACTTTCTATTTATAAATATATCAGGAATGTATATGTGTACAACAGAAGTAGCTTGTAGACCGCAGTTTGAAATTTGATTTACTACCAATGCAATTAGGTAAGCAATTTAAACAAAGTCCCTATAAAGTTGCTCAAGGAGCCGACTACGACATTAAATCTTGCAGCATATTATATCACTAATGTAGGCTCTTATGGCTCTTCTTAGCAATGATGCGATCTTGTCAGGACACAATCCCGCCCTTGCCCCCCGAGACCCCGCGTCGCGTCTCATATACCGTTCGCACAATTACTTGCATCTCACTAATAACAGCTTTTTACTGAGTCGATATGAAAATGGATACACAATTGATAACACTTATTAATTTTTTTTTAATTTCTCTCTGTCCGTTTATTCCGGGTAATAAACGAAACGGCTGGACCGATTTTGACGACGATTTTATTTCAGGCTAGCCATTACCCGCTGCTTCACCCGCAGTGCTATCTCCAAAACGGTTCTACCGACTTTAACAGGATTTCATTAGCAGATAGCTAACCTTGTAAGATATAATATGTTAAAAAATTGAGAAAGAATTTTTGATCTCTGATTAGTATGTTGAGAGAATAATTTAGACTAACAAACAATATTTCGTGACTGTCAACACAAGTCAGTCTACCAATAAAATCATGATTACTTTGCATTCTAACAGGCTGAGAGTTGAATATACTATGTTAAAAATCAGTCTTTAATCCATTATTTGTTTCCATATTTAATCATTTATTGAACATAACAATAAATGTGTCCTAAATACATTTTCTAACAGTTCTCCGGTGGTGCAAAAGAACTGAATGTGCAGGTGGAATACAATATTAAACACAGTGTGTCAGATTATCGCACCTGATCACAGCAACCTTTAAGAAGCTAACTGCAAGGTCTTAAGCCTCTTGCCGTAGGAAGGAGCTAATGCGAAGATTACATTTATATTTCGCTGATAGTACACACCTGTGAATCCGGAGCGAACACCCAATAGAATATAAATTCCTAAATAGCTTGTAATAAAGTTCATTACTTGTCATCAATTATAACTACTTATCTATCGTTTGATATCGATTACTGCAACTCATTTATAATGAACAGAAAGACATAAGCAATGTAATTTAATTCGTGTTTAAAAGATATAAAATCATAACAATCCTAATATATCTTTATAGAAGTGTAATTGAATATTATTACTGCTTTATTAAAATTGACTTCAGAGCAATTTCGCTTTCAAAACAAGTCTTCAATCATTAATTCTTCTATTATTTTCCTTCACTTTATTCAAGTTAAGAGGTCACTCGCCTCTCGTCTGCTCTCGTTTCTTGATTGTCACCGGCATTTGTTTTAGTTAAATTTACTCAATTGGAGTTCAAATTATTTACCCACAATTAAGAATACGGGACTAATGCTAATGTCAACGTTTGCATAAATATTTTTTCTCTTGAGAAATCCTCGTCGCACCTACCACAATTTCAGTTTTATTATAATCATAAATCTGCCCTCCCTATATATCCTTGATAAAAGAACAACATAATTTAGAAACAGTAACAAATTGATCATTCTATGTTTCAGGCTCACTAATACCAATAATAGTTTTTTAGGTAATAGTGTTAAATTGTATAACAAAGTCCCTAAACTAATTGAGCGGTGTCGAAATGTCGAGCGGGTTTTAATATCTAGAGGCTATTATAGGGTGTTTTTTTATGTCATAACTGGCAAACGAACTTGGGATTCACCTGATGTTAAGTGATCACCATCGTCCATAGACACTAACTATACCAGGGGAGTCGAAAGTGGGTTGCCAGCCTGTGTTTGTGAGAGAGGGAGTGAGGAGGAGAGGAGAGGGGAAGAGAGGTGGGTCTTTGGCGCTCTCACTGACCGAACGAAACGCAACAATGCAAGCACTGTTACTTCACGTCGGTTTTCTATGAGAGGGTGGTACTACCCCAGACGAGCCGACCCATTCATGCTGAAACCAATAATAACTTCAGCGTGGCTCTACCACTCTTAAGGGTAGATTAAAATTTAAGGGATGGTGACGTCTGGAAATGACGCCCCTCTCTGTGCATCAACCAAAAACGTATGTAACAATCTGTTTGTAAAAATACGTATTATGAAAAAAAAGCCAGATCGAGTTTCTTGGCGACTCTTATCGATGACTAGGTTGTTATCCGGGCTGGTAATAGCTTCGACGTTCATAAGCGCCTTCTCAGGCCTAGATTGAATAAGGTATTGTTGATTTTGATAATATACGAGACAATTTTGGATAACTCACAGATCTTTCGTAACCACAGATAAGTTTATAAGGGCAACAGCAGTGCAGTATCCTTAAAATTATAATCTACTAGTGGGCACCCGCGACTTTGGCTATGTTTTATATATTTATAAATGGGGACAGTGTACACCCAGATAACCGATCTAACTCACAGTTGGCAGGATTTTTTCAAATATACTTGATACTTATATTTTAGGCAACTTAAATAATATACGAATATATTAAACTTATGTCTTATTTTGATATATAGTTTACTAGCGGGCCCGGCAGACGTTGTCCCGCCCTGACTTAAAAAAAAATCCTTGACAAAAAATCCAAAACGTTCCCTATGAATCACTTTATCTACTGCTGAAAACCGCTTGAAAATCTGTTCAGTAGTTTTTGAGTTTATCGCGAACAGACAGACAGACGCGGTAAGGTACTTTGTTTTATACTATATAATGATATTATTGGAAATCTTTATAAAGATCGTTTTAGTAATTCTTGCGTGAGAGAGTAAGAAATATCTAACCAGCCTCAATTATTTTTTTAAATGTATAATTTTAATCAAGCTGTTTCTGCAGTTCTGATTTTTTTAAATTATAATTATTATTTGTCGTAATAAGTATAGTATGATCTATCATAGATTAGTTTAACGGTATACAAGTTCATGCATTACTACACTATATAGGGGTCAAGTGTAACTTGTAGCAAAATGCAAAATCATACAATTACCTTCTCCATGAAAGAAAACTTAGATGTGTTATCTTTCATAATGATCAATCAATGGATATTAGATTTTATTTATAATATACAACTTATAATATATAATTACAACCGGTAAATCGGGTAATCAGATAAAACACCTCTGGCAACTCCCATCAATACACGTACATTAGCCTCTCAAAGCCAGAGGTCAACATATTAAAAAAAAAGAATTCATTATAATCGTATTCATTATTGTACTCATAATGTCAATCATGTTCTCTAACAATATTCAATCGTTCGTCTATCTAGCAGCCTGTTAAAATCACTACGAGTACCGAGTTATATTTTTTTAACTATTAATAACCGTTGGCAGGTACAATAAAAGAAGTGTGAATTATGTATTTATTTATGAAATTGTATTTAGTCATTTTGTTTTATCCTACTTAATATTATAAATGCGAATGCGAGTTTGTGTTTGTCACGCTATCGTGTTTTAACTACTCCTCAACCAATCGTTATGAAGTTTCGCATATAGAGCAGTGACTATTGTCCCTGACACAGGAAATAACATCTCATATCATTTCAACCAGAAAAAGATACTATTATACTTATTGTTATCGCGACCGAAGCTGCAAACAAAAGCTAGTTTATAATATTAATTAGGATGCGAATGTGAGTTTATTTGTGTTTCACGCTTTAAACTACTTTTCAACCGATCGTCTTGAAATTTCATATATAAGGAAGTAACTGTAAGGGGTGTCGAATAACATCATAAGACTTGAGACATCCAAGCCAACCTCACCTGCACGTGGTGCACCCTGCTGAATAACGAACGAGGCAATGGCGAAAGCGGGGTGGTAGGGTTCTACAGCCTGACTGGGTCGCAACCATCATGTATACAGCGAAAAAGTCCGTCATAGTGATTCGCTTCTGTGGGTCGCGTTTCGGGACCAGCCTGTGCATATCCAGCTTTTTGCAGGCCGGCATGACAGCGGCGACCAGCGATGGTTAGTGTGTCACTCGGTGGTCGCCATTGTTTTTAGACTGTACTGTGCTTACCATCAGGAATTGTGCAGTCATTTTGCCATGCTACTAAAAAAAAAATCAATTGGCAGAGATACAGAAGAAATCATAGAGTACCTTTCATTAAAAAACAAGTACTATTATACTAATTATTATCGTGAACGAAGCTGCAAACAAAAGCTAGTTTATAATATTCATTAGGATGCGAATGTGAGTTTATTTGTGTTTCACACTTTAACACTTTTACACTACTTTTCAACCGATCGTCATGAAATATCGCATATAAGGCAGTAACAATTGCTAGTGATACAGAAAATGTCATAGGGTATCTCTCCTTCAAAAAACCAGTACAATTATACTTATTTAGGAAAAGAACGCTTTTTGTAGCGGTGAGACGTAGTAGTGGTCAATCAATTCGAGGCGGAAGTGCTAAGTAACTTCCACTATAATATATAATGATGGATTTCCGCAAAGTAATGCCTTTGTCAATCAAATAGAAGAGTAACCTATATCGTTTTCCAGGTTACGGGATAAATCTAACCAGCATAACCAATAACCCTTATCGCTTCCGCTGGCTTATACAGTTTTATATACACGTCCTTGCCGTACGTTACGAAAAAGGCACATAAACCCAAAAACTTCATTATTTAACTCCGAGCCGCAATATGAAAGTTTTATCAAAGTTGAATATCGAGTACGCTTGTCACGAACGCCAGATTATTCCCGGACAATACGGAACAGAATGTAGGTACGAGTCGGAAGAAAAGATCAACAAAGGCGAGATCTGTGCTCGGTCTAGCTGAAAGTAAACTTTAACGGTACCAGGCTTCGTGACAAGGGTCGACGAACTAGCCGCACGTTCTGTTCGCGCATTTGCGGAAAAAATTATGACCGCATCTCAGTTCAATATTTACTCGGTCATTTTCCTTTTTTGTAACATTAAAGTGTGTCGGTTTGCGTACTGTCATATTTGTTTATTCAGATGATTTTACATTTTTGAACCTCTTAGACGGCACTTTATAATATTATATAGGTCAATATCAACAAGCTATGGTCGACGAAATTAACATAAGATGTATACATTGTTAAACCTATCTACTTTCGTAACGGCTTCTGAGAGGAACGGTTATATTTTATATATTGTAATCCAAAAGCATCGGAAATCCATCCTCTGTCGTTCCATCATGTTAGTCCGGAAATATATCGAGAGGTTATACAAGATTCTGGTTGATCCCGAATAGTCACAAAACCGAATGGTCCAATAGAGTAAACTGTCATTCTTCAATTTAACCACCTATTACTTAGCACCTATATGTATTGTTTAATAGCTACATTTAATTCGACCCTTTTTATGTTTAACATTTTTAAAAAGGATTTAAAATTATTTTTCTACATATATATATACAGAAGAGAAGTAAAACATACTATTATAATAACGTAATAATAATAATTGATAATGTAAACAAATAGAAAGAATACATACCGAGAGTTAACCTAAAATTTATAAACTCATTTTTATTGCTAATACAATAAATAATTATTCACCGCCATATCTTTTTCTATACATACGTTAAGAATGTATGTCTAATGTGTCTGTACTATTCCGATTTTCGAGAAAAAAAATGTTGCAGGTGTCTAGGAATCCCGGAGCGACATGGTTGCTAGCTAGCTCGAGCCCGTGTCGCCCCATAAAGGCAGTAGAGGTACATCGGAGGGTTTTAGTCCGTGGGAGTCGGACATAACCCACTCTCTCCCCCGGGAGAGTGGGTATCCATAAAGGATTTCCCCTCGTCAATAAAAAAAAGGTGTCTATGAATACTTATTCCTTATTAGAATACATTTAAATTATTTTTAGAAATGTCTGTCTGTCTGTCTGTTTGTATGAACACGCATCACTGCTAAAATACTGGGTTCAAAATAAAACCTCATATAAGAAAACCATAAAGCATATCCTCGGGACTAACTTAATCTTTGTTTCATTAAAAGCGCTCCACTCTATTAAAAGTTATTGTAATTATAATGGCACTGCTACTTAAGTATTAGAAAAAAGTAGATAAGCAAATGGATTAAATACGTTCAGATGATTTTATTAGTCATTATTTTGTACATCAGGTTCCACGTGGACGAAGTCGCAGGCACAGCTAGTATATTATAAAAACACACACAATTACACATATACATTTATGTACGAATATATTTTTTTACCTCCACTGATATAAAACATGTGTTGTAGATTCATAGATATATGAATAACTACCTTGAATATAGTTAACAGTTCTCACGAAAACTTGACTGACAAGCCAACTTCATAGTGTCGATTTTAGGTGTCGGTGTGCACGCGCATCGTAAAAATTCACTCTCATCGTTTTTCTCAAACGCGCCAAAAGAAGTATAACTTCAAAAACCCAATCACTTAGATTTAAATCAACCCATTAATAATCACAAAGAGATACTTTAATTTCGATTTATCAACATAATCACTTTCCTAAGATAGAAATCAGTTATACACATTTATAAAGAATCTGTTTTTACAAACTTATAAATGTGCGTAACGAAATAATCAACAATTGACCCATTGTTACACTCGATTCCGAATACATTGAACTTTCTTTAACAAGGATGAGTCAGGGGAGAAATCGAATATATTTCATTTTGTACGGATACAAAAGCACGAATCCGATACAAAATAAATAAATGGATCTTGATTGAAAACTTACTTGGAATGGATTTTTTATTGTTCTGCTTTCTTTATTACATCGTTCTATTCAATAAACACATTATTGCTACTCGAATCCTTAGTATTATTATAAATGCGAATATTAGTTTATTTGTTACATTTTCTCACCTTAACTACTGAGCCGATCGTGATGAAATTTTGCGTACACGTTGTGAAGGATACAGTGAAGGACATAGAATATATATATAATATTTTGATCCAGAAAATGGTACTGTAATACTTCCTTTTCTATCACCCTAAAAAGATATATTTGTAACTACAAATTTTATACTTTTGTTGTTTCATTTGTTCAATAATAATTTTTAACCTTTTTACCGCTTTTAGGGTACACTCTTGACTGATTATTGTTTACTTAATTATATATAGCCTTAAATAATAATATGAAAATTTATCTATCTGTCAACACAAGTCGTGTCAAATTTGATTCAGCCGTTTAGGAAACTTAAATGCTTTATATTATTTTTAACTTTATGTTTAGCGGACTACAATGTCACCTAATCTTTTGAAACATGAACTGATTGTGACACGCGAAGCTTCTAAGCTTAGCGTAGCTAGGCTAGGCTAGTAGGTATTGGTTATTAAAAGCAACTACCGTAATAGATCTTTGCTTGGCGATATTTACCTATAGTTTCATTAGATTTGCGAAGTCTCCAAGCACACTATAATTAGCCACCATCGCTTCATAATAATGTACCTACTTGTTATAGCTCGCTTTCTTATAATAAAATCAGTTTCGCTTCATATTTATTTGATTTTTTTTATAACAATGCTTTATATTATGCATATTTTTTATCCGTTACAAGCGCATCAAATTTGAGTAAATAAAAAGTAGGATAACCATTATTTACTGCCCACGCTTCATTCGCGTGAGGATCTTGGGTCATGTCTAGTTTAGTTTGAGACTCAGAGCTTAGTGTCAACTGAGGCGGCCGCTTTCCCCCATTTCTGCACACTATAGCCGGAATTGTCACATTATTTATGAATTATTTATAAGAATACAGATAAACTTTCTGTCATTGACAGTTTAATACGAGTGTATTCTTTTTAATCTAAATCTAATGTATCTATACTTTTTAGATTTTTGTGAAAAAAGATGTTGTAGGTGTTTAGGAATATGTAACGGAATATATTTTTTTAGAAATGTCTCTCTGTTTTGTTTGTTTGTATAGACATCACTGCTAAAGTACTAGGCTTATGTTAAAACATCAGTTAGAAATCTTAAAGCATATCCTTCAGTAACATTTAGTCCGGACATGCATGTTCGAGCGTTAAAAGTAAGCAGGTGTCTGAAATACGGCTAACTGTTCTGAGTACCATGCCATATCTGGAGAGTTAGATTACAAATATACAGTTGGTTTTATTAATAACTGTATTATTTTGCATTAACTTCGAGGCGGACGAAGTCACGGGCACAGCTGGTTTTAAATAAAAGACAGTAGCAATATAAGAATCACATAAGTAACCAAGATTTGTTTGTCCTGATATAGATACAGGTCAAGTCGTGGTAATTTCAGAGTCCGTTAAACGTCTTATGGCAGACACACTCACACCTGTGTCTACTATACCAACGTGACTGATAACGCTGTTAGTAGGTTCATCCATCGGGCCATGGACGCTCCGGTGCGGCATATTGTGGATTATAACTTAAAGATGGCGATAGGGGACCGGAATGAAACCGCCATAAAGGCAATAACGTCTAAAACAGTTAAATAAATATATATATATATATATAAAACACTACCCAATAGATGCTCACAAATACGATTTTTAACTTACATGTTAAATAAAACTATAGCAAAAATGGTGCGGACCGAGAGTCTGCAGTTAAGAAGAAAGAAATCGAAAAAAGACGTCTTATGGTTAGCATTCACATGCTTGACAAAATTGTCGAACGATTTTATTGCGGACTCCTTCTTCATCATGCCCAAAAGATCGAATGGATATGTACGAAGATTATCACAAAGCATTATGTGCCTTAGCCTCTTTGTGCTAAGCCTGGGACAATCATGAAGCAAGTGTTCAAAGATTTGCAAGTGTTTATGTATTAGAATAAGAAACTTAGGAAAAGATAATCCTTTTAGCAAAGTGACTATATTAATCAAACTTAACAAAAGAGGTTTGTCTCTGATCTTAGCAAGGTTATGCGTATTGTTTGTCCATTTTTCTTCAGAAACTAATCACGATCTTCTACGGTAAGTATTTAAGCGCGGTAGTTACTTACAATCTGATAGCAAGATTTTATTTTTAAAGTCGACCCTGGTTACATCTAAGTTTTATCTGTTATTAGATAACCGTTTCCTTTTCGCTAGAGTTTCATTTCTCTGTTGCAGGTTAACTTGGCTGCAAACCAAGAATCTAATAGAGTTGTTAACGCTAAACGAAAATAACAACATTTTATATTTGTTATGTTCAAAAGTTTTAGTTTTAGAAATACATTTACTCTTTCTCATATTCATACCGTAGGATAAAATTGTTGTTTACAACGGTGTGACGTCATCGAACGCCATGACAAGCGTAAACCTTTTAGAATAACACTTATAAATACTAATGAAAATATATTTCTGAAATGTAAATAAGCTTATGAAAATATTTCTTCGTCGGCATCATAGAAACATATTTAAATTTAAAGTATTTTCAAAGAGTTTCTCTATCCACGTTCTGTTAAGGTAGAAATATTAGTTTGATGTATTGAACTCTCATGGTCACAGCGTTTGAGTGTTTTAATATTTTCATATATACTTAAAATTGTAATGACCCTATTATTTGCAGTGTGGATACAACTGTGTCTTCTAAGTTTTATTATAACTATTAAAGGTAACAGGCGACTGCTAGAGTTTTAGTAGTTAAATGTTTGCACTAAACTATAAGCCCTTAAAATAGACGATAATGGGTTTTCAAATACCGCACTAGTAGATCTATGTAAACATGTTTTCATAGTACATACAGCTTTATGAAATCAAATTAATCAGAGATCGTTTATAATAATCCTATCAAAATAATATGTATTTGTCTAGATTTACTTTTACATTTTTCTACCAGGATAACGCATTTTGAATTATTTGTTACAAACAATGTAACAGACGTTAGAGGTGTTAGAGTCACGCTGAAGCTATTACTGGTTTCAGCATGAATGGCTTGGCGCGCTCGGGGTACTACCACCCGACCCACAGAAAACCACGTGAAATAACAGTACTTGCATTGTTGCATTTCGACCGGTCGGTAAGAACGCTGGAGGCCCACCTCACCTCCCCTCGCATCCCCTCTCCTCGACCCCTCCCCCAAATACAGGCTGGCAACGCATTAGCGGTTTTTTTTTTCTCAAACTGACTACGCTATTGCCCCTCCAGGGTCTTCACAGCTTCACCGGACTACTAAGGCGAGCGCTTAAGGCACTCAGCCGATTTGGTTTTTTAGGTAACATACACAAGGGCGCACGCGCACCTCGGCTTGGGCTGTTACCTGGAAAAAATCGCGTCTGACCTAGCTAACTATTCTAAGCTATTCATACATATATACATTTGTGAACCATATAATCGAAATTGCATGATTCACAAATGAATACGTGTATACCGGAATGAGAACGCATTAGCGACTCACCTGGTGTTATTGGTGCCTACGGACGACGATGATCCCATAACATCAGGTGACCCGCCTGTTCGTTTGTATTCTTTCAAAATATGATTTTAAAATTTCTGTTTATTTCTCTAAAGGTACTGTTTACTCTTTTCTGTCGGTTCAGTTACTACGAGAATAAAAAATATATATATTCGTCCACATTAGTTAAATGTTAAAAATATTCTGAGACACAAAACAAAACAACACAATTATTTAGAAGATAATAAAAATATTATTGGAAGCTATTAGTAACTTTAATAGACTTGGCATAATAGGTGCAATTAGGGATGTCCGATATTAGAAAAACAACGATTTTGACATCGATGTTAACATCGATCTAAAAGTGTCGATATACGATAACCAACGATGTTTTAAAACATCGATGTTGCGGTAGCAAATAAAACAGTTTATTCTATTTATAAAATGCTTGTTATTATTGTAGGTAAAATACAAGAAAAATTTAACATTCCCAGTATGTTTTGGTGACACTTTGTAAAAAAATTTACTTGGTCAGGTGTTTTTCATTTTGTCTATTCCATTGCTGATACACGAGTTCACCAACTTTGTAAAAAAGTCTTTCTGGAGCTGTTACTTTCCTTTTATCCATTAGGGAATGCAAATGAATAACTATTTCTACGGCTTATTTCGATTACGTTGTTCAGTATCATCTAGTATGAAATAGCTAAACTTGATAGTTATCTAGTCCTTAGCTAGTATACGACCCTAAATAGACCCTATGACCCTAAAGAATCTATTGACATATCGATATTTTATTGCGACAACATATATCGATATAGAAATATCGATCATCCGATCATCCCTAGGTGCAATGATACTGACAATTATTCAGTTAAAGGAAGAAGGTTATAAAATTATAGATATCCGTTATCGATAGGTGTCATCGGTCACGAATATATTTATAGAAATGTTGAACTAAATCACTAAAGTAAATTATAGATTTTCTAACGAAATCTAAATTACTGACTAATCCCGTAACATGATTTACAGAAGCTACCCATTACTGCTACATGAAATTTAACGTATCATGGAAACTTTTACATGAGCAAAAATTACTGCATCGATAAAAGAAAAAAAAAGAGTAAAACCAGACAGTAATTGTTGTTCTTGTATTATTTTTCTTTTTGTTTCAAAATAAATAAGATTTTAATGTAAAGAAATTGTGCAAAGTGCTATAGCAAAGAAATGTATACATTTATTTTGTTACAAAAAAACTCATTTCAAATACGTACCTATTTTAAAATTAGTAACACAAACATAACAACCTATGTTATTTATTATGATACCAATATTTAATATAGAAAAATATATGATCATTTAAAATTAAAATCTTTTCAATTTTTCACAGGAGTTTGTGAGTATGAACTAACCTTAAACGCTAGCCGTCGAGGCATGAGAGGCATGCTTCGCGTCGCACGATAATATCCGGACCTTCGCCAACCGTGCACTTCATAATAAGATACATTCTAAGAGAGCTAGATAACTCGTCTTTTACCCGTTTTATTTACAAAACTGGTTAGAAAAACTAGATAATAATATATAACCGGAACCGTGTGTCTGGCGGTGGTTTAAATCGTTTGCAATATAATACACATTTGTAACATAAGGTATATCATGCTTGCAATTATTGTCGTTATATGATATTTGATAGCCCTCATGGCCCATCGGTAAATAACGTAACTATTAAACTTTTGGTTAAAGAGCATCTTCGCTATATAAAGAAGCGTGCTATCGTCCAAGTCAACGAGATAATTTTTTTTTTTTTCAATCACCAGCACCTGAGTCAGGTGTAGTCATCTATACGCGAAGGAAATTTTACAGCCTTTTTTAAGAACATTGAGCTGAGCATAGTAAAGTTCATATATAAAGAAGAAGTACGGAAGGATACGAATTATGTATAATATGTCTTACAATTACATTAAATAATAGTAAACTTTCATTATTTATGGCCACATACTGCGAAAAATTACTAAAATAAATGCAGAGTTGATGACTATTAATCCCTTCGCAATAGCATCCACTTCATGAAAAAGATTATTTAAATTATTAATTTCAAAAACTCTTTGGAATGCAATGTAGATGAATTGAATCTGTCAATTTTAAAGAAATTTTGTCCATAGAATATACCCTAGTCAAACAGTTCCGCAGACTATAACACTGTCTCTATGGAGTTATATATATACAGTGATTTGTATATTCTTTGACAAGATAACCTCAATAATGATCAAACTTAAAAAAAGGGAGTTTTTGGCGGGATCTTTGTCATGTAGTGGCTATTATATTTTATTAATTACCTTGTGTTATCTATTCTATAATATTGGTAGCATTTTACGTATTCTAATTTGATTATTACACAAGAGAAGAGAATGAGAAATAAAAACACGGAGCATAAATTCTGAGATGCTACAGAAACTCCCTGGAAAGTTCTACCAAAGGACTAACGTCTTGTTAGAACTTATTAATACCATTCTTCTACCATATTAATTCCCAAAAATAAAATAAAAAAATAAATTTTCAAAAATTGTAATTGAATTTGAACCACTGGACGACCACAAATAAAATTAAGATATGTAAAAAAAGGTTGTATGTCCGTAATGTCAACATATTACGTCAGCTTAAATCTTTCAAAAAGAAGTTTCTCTCATCATTAAAACGGTTCTGTGGACCTCAGTACGTTTAACCTGATTTCACTTCCTTTTCATATCATTTCAAAGGAGTACCTACGCACATACATTAGACCTGTAAAGGGAGTTTCTCTTTAAGGTATAATAAAGACTTGGACGTTTGCCATTTCTACGTTTCTTCTACAAGAAAACATATATATATATATGCCTCTAAATAGACATCTATATATAAAAATAAATGCCTGTTTATCTGAAATCGATAAACTCCATTGCTATTTGACCAATAATTATGAAGGTTAGCAAACTTAAATAATTTTGTGGAGACGATTTTATACTATATATCATACTAGGCAGCGGTACGCTGTAATTAAATTTTATGAAATTTTATATTGTAACTAGCTGATACCCCCGACTTCGTCTGTATCGTTATATACATATATATGGTACTAAGTATTTCTGTACTATATTTTATGAACAGAAGAAAAAACAAAAGCACCGCACCGCTTGCCTCACCTCTACGCGCCAAGAAAACACATCGCTGAAAGCGTAGATCTCATAGAAATCGTAGTTTGTTTAAATTGTAATAACTTTCAATTAAATTAAGCTAGCTTTTTTTTCTACTCAAAGTCCTAGTGCCTAAGAAATAAAACTAAAAAAAATTGATCGTAATCAATCCCGGAGTTATTGAGTGATGCATAATTGCAGACCTCTGTCGTTGTATTTATATATAAAAAGATATAACGCGGATGGTAAAATAAATTTACAAATACCTGTGCACATTATGTATAAGCCATGAAAATATTATGCACATAAATTATATTACATAGTCAGAGTTTCAAATTTCCTAAGTTCAGCACTAACATTATATGCTTGGTTTTATTATTTAGCGTACAAGTTAACATAATTTATCAGTATAGTTTTGTATCTCCTTCCCAATAAGATATATTTTTAATCATTTCTACGCAATAGTACAGCAGGAAGGCAAAGTTTTTCAAATGTATAGCAACACTAGGGGAGTCGTAAGTGCGTTGCCAGCTTGTGTATGGAGAACGGGGAAGGGGAAGGGAAAGGGGAGGGGGAAAGTAGATGGGCCTCCGACGCTCTCACTGACCGAACGAAACGCAACAATGCAAGCACTGTTACTTCACATCGATTTTCTGTGAGAGGGTGGTACTACCTCGGGCGAGCCGACCCATTCATGCTGAAACTATTGATAGCTTCAGCGTAGCTCTACCACCTACGATGAATAGCTTCAGCGTAGCTCTATCACCTACGACAGTATTTTTTTCCAACTTACTTGAAACTCGTCGTTATATTTTGGTCAATTGGGGGATGATAGCGATCAAGAATAAATTATTTAACAAAGACCTTACTGATTATTAAGATGTTAATTATAGCATACTTTTTTTGCACAATAAATACTTTCCAATACCGTGTAAAGTCAGGGCGAAAGGGATATCAATTATTTCGAAACTATATTTATTAAATGTTATTTTAATATTCTAATTCGAGGTAATATTAATTATAATAATTATTACATGAATTGAATCAGTGTCTCAATTTCTTTTTTCGAAATAGTCATAAATTATACCATGTACGTTGCTGCAATTTGCTAAATGAGAACTTTTCTTACAGCCTAAATTAGAAGTTATATTATATTTGTTTACTATCGAAAAATACTATATAGTAAATGTGTAACACGTTTTAAATTCTCATATTCAACGCTACTTGAATAAGTTTCACAGAAATATTAAAAAAAAACATCTATCTTTATTACAATCATACAAAACTTTGATAGCCCAATATACGTCCCATTAACTCGATTGTTCGATTACCTACATTTAGTCGACAATAAATTACATAGAAACTCTTTCCGTGTAATTGCCTTTGAGAGGAAGGGCCGTTTTTACCCTGAAGAAGGGTAAAACGTGTTTATTCGACTCCGAAAGGTCTACGAATAATTTAATAAATATCCGAAAGTGAGACTATCCAATTTGTTTAAAGTGTAAAAGCTAGACCTTATCTGTTAATTACTGTTTTGATGGTTTTATTATATAAATAAAATTATAACGTCCGTTATTTATCTGTATTAATATCGGTAATAGATAAAAAATGCAGAATACTATGAAGGCTACATATATTTAGGTTTTCCATAGAGACTAAGCAGTAATGTCAAAATTGTAAAGAGGTAACTTAAAATTAATAAAAAGGTTAAATATGAATGACAGATTTACGGCATAAAAAAGGGTACAATTAATCCATATAAGTATATAGTACCCACGATTATGATTTAGTTGTTAGCGTGTTTGAACACTGCATCGGTGGACGTAGGTTCGAATCCTATCAACTGAGTCGGAGCATTCGGTGAAGGGAAACACCGTAACGAAACCATATAATGGTGTCAGGGCATTTTCTAAGTTTTTTTTTAATGTCATATCAGGCAAACGAATAGGTGTGTCATCTGATGTTAAGTGTTCACCACCGTCCATAGACACTAACAAAACCAGGGGAGTCGAAAGTGCGTTGCCAGCCTGTGTTTGGGGCTAGGGAGGGAGGGGGGAGAGGAGAGGGGAGGTGGGCCTCCGGCACTTTCACTGACCTAACGAAACGCAACAATGCAAGCACTGCTACTTCACTTCGGTTTTCTATGAGAGGGTGGTACTACGGACGTACGGACGAGCCGACCTATTCGTGCTGAAACCAATAATAGCTTCAGCGTGGCTATACCACCTACAAAAGTCCGTCTAACTAACTTAGTACTTTGTTGGGTTGACTAAGGATGGTCCCGGAGTTGAAAATTTGCCACCAAGTACCTGTTGTTCCAGCAGCTGCAAAATAAATGCTGCTTAAGCAAAATTGTGACTGGTAAAACGTTAAAACCTATCTTTATATAACTACTTTAACTTTTACCTTAAAAGTAACTACTTTTTGTAGGTGGTGGTAGAGCCGCACTGAAGCTATTACTGGTTTCAGCTGAATAGGTTGCTTCGCCCCGGGATAGTACCAACCTCTCACAGACTAATGTGGAATAATAGTGCTTGCATTGTTGCGTTGCGTTCGGTCAGTACGAGCGCCGGAGGCCCACATCCCCTACCCCTCTCCCTGCCCTCCCCTAAAAACATACTGGCAACGCACTTGCGACTCCCCTGGTGTTGCTAGTGTCTATGGACGGCAATGATCACTTAACATCAGGTGACGCACCTGTTCGTTTGCCTACTATAATAAAATTTAAAAAAAAAACAATTCCACTCGGACGAAGTCGCGGGCATTAGCTAGTTTAATATATAAAAACATCTACAGTCGAAATAAAGAAGTAGCCAGTGAGGAACAGTTTACAGTTTTAATGGTACCTGAGTTTCTCTCTAATGCGTGTCTCTAACCTAACTAAAAACGGGTACAGCTTGAAGTATACGAGGTAAATTTTATAGGTGGCGGCCGACACTAGACGCCACATTTCATAGTCGGTCATAGTCGTAAACGGCGTGTTTGAGTAACGGAGAATCGCGTCTCACTCCCGCATCATGTCGAGAATAAGTGCAGAGTACACTAACATCCGAAATGCTGTTTTTATAGCTTCCCGTTTCTAACGATCACTGTAAAGTTACACGAGTTTAAAGTTTTCGTACATTAACTTTTGTTACCTGTGTACGGTAATAATAAAGAAAAAGTCGTTTTTTTTTACACGTGTAATGTATATATATATATATATATATTAAACGTAAAGTAAAAATGTATTTGTGTGTATGTATAAATATTTTCTGGGTGTAGGAGTATACTAAAATGAGTAGATATATAGTTAAGTACTGCGGGACTTTGTATAGTATATAGTTTATGAGCGAGCAGTCTCACATATGTAACTGAACACATATAAGCCAAAGAAGTTTCACTTTCTCCGCGTGTACACGCTGATACGCTGTTTTTGAAGTGAAAACTTCTTTAAGCGCGCTGAGCTGTATTTTTTTGGTGTGAGATAAATTTATGATTTCGCGTCATGACATGCTAGTACGCGTGACCGACTATAATGCGATTGCGCGGCTTGTGTCATGTACATGTCTACATATAATATTGATATTTTGTATTGAGATTGTGCAGCGGATCATATGTTTGATGTATTATTAACTGTATAAAAAAGTATATAATTATTATTCGGAATGCCAATACATGTAAAAGAAAGATTAGTGGTAATAATTTCAATTTACAAATTATGAAATTTATTTAATTCATAACTATAATTAATTAAAAAATTCAAATGAGGACACAATTTAAATTTCATTTTTCTGAGTTTTCATTTCTGTCGGCACTCCTTATGACCGACTCGACTTTTTTTTTTAATTTATGTACTTTTAACAATAAACGCAATTGAACAGAATCGATAATGTTGGATCGGGTTTACTCGGCTCCAGTCGTCTCCAATCACGTTTACTATTTGACAAGGAGTGCATCATCTCATAAGTATTCACTTCTATATTAAAGTCCGGTGAAGCTGTTAAGCGTTGGTCAATAGCGTAGTAAGTTCGAAAAAAAAACACTTCTATCATGTGGTCATAAGCTATACACCCACATTCTATTCTACCGTGATGGCATTATACCTTTTGTAGGCACAGTGAAATCTAAATAAGCAATCACCCAAAAATTAATTAACAACCGATTAGCAGTCACCCTTGTGATGCCGGCATACCTCTCGTTACCTTGATATACTGTGGCTAAGATCAAAAGAATATGACTGTGATAGGTATATCACTTTATGTATAACAGAGGTAACCAAGTTCCTTCTCCTAGCAAACCGTAACCGGATATACACACGAGTGATATCAAAACGCCACTAGCCTCAGTGTACAATTGCGACAAATATTACATCTAGTATATACTGATCACTATCCAGTTGATAACATATCATATACGTTAGCGCTAGATCACATTCTCACTCACATTAAAGATAACAAACTAAACCAAAAGGAGAACCGGGTCTTAACTGCAGCTGTTTATACGGATGTGGACTTTCAGCTTGAAGTGGTACCTGGTGTGTACTTGAGGAAACCGTACCACTACCGTATGGTTTAAGTACTATATTTTCTCCCAACAAAAGCAGAATTCAAACCTATATTGTTCGACGCAGTGCCCGAATACAATATTATTTATAAAATAAGACTTACAAGATTGACGACCCAAATCTCTCTTATATGTTGAGAGCGCCCTAATTAACTATCAGGATACAAGATAAATGCCCACGTTCGAAAAGTAGACACCTCAGAAGGCATAACTCACGGTTAAGGGTAAGTACTTTAGAGGGTTGCTAGAAAATGTAGTAATAAAAGGGAACATGTTTCGCGTATGATTCCTAGAACGATTTCGGTGTCATTACGAAAAAGTTAAACACGTATTGAATCCTGGCTTTAAAAGGGTTTCGTATTAAATGCACCGCGGTCGCTGAACGTTCGCCATCGTTCTCTTTTGTCTCGCTTTGGTCACGTCAGGTTAGACTTGCGAAAAAGGATAACGCGAACTTCCTCGGGCGAGCGCGGTCATTTATTACGAAACTTTTTTAAAGCAAGTATTTAATACGTATTTAACTTTTTTGTAATAGCACGGTTTGAGTTTTATTGGAAACGATCTATGTATTTAGATTAATGTAATTTCAAAGTTTTAACTTAATATAAAATCTACAAATGACTTAAAACTTTTACCACTAGAAGAAATGCTATGGAAAATGTAACAATAGTAAAATCATGTATAATTTACTAAAGACCTTTGCATCACAATAGCCATGATAAGTTTCTAACGGGAGAGTCTATTGTAAGTGGCTTCAGTAGGATCTTACCAAATTTGAACATCATTAGAGGTCCTTACACTTTAAGTCCTACAAATTTCAAGCGCTAACCCTACAACACAGTCGACCCCGTACCTGCACGATGAAAATATACTTCTTTTAAAGAGCTCCTTATAGTGTTAACGTAAATTTAATTAATAAAAAATATAGAATTGATTACAAGATGATATTTTAAAATTTACGTAAACTCCCTAGGGAAACTAAAATTATCTTGAACTCTATTGAAGTTTTCATAGTCACCGGTCTGAAAATTTTGTTTGCTGTTCGTAGATCTTTTACATTTTAGAATAATTAGTTAAAATTCAGTGGTATTTCCAAACCTTGTGAACACCATCGTATGCTTAAACGTAATTATTTTAAATAATAACAAAAGAATGAACTACGAATACCTTGTTAAGATTTAGATTTTATCTAAAAGTCTCTTAGAACAATTCCTTATACACATAAGTTATCTCATTAACCTCATTTTTATACCAAATCTCAATAGTCCATCTATCTCAATTAGAGTTGAAAGCTTAAACAAGTTACAGCACTCCTCTGTGAGCTTATACGTACTATACCACGAATATTCATTAGTGTTAACAATATTTTCATGTAGCAAAATGTTGTTTGTTTACATTTACTTGTGTTTATTTATAATGGAATAATTCATTACAGTTACTCATAAAACCGGTGTTGCGTCAGAAATGTTTCTCTAGGGGCTAGCAGTTTACAAGTGCAAACAAATTAGATTTTCGTATATACTGATACCTTACCAATGAACTTCAAAAATTGTGGTTATAAAAACGAAATGTGAATAGTGAACTTTTAACATTTTTTAAAATGTTAGCATTAATTGAATTTATCAAAATGGGATTATTTTAGTATTTTAACAAAATAAACAACATAATGCATGAAAAAGAGATTATAACCGATCCAGTATTATTGTCATATGAATACACGTTGACTGGCATGGGGGTCGTCGGTGAACGCTACTCAAGTTCGCTACCACGGTGACCGGCGGCGCGGTCAATTCTAAAACTACATAATTCTAGTATATATGGATACTGATAAATTTTTCAAAAATACCATTGATACTATAATGTTACTTAGCAACTAAAGCACGATAGTTTCAAAAAAACACAATCGTAATAATTCCCTTCAGCGCCGTGGGAGACATCGATCACCCCCACCACGAGAAATGCTTCAAACATGATTTTATAGCTCATATTATTTACTGGAAACAATATTTCAACATAATATGCTTCGCATAATGAAATCTTCATGTTGGCGCCTCGGACAAGCTATGAAAAATCCGTCTGGCAGTGTTAACTACGTGTTAAACGTATTAACTAATATTACATTTCAATGTGAGTTTGTTTGTTTTTTGTTACTTATTCACGTCTTAAATACTCAACCGATCATCATGAAATTGTGCATATATATTATTGGATGTACAGAAAAGAACATAGGATGCAGTCCTCGGTAAATATTTCGTCTGCTTTGAATATAGCTTTAAGCCTTGTACGTAATATATCTTTGTGGTGTAAGGGGTGTCGAATAACATCTAAGACTTGAGACAGTCAAGCCAACCTCACCTGCACGTGGTGCACCCTGCTGAATAACGAACGAGGCAATGGCGAAAGCGGGGTGGTAAAGTTCTACAGCCTGACTGGGTCGCAACCACCACGTATATGGCGAAAAAGTCCGTCATAATGATTCGCTTCTTCGGGTCGCGTTTCGGGTTCAGCCTGTGCATATCCAGCTTTTTGTATGCCAGCATGACAGCGGCGACCGGCGATGGATAGTGTGTCACTCGGTGGTCGCCATTGTTTTTGGATTGTACTGTGCTTACCATCAGGCACAGTGCAGTCATTTTACCGTGCTACAATAAAAAAAAACCCAAGAGTTAACAAAACAACGTTAAAATATTACCATAGTAATCTAAAATTGGTATTTACTTATTGTTAAGTGGTATCGATTTCATACATGTAATAAATACATGTATAAATAAATACGTATTTATACCAAGTTTTGTGTTCTGCACAACTATATTCAATGCGGTGAAAAAGTATGGTGAGGACTGTCTGTAACTTTCATCTATTAATAAGTAGCAATTCCGAGAAATAGGACAGATCTACGTTAACACGAGCGAAGCCGGCGGGGAAAGCTAGTAAGTAAATATTTCTTTACTTTATCAGTATCTAAATTTATCAAATTCAAAATTCAACAGAATCTCTTTATGAATTTAAATTAAATTTAAAAACGAAACCCAAATGATTATATATACAATTTATTTCAATAACATCCACTCAGATTTATTGTTATTTTAATTAAAAATACCTGTTAAATCTGTGTATCTGTTGAAATGCAAGAACATTCAAGTATCTATTTTAATACTCATGTTTCAGAAGAAAGTAATCCATTCTTCAATTAAAACTTTTAACATAACTCTCAGGTGTATCGACTACGAAACCGCTACATAACCTAACAAGTATCGAAGAATTAATTTATGTAATTATATATAATACATTTGGTAAAGGCATTTATATTCAGCCTTCACGATTGATTGTTAAGCGCTTCATGTATTTCAACACTCGCAAAAATTCAATAATGTACCATAATATGATATAATCATATAATATATAATGAGTATTTCGCAACGAAGACGATAGTGCTGAAATTTACAATTACTCTAAAACATATAGATTTACTATAATAATAACAATACCCTTTCAACTACTCAAACATATGTGTGCGAATATATTTCGCGTTCAATTTTTAATATTATACATTAGTATCAATTCAGTTAGGTAAACTAACCGCGACCGTGCTACCGAATCGCTCAACACATTCCTCATTGACATAGGCATTCATAGTTCAGTCCTCTTCGGGAATACTCGGTACTCGTCGGTCAGCCAAGACATCTTCACATTTAACACCATGTGATACGCCATACAGCCCGCTCATGTTCTGTACTCATGCACTCTGTTCCCATATTTTCTGACCTACATTTCGTATGGCAACAGTTCCAAATTCAAGGCTTGTAGACGCGCTAAAGTGCAAAGATACTTTTCCAATCTGATTCATAAATCCAGAGATTATCGTGTTCACACAATGAATGTTTTTCATTCTATTCAGCTTTAATATAGTACAAAGTCTACCGCGGCTTCACACGGGAGTACTAAGGCCAAATCTTCGCTTCACAGTACGACCATCTTTCAATCTTGTCAATATTTTTGAAGGTCGCCCTATTGTCTTTTGTCACACACTTTTTCTATGGAGATTTTTAACCCAAATCTTCACTTTTTGAACGATTTTTCAATCATTTTATTTCATAAAATCCTTGTCGTGACAATTACAAACACAATAAAAAATAATTAGCTAAATAGATGCTGCCGTTATGAAGTGATGCGCTTACATACATTCGGCAATTAATTTTATATACACAGATGGTATAGAATAACAATTACTATTAGCTACGCAAATATTTATGTAAGAATTAAAGTTCTTAATTTAGAAACAAACGTTCCATTACGTGCGCGTGACCAAATCTCTAATAATCTTGCAAATGTTGGATAATTTTCATATGTAATAACTAGGTACTCGTATGAAGAGATTCCGTGAGATGAAACTCCAAAAACAACAATTCAAGTCTCGTCACGAACCTTTTTAAATGGGGCACGTAAATAAAAAGTGCATTAACTAGTGGAATCATCTAACCTGTCGCAATGGAGTCACCGAGTGGCCCACATTCGGAACAAAGGCTCCGGACTATGAGGTTGACGAGCCCAATTTAGCTCTCACACGGCACCGCAAGGGAGTTTCTTTACGATTCGCTACGGAACATTTTTAATTTGTAACCTTTTTTGTATCAACTCAAAGCACGTTTTGTTCACGCATAACAGATTTTGTTGGTGCGCTTCCTTTAAATTCGTTTCAGATTTGTGCTCGATGGGATGTTGAAATAGGTATTAATTTATCTAGCTAAGTTCATTACCAGATAGGGATGAAATTGTACCTTCTGCAGGTGCATATGGTTGATATACATGAAGTTACAATTCTTCTATCTTATCCAAAGATTCGCTATTAATCTACTCACAAAACGAATACATTGCAATGCCACTAACTTCAAAACTAAGGTTCCACTTAATCAAACTTTTATCTATTACCATGTCTATTCTTAAAATTGCTGCGGCATTTATCAAAACTTGCATTCTATCTTTCTAAATATGCCTTTATTTATCGTTAATGTATATTTTACACTTTATCACAAACAAAATATTATAAATAGTATGTACATTATTTCTTAAGAATTTTTAATCCTAAACAAATTGTAAAAAGATACTAAAAAGATATGAACAAAAAGTACGGATTATCCAAGAATTCTATTGCGAGCGTTATGAGTAATAAATATCTGTTATTTAATAGCGGATTCGCCTTTCAGAGCGATTGAGATAATGTAGGGGCTGAGTTTCTCGTTCATCCGAGGAAAAACGTTTGATGCTAATCTATTTGAAGCCGCAAAAATATTTCAACTTTAAGTAATTCCCATTTCTTTAGTAATACGAAAAGCGAAATATATAACATAAACGTTTACTTTTATCTCTTTCCTTTTAGAAAAAGATAACTTCCGTATTGGGAATAACGTAGCGGAGGATTTCATAGAATTCATAAGCTACACATGAGAGCCAGTATTTCTGAGATTAGCATTGAAAACACACCAACTTACGTTACTTCGTCACTGGTAGTCAAACTGTAAAACTTGTAGACACTAAAAACAATGCATGTTATAACAATGATGATGCAATTGTGGCTGGATATTTTTTTACTGAAACATTAAGTTAAATAATTTATCAGTAGTTTTTATGAATTATCTATAAAACTATACAACTCGTGGGTATAATACATTAATTCAATTAGCATACCTTCCCCATGAATACTTTTAATTTTAAAGTATTATTACTACCTTACTTACCTACAAAGGCTCAGACTATATGGACAATAAATTGGGTATACTAGATATGGGCAATGCTTTTTGTAGACATTCGACACATCATAATGTTTCTAATATTCAGATCGCACGAGATATCATAATTTGATACTGAGGCTTTACAGCTTAAGAGAGGTTGAGGTACAAAAACCACTTATATTCTATATGCAGAATTAGTCAATAGGACCAGGTTTCCTTCTCGTTTTGTAGTTTCATAAGAACAACGAGGTAATGTTTTATTTCTATGTTTTATGTCTACGTTTTATTAATTCCTACAACTCTTGTACCGATTTTAAGTTACCTTTACCCCTACGAAATAATATAATGTTGTCTCGCATTAGTAATACTCCGAAAAGTCTTCTATCTTTCGATAAAAACCTTATCGAAATCAATTTGACTCTGTGGCAAATTAATTCGAGTAAACGGCAAACAGTTCGAATTTATTTATATGTATAGATATAAAATATGATGAAACTAGCAGGCCTGGACGTTATCTCATCCCGATAAAACCTTGACAAATTATATACCTAACCTTTCCTCGTGAACCACTTCATCTACTGGTGAATACCACCTGAAAATCCGTTAAGTAGTTTTTGAGCTTATCGCGAACAGACAGACAGAGGTGGCAGAGGACTTTGTTTTATATTATGTAGTGATGAATATAACTGAACAGTTTCGATGAATTATTATATCTAATTTATTCACGTTTACCTCAGAACTTTAAATAATGTTTTACATATGCGATCTGAAGATAATCTTTTTCAGTGAGAATGAACGAGATACGAACGAAGTAAATAAATCAAGGGATGCCGCTAGCCAACCTTCCTATAACCGGATCTCCCATAAGCGAGAGTGTGTTCAGTTTATATTTAAAAAATCAGACCCGTCTATCTTCATTTTAAACCATTATTTTTATCAACCGAAGAAAAGATAAAGTCAAATATTTCAGAAGGCAAACGGCGGTTGAATTCGTTGTACTGAGATTGTAGGATAATGCTTTATTTTTAATATTGTTTCAAAGAAATTGGAACATTTTTTTAATCGTCTCCATTATTTATATTACTTGGAGAGGTTACTTTGTCTTTGTTTAATTATTTCCAGAAGTCCAGACTAATCATTAGATACTAATTCTTAAAAGCTTGTGAGATTTTTATTTGCTATAAATAAACTAGCCTTATCCGCAGTTTTAATGGCATGTTGTAACTGTTAAAAAAATTTGGTTAATGTATTTTTTTTAATAATGTATGGTAGGTTTATTTTATATAAGAATATTTATTGCCAGACCCTTTTGTAGACAATATTTCTATGTTAAAATAGAAAACAAATCGAGGCAGTCATAAGGACTACCGACAGAAATGAAAACTATTGCTGGTTTCAGCATGAATGGGTCGGCTCGTCCGGGGTAGTACCACCCTCTCATAGAAAACCGACATGAAGTAACAGTGCTTGCATTGTTGCGTTTCGTTCGGTCAGTGAGAGCGCCGGAGGCCCACCTCACCTCTTCTTTCCTCTCTCCTCTCCCTTTCCCTCCCCTAACCCTTCCCCCCAAAGGGTGGCAACGCACTTGCAACTCCTCTGGTGTTGTTAGTGTCCATGGACAGTGGTGATCACTTAACATTAGGTGACCCATCTGTTCGTTTGTCATTTATGACATAAAAAAACTCAATCAATGGAATTTAAACTATGTATTTCTCTTTTGTATTTTTAAATTAATTGTATTTTGAATTATTTAAATGTCATAATTTGTTAATTAAAATTATTATCATTAGTCTCTCATTCCCATTTATTAGCAATCCGAATAATAATTATAAACTTTTTAACACAGTTTATTCATTCATCAAACATATGATGCGCTGCACAATCTCAATACAAAATATCAATATTATATGTAGACATGTACATGACACAAGCCGCGCAAGCGCAATGCAGTCGGTCACGCTTACTAGCATGTTATGACGTGAAATTATTAATTTATCTCCTGCCAAGAAAACACCGCTCACCGCGCCTAAACAAGTTTTCATTTCAAGCAAATGGAATCCCGTAAAGGACTAGGTCATTATAACGTTGGAACTATTTAATTCGATTCAAGTTCGATTAGTGTGCTGCTTAACGGAAAAGCAGTTACTGTGTTTTAAAAATAATAGTTACATTTAAAACACTAATGATTTTTTAGTAAGTACCATTTCATACAACTACCTACCTGCTTTATAATATTCGTTAATATTTAATGGTTGCTGTTGCTCATTCTGTGTGGACTTAATTTATTTTTAATGATCTTACTGCCTCTATATATTACCTAACGTTGTAGAAAACAAACACAATAACCATAGAAGAGAAGGCAAAATGAATCATATAAGCGCTTAAGTGGTTTTAAGTTGAAGTGGTTTAAGTTTGAAGCATGCAACGGACAAGCAGAGTTGGAGAAAACTATATCATAAAAGTACAAAAAGAAACAGAAAGCATTTCTAAATCTAATCTTTGTAAAAAAAGTGCATGCAAGTCAGTGAAAATAAACACCGAAGTTAATCAAGACTAACATATATTAACCAAGCCTAGGAGAAGTAAAAACCAGTAGAAGCCAGCGCGAATTTTTACGAGGATTGACTAAGCTGAAGAAATTGATCTAATACAGAGAAACTGTGCACCACACTCAATTACATTCATCGCTTTATAAAGACAAAGTTCAGGCTCAATTTGACAATACAATTCGCTAAAGAATCCTTGTTATTTCGTCCGTTGTTAAATTTGTTATCGTAACGAAATATATAGTCTGAAAAAGTGTAACGTAATTTATCGTCTGGAAAATTTTATCTTTAAATTTTACTATCCACGGTACTTTGTATATAGATTTATTTATTTATTAGATGCAATCTAATCACAGTAGATGTATTTTTATAGAGTGTACAAGCGGAGGAAGTGAAACTTCTTCTTATATTATAGTATGTACATATGAGAATGCTTATATTATATACTATACGCAGTTCCGTAGTATAACTGACTATACATTTACTCATTTGGTATACTACTAGACCCAGACAAACACTTATACTATATACATAAACAGAAATACATTCCTACCTTACGTTTAATATATAACGCAAAGTTTTCCCTATCATGCCATAATAATTTTCACTTCAATATATGTATTGTAAGGACAGGTAGAATTAAACGTCACTCGATATATATGCACGTCACTGATTTATTGTAATCACAGAGCTATTATAAGCACAAACAATTCGATACTCAGACGGAAAGAGCTACCGAGCGTTAATGTGGTGCAAGACTGCCCCGAGTCGAAGCACGCACGGCCTTTTATGGCTGGCTATCCCTACCCCACTTGTAAGGCGTGGCTAGATGGCGTTATCGGCGGGTGGGGTAGTTACATGGCTTGGCTTGGCTATGGCGATACTTCCGGTGGCAGCACTAGGCATTACGTACGGTAGTGCTTCCGGTGGGCTTACGTACAGTAGTGCTTCCGGTAGGCAGTACCGTGGCGCGATACATTGTACTTCCGGTTGTTACACTCGGCCGTCCTGCAAAGATTGCTCCCGCAATCGAAATAAGAAAGGTTTAGGTTACTGCTAATATTGAAAACTAACTTTCCAAGAGATCGATAAGGTCTTCAGTTTCAACTTGTTCGTCTGTACTACTACCACTATCGGACATAGGCGCAACACTGATATAAGGCCTAATTGCATCAGCTGAGACAAGTCCTATGAATTTCTTGTATCCCCTTATCCCCTTTAAGCTTCTAATTTTGTACCTGTCATTACCCATAACTCTAATAACTACATAAGGACCTGAATAAATATCATCCAATTTCGTATTGACTTTGCCAGCACTACTAACTGGAGCCTGCTTCCAAAGCACAAAGTCTCCTAACTTATAAATTATACTACTCTTTCTTTTCTTGTAATGCTGTCACTTCATCCTAGCGCTGGCCAGTTTATTGCGGGCTGTGGCCTTAGTTCGTCTCGTATGTACAGGCTCACATTCTTGGCCAGGGATATCGCATACAGATCGTCCGGGTTGAGCGAACATCAAATCATACGGTTTATACCCTGTTGATATATTTATAGTATTGTTGATACCCCATACGATATTAGGCAAACTGCTATCCCAATTGTTTCCCGCCTCACTAGGTTCAGTGGCCCTTAACGCATCTAAGATAGTACGGTTTGTTCTTTCTACCTGACCATTCGCACGTGGGCAAGCAATTGTACATAAAGTGTGTCTAAACTGTTTTTCAACCGAGAAACTCTTGAAGTGCCTACTTGTAAAAGCCTTTCCGTGGTCGGAAACAACACGCGCAGGAAACCCAAATAGGCAGAAAATCTTCTTCAATATGCGTACAGTTTCAATGGAATTTATTGTGCGGGTGGGCTCAGCAATAACAAATTTAGAAAATGAATCTGAAAATGGATTATAATCTCATAGTACTTTATGTAAATTAACTAAATTTCCTTGAAAGCTATTAAATTTATTTTCACAATCAGCGTTCTCGTTTCGCAACGGAATGCTCTTCCACATTTTAAACGTGCTGCACGTATTTGTGGTTTAGATAGAGTCATGTTTCTTTTAGCCAATTTAATCTTATGGTTTCCATCTGCATTCATTGCATCTATACTGTTGTAAAAAAGTTCAAGGATTGTTTTATTTTTGCTTGTTTGTCCGTTCTAATCTCTACTACCACCAATCAAAATGTTGTTCTACTTTATAGCCTATTTACTGATACTTAATATCATGCTACGACTTTAAGAGGACGGTAATTATCATGCCAAATTATGGTTCAAAACAAATTCAAGTGCCAAAGGATCGTGTGTGTAGAAGGGGCTGAGGACGGATTGGCCCTCTGACAAAAACTGAGCATTACAGAGAAGGTGCAAACTGTAAATGCAGTAGTCAGATAACATTTCGTGTGGCTCAGTTGTATTAGAAGCTTCCTATGTAACAGTCACCCTTATACGATGTTTTTTAGATACGCTAAGACTAATTCAGAAAAAAATATACGGATGGATGCGATTCATACCCAATTTACATAAATAAAAATCAATTGTGGAATATATGTAAACACAAGCAAATGAAAAATATGGAAAAAAATATTCATACAAGAAAGTAAGAGAGACAAAAGGTAGAACAAAAGATTGACAGCTTGACATTCAGTTGTTCCGATACCATTTTATTTAATTTCATGGTCGTATAAAGGAAAGATTTGGTTCTAATTTTCGTTTTAAATGTATCGTTAAGCCGAGGCGAGCTTATAGTCTGTAAAGGATATAATTAAAAAAAAAATAACATAAAGCGATTATCACTTTTAATAATCCTGCATTACATCAAGGCAGTCTTAAAATACATACATCACTTATAACAACTGGTAAATAATTACGTTCAAATGTATGTTACAAAATACGTATAATCGGCCGGTCGGTCGGTCAGGGAGACCAATTGTTAACACTCTGTAGACACTGTGACTATTTATCCGGGCAGAGCTTGGCCTTACAATAATTTCCATATAGGAGTGCATGTAGATCAGCGACATCTAGCCCTTTATATGCCGAACTCCCACCAATGAAGTTCTCACACAGGTATGAATAATGAACAGCCGATAACTTCAACCAATAGCGTTTGAGGTCATTAGTAAAACCCCCGATAAAGTCTATAGCGCGGTATCGCAGGTCAATAGTGGCTACCCCGGGTGGCGTTGTCTTGCCTTTCGGGTGTGTCGTAGCGGCACCGGACGTAGTCATTAACATATAACAAAAAAGTAAGAAAAAAAGTTATTAAAAAAATAATAGACTCCGACTACATTAAAGTCGTCTGAGATAGCATTATTTTATACGATGTAGAAACTTGATTTAAAAACACATCTACATAAAATAAATAAGAATACGATACAAGCAAACTTTAGCATAAATAAAGCACTTAAAGTGTTCTCGTAACGAAAGTTTTAAACAGGGAATACATAGAATAATTCTTAAAGAGATAACGCTCTACGGTCAGAAAAATAAGTGAATTTACTTGTAATCGAGGAATAGTTACTTTTAAAAATAAATTCGAGATCTCGTTTCTGTTCTATAGAACAAACTTTTTAATATCCTAAAAAAACTTAAATGACTTATTTCACATAATTGTAAGGACAGGTAGAATTAAACGTCACTCGATATATATGCACGTCACTGATTTATTGTAATCACAGAGCTATTATAAGCACAAACAATTCGATACTCAGACGGAAAGAGCTACCGAGCGTTAATGTGGTGCAAGACTGCCCCGAGTCGAAGCACGCACGGCCTTTTATGGCTGGCTATCCCTACCCCACTTGTAAGGCGTGGCTAGATGGCGTTATCGGCGGGTGGGGTAGTTACATGGCTTGGCTTGGCTATGGCGATACTTCCGGTGGCAGCACTAGGCATTACGTACGGTAGTGCTTCCGGTGGGCTTACGTACAGTAGTGCTTCCGGTAGGCAGTACCGTGGCGCGATACATTGTACTTCCGGTTGTTACAGTATATTTTATATCATAAGAGGCAAACGAACTGGTGGATCACCTGATGTTAAGTGATCACCGCCGTCTATAGACACTAGCAACACCAGGAGTGTGACAAGTGCGTTGCCAGCCTGTGTGTGGGGGAAGGTGAGGAGAGGGGGAGGGGAGGTGGTCTTCCGGCGCTCTCACTGACGAACAAAGCAAGCACTGTTACTTCTCGTCGGTTTTCTCTGAGAGACCCTCTCTGAGAGAGGGTGGTTGTACCGCGGGCGAGCCGACCCATTCATGCTGAAATCAGTAATAGTTTCAGCGTGGCCCTAACACCTACACAATAATGTTCGGAGGGGTAAAAAAAATGTTATGTTAATTATGTTATGTTATTATTTTATCACTTGAATCCTAAACCGAGCTACAATCCACATGAGTAATCCGAATGATTTATTTGAAGCGCAATCGAACAAACTTCAACAAAGTTAATCAATCCTCAATCAGAGAGCTGGAGTACGAAATCGAAACGGAATAAGGGGCGTCTTTATTTACTTTAGCCTTCGATGTAGGTACCTATCACTTATCATGCGGAACGTTCACGCTACGCTTCTCATGAGACCATCAAATTGGATCAAGAGAAATTAGGGTTGCCGGACTTTTCACATTTGTAATTCTAATGACATTTTATACCTCTTAGTACCAATCGTGAGAAGGAAACGAAAAGAGAGCACATAATTACATGTTATACAACAAAGTCCTCTGCCACGCTTGTCTGTCTGTCTGTTCGCGATAAACTCAAAAACTACTGAACTGTACTGTTGTGTAGTGAAGGATATAAAATTATTGATGAGGAAGGTTTAGGTACATAATATGTCAAGTTTTTTTTATCGTTATCAGGGCACGAAGACGTCCACCGGACCCGTTAGTTATTAATAAAACAATGCTTTTCAATTGGGCTGAATGGATATCAAAATGGCCGATAAACATAACCATCCAATCAAATTGGCTCATTTTGAAAATCGTATGTTTACGTTTCGTTATTCACATACTTTGATTATACAGATACAAGTGTATTTTATGATTTCTGAATCTACCTACCTACTAGCTACTGACTGTATGATCGACTAGCTGATCCAGGCACGCATTGCTGTAGCTCAGTTATTATGTAATTACATATTGATAAGAATTCATAATTGGTGTTCATAATATGACCAATAAACATCACTTAACGAACTAACACGAAGCGGAAGCTCTCAAAAGGAAAAAGAACAGATTTTGAAACATTCTTAATTAGGTCCGCTTCTATTGATCTTAGCGTGACAATATATAGCCTATAAGCCTTTCTCGATAAATGAGCTCTCTAACACTGAAAGAATTTTTTCGTAGTTCCGTTTTCAGTAGTTCCTGAGATTACACCATACAAGCTCACAAACTTTACTTCTTTATAATATTAAATATAGTATAGTATAGATGAAATTTCGTATAGGCAAGAAAAGAGACGTTTACAAAATTATTTAAAGTGGTTTTATAAGACGTATATTAAATAATATTGACAAATTAATTATTTTGCAGGGTGGTAGGGTTTTACAGCCTGACTGGGTCGCAATCACCATGTATATGGCAAAAAAGCCAACACAGTATTTCGGGATTAGCCTGTGCATATCCAGCTTCTTCTGAAGTCTATAGAGATCTCGTGCCGCCCCAACTATAGCGGCAGATGTACACTGTGGGGTTTTAGTCCGTGCGAGTCGGACATAACCCACCCTCTCCCCCGAGAGGGTGGTGTACCCATAAGGGATTTCCTCACGTAAAAAAAAGGCCGACATGACAGCGGCGACTGGCGATGGATACTACTCGCATATATATATATATATATATATACATACTCACGATTCTACTCACGTTAATCTAAATTTAACCTATCGTTCGGTAACAGTACATTTTTAATCCAAGGTACCCTATGTTCTTTCCTGTACGTTTCCTGTTGTCGTATGCAACATTTCACGATGATCGGTTCAGTTGTGAAGTCTTGAAAATGTAACAGACACGCATACGAATTTTGAATATTCGTTAGGATTTGGAGGACATCGATATTTATTATAATCATATTACTCAAATTTGAATTTAAAGTCAAATGAACGAATTTGAATTATTAATGAGATATGAGTGAAATGAAATAATAATGATATTATGATGAAAACGACAGCCCTAATGAAACCGCAGTTTGGTCAGTACCCTCACGTAACCCGCTCGTAGATTTATATCGATAAACACTGTGGCATTTTGCGGTATGAATTACTTCAACTACTATTAATGATGTCGTATCACTTTATATGGGAGTAGACTGAGGATTTAATACACTTATCGTCGATTAGCAAACAACACCTTTTTACCTTTGAATTTTATTGGATAAATATTCTCATGACATGTTAAATTACATATCACATTCTGAACGTTCCAACCAATAAGAGCTGGTCTTCAAGCCACTACTTACTGCATGTAGACAAGTTTAAGATAAGGTATATCGGCGGAACTACAATAATTAGCCGATTACCAGAATAATTTGATGATTTTATAATGAGTTCATAAGCAATTACTTCACAATAATTGCCATGATTACATTTCAATACTTAGTATAAAACTTATATACGCGCGCACATACGTCGCACCCTATAAATACGGCCGCACAGAGCTTAGTCCGGTGAAGCTGTAATGCTAGGTCAATAGCGTAGTCAGTTCGAGAAAAAAAAAAGCACAGGAGACATTCACTATCGAGCCGCCGGACAGTACGGATCTCTGTGTGACGTCATTACATTGTAAATAAATGAGTAATCACCATGATTATAACACTAGTGACGTCGGCCCAGCTGACGTCACGCTCTTTAAAAATACTATTGAGGGTCGTCCTCCGTCAATTTTTTCAACAATTTTTTTACTCCACTGTAAAGTGACTCAAATTGACTTCCTGATTGCTGAAACTGAGTTGTTTGCTAAGAGACGTTACATATGATGTTGATAGACTTCTGACCGTCTTGATCTACAATAACTGCGTTAACTCTGAAGTTGCTTATTACATCTTTGTCTATAAGATACGTACGCACAGGGGATATATGACATCATACTTTAGTGTAGTTGAAAGCCACTGATAGACGTCCTTTTAATTCACCGGGTTTTGCATCAAGTGCATTACATGGAATACAAATACTTACATCTAGGATAAATCCTAGTTCGTTGGTTAAGTTGATAGCGTATTCGAACACCGCGTAGGTCCAAATCCTAGCTACTGAGACGGATATTTCGATGAAGGAAAACAACGTGATTAAACCAAACGATACAATGGTGGTAGGGCTTTTCCTAAGTCCGGCTAGCTATCACCTTGTAAAGTCGACGCATTATGAACTGGGACTTCGGGTCATAAATTATATTTATCTGTCTGTCCCGCTCGCACTTACAGGTCTTATGAAGAGGTGTAGTGATGTGCGTAAGAATTGTAGAGATGCATATCGATAACTCGATAGGTACGATCGATATGCTAACTTACGTTAAGTATTAATAGGAATAATTTTTCTCTATCCGAAAATAAAAGTGTTTAATATGTAAGATAAAATGTTTGTGTCGCCGTAATCATAGAGAAACTGTATAGATCGTAATGTGGCTCTGGGAAAGGTCGTTTTCATCTTTTCTAGGGATATTTCTTAGTTCTTCAAAAATCCTCATTCGTATCTTCCCCATCTGTGTCATCTTCCTGTAGGATAATTATCAGAGTTGGTGCTTGATCTCTTAAAATAGTTTTCTTTAAGTCCTTATCCTGGATTGCGTAACGAAGCGTAAATAATGTAATGAGTGTCGTAACAAAAAATCTTATATTTAGAGAAAAACAACAACCCTTACTCGTAACGACTAATCAGAAGTCAGAGTGCTAATGAAGGTCACGATGACGCAACATCCCCGCGTGCGCAGGTAGCTAAGTATCGTTAACGGGTTGCATTGCGTGCACACTCCTACTGCCAGTGACATTGCCCGACGACTCAGTTTAAAATGCGTCGACTATAGTTGAAAACCTGTCGCCAAGCACCTTGTGGTGTGTTCCAGGAGCTGAACTTGAGGGCCAGTTCTCTTTAGCATGTTTACCATTTTAGACCAGATCGTCAATTAACAGATTAGATTGTGTTCAAACGCTAAAACCTATAAAGTATTTTTAAAAGGCGAACCCCTCCAATCCTGATATCCATCGCCAATTCCTCCCATTACTAGGGCTTAACGCCATATCTTTTTGCCTTGTTCATGGACGGACACCCATTCTAAAAGTTAGAGTAAAAGATGCACTCTGGTATTATTTGCTTTTCAATGCGTGAGATTTCATAGAAATAAACTGTCACCACATTAAACAAACTTCAATGTAACATAACTTAATTTCCCATACACAATCAGACTATTGGAATTTTACCTCACGATAGACGTGCAGATTTAATGGTAAGAAACAGTCTTCGTTTCCAAGGAGTGTAAAAAATTGTATCTACGAAGGCGTTTAAAATCAATTCTAAAATAATTAGATTCTAAAAAGAACAAACACAGAATATATAACATAGTTGTTCCATTTATATAGACTCTTTTCATAATAATGTTCATTCAAAGCCGCGACAATAATACCACAACCGCGTCACAAGCATATGTCTCGTCCAGAACACTTCCTTTCAAATACAACTGAGAAAAATATTATCTCTCTATAATTACCACTCCAAATTATTGCGAATATCTATATTCTGTGTCATCTAATAATAAATTTATACCTAAAAATGAGCCGCAAAAAATATCCACGTGTACTTTAGAAGCACGTTACAAAAATAATTCATCACATTTTTTAAAATTATATTCTGGTCACGAAATAAAAATAATGTTATTTTCCCGTTAAAGATTTATGCAAATTATCAAAGCGGAAGCGCCGAGATTACATTGAAAAAACACGCACCAATTTTACTTGGTTCATCACGCAATCCGGTCATAAAATAACATTAAAATATATTGTTGTTAGCGAATCCACCCGGCTTCGCATGGGTACAACGTATCGACGTGCCATAATAAGTGTAATTTAATATATGAATCATATTTTGGTAACTTGATGTTAATCAATTCAATAAAAGAATCAATTGGCCATCAGTTCAAACAAATTTCGTATCTAGTCTTACAAACTGTTTTAAATTTGTATTACCTTCTCAGATATATACTGTAAGGGATTAGCCTACATTTAATTTCCAAAATTACTAAGATATTCAATTACATAAGGGTTGATATGGATTGATTAAATAGCTTTGTAAACATCCCACTATTTTTAATAATACGTAAAAGCTAGCATTCGGTGTAAGTCCTAAGACATCTCTGATTTTTCTGTTCGTCTTTGGAAGATATTCAATTCCGTAATGTATTATTGTGTTGTTAGTTAGCATTGTAAGTTTTTTTCTGCTTTCTGTAAATATTATATATAACATTATATATGAAAACCCTGTCAAAATCTGTTGCGAAGTCTAAAAGAACTAAAAGAACACACAAACTGACTCATATACTATCTTTGTTTTATACTATTTATTATTGATTTTATATTATCCCTTTGGTAGTAACTTAAAGCCTATGTATTTTAGAATAACTGGTATTATGTATTCCTTAATCTAAAAAACAATCAAGGCAGTCATAAGGCCTATTGACAGATGTGAAAACTCAAAACAATGGAATTTCTAAATCTTTTTTGAATTTGTAAATCCATTACATTGAAATTATTAACATTAGTTTGTTTTTCAGATCTATTGGCAGTCGGAACAATTAAATAATCAAGCATTAATATGATAAGGTGTATAAACTCAATACAAAATATCAATATTTGTACCTACACATGTCAAAATACTACGCGTCGCTAGTCTGAAACAAGTGCAATACATCATGAGCATGTCGAGGTCATCGGTGACACGAACCCATAAGTATTTCTTTCACCAAAAATCGGTCAACGTGACTAAAGAAGTTTTCACTTCAATAATCCAATATTTCAATATGTTATTACACTTTCAACATTTCAATCCTTCAAACCGTAATAGGAATACCTACGAATAATGGGCAACGTCCCGTAAAAATGATAAACGAACTGCATTTCCAATGCATTTTGTGAACGCCGCATAAATTGTTCAACGGTATAAAATATGTAAACGAAAATACCCATACGAGGGGATAAAGAAAAATTCGAAACGCGGCTTCAAACGTATATTATGTAAGAAACCCACATACAACATTCACTAGCGTCGTATCTCAAACGCTTTTACGGGAATTTGTTATCGTTTCCTGCATATTACATTCCACGCGAACCATTTTATGTGGTTACTACATTCTGATACATAGTTGAATTCGTATTACACCCGTTTGATATGTATTTACCGTTACAGGAAGTATTGTGGTGTTTAGTTGTCGATTTATATCTGTGAATTTGTTTCTAATTTAACTAATTTACTTAAATTAACTTAATTAATTAACTTAACTTAATTAATTAAATTAACTTAAATTTAAGTAAATAATTACAAAGAATTGATACGAACACAAGAATAATTATCATTATCAGTTGTTGAAATGTTACCAGCTCTAATCAAATACAAAATAATATATAACAATAGCCTAGACATCAAAAACTGGGTCAAACATATATCTAATATTATGATCGGACTGAGTTCGACACGACTTCATCGAACTCAATAAATGAACTTAAGATATCAGTAATTGTATCAGAAGTCACCCTGTCAAACCTAGAGCTGAACAACGCAATAATAATGTAATAAATAAAATTATCAAAGATGTAACATCAAATTGTGTTTCACAATAACACGAAATATTAAATGTAAGAGATATTAAATTGAGCGCAATGAAGCAACGGTCCGTTACAAATTGAAGCTGTTCACACATGATTACCACATAATTATACATTACAATTGGATCTTACTGTTATTATAAATGGGATAAAAATCAGAGATGACGATTGCTAGAGTGGTCTATTCGGACGTCGAATTTGGAATTCTACAATAGATTAATTAAGTTGTTTAGAGAAGCCAGGTATTGCTACAGTATATAGAAATAAAATATGCAATCTAATTATTCTGTGAAACTGTTTTAAAATAAGAAGTTTGTGATAGTTGTATGTCGTAGGAGGCAAACGAACAGGTGGGTCACCTGATTAAGTGATCACCACCGTCCATAGACACTAACAACACCAGGGTAGTCGCAAGTGCGTTGCCAGCCTATGTTTGTAGAGAATGTGGGGCGAGGGAGAAGGGAGCGGAGGTGGTCTCCAGCGCTCTCGCTGACCGAACGAAACGCAACAATGCAAGCACTGTTACCTCACGTCGGTTTTCTGTGAGAGGGTAGCACTACCCCGGGGCGAGCCGGTCAATTCATGCTGAAATCAGTACTAGCTTCAGCGTGACTCTACCACCTTCAAAGTTTGATTGATGAGATTAAGAAGTGTGTCTTTAAATTCAAAACAAAGGATCAGTATAACAGAAGGGAAATCTTTATCATTATATATTTTAAAACAAAGCCCTGTGCCATGTCATCTTGTCGAATAAAATGATTGATGAGGAAGGCTTAGGTATATAATTTGTCAAGATTTTTTATTTTAACAGGACGGAATAACGACCACCAATCCCGCTAGTGTAGTATAAAAAAGTAGTAATTTGACAATAAATATGCCTTTCATGCAAACAGCTGTGAAAATAAAAGTCTTATCATTATTTTCTTACATAAGAATTAATATTTCACCGATTCTGTGCATTTGCTTGAGCGTAATATGACGATATAAACACATTTATAAACTACGAATGTCCTAAGTTTTCTCAGCTTATTCCAAGTTAAATCTTTTTTCTTAGCGAGTACTTTGTAGTTCATTTACTTTCCTGCATTGGGTCCTTTTATATGAACTAGTGGGTGCCCAGTTTTCGACATTCGACCATAGTTCATTGATTTTTTAAAGGGATAAATATTATAATAATAGTTGTATGTTATAATATCATTATTGAATGTATAATGAAAAAGGGTAATTGGAACGTAAAAGTAAAATAATACATACAGTCGAGCATAGCAACCTCCTTCACAACCTTTTTTGAAGAGTCCTTTATTGACAGATGTCAAAATGTCTTTTTTATTTACATGTGTATATATGTTGTGTAAAATAGAAGCAGTAGTGTGAGTAATGCATATTTTAATTAATTTAATGTACTTCTAATGCATTTTATATAAAATAAATAGCGTTCTGCACTTCTCCTCCATATTAACTTTAACTATGCCAAATTTCACGTCCATCCGTTCACCCAATTCCGTTAAAAAGGGATACAAAGTTTAGGCTTCACGTATTAGTATATATGATGAAGATGATGATGATGATAACTTATTTTTATGTTATATTTTTACACTTATATCAATCTACTAGTGTTAACTTTTTACATTCACATACTAAGTCGCGTGAATTCGTTCACTTACAATTACAATCGTTCATGCAATATCTACGCAATAAAGCAAAAAAGCACTCATACGAACGGCAAACGTCGCTACGGAACATCTGATCAGTTACGGCCTATCTCCACTTCACACGCAAACTGTAACGTGTTATAAGTTTTGTAACAAAGCCATTCGAAACAATATTTTGTTCGATTAGGATTGTAAAGTTAAATTAATCAAATAGAACAGATCAGAATGTTTGAAATATCCACTGAACAAGTAGAATTCTTTATACAACAGTCTTACATTTGAGGACTTTTATAAGACTGTAATTCTATTAATTCCTAGTAACACCAGTTGATCCCCGCCCACTTCATTGAGTATTATAAAAAGTAGCAAATATTTCACTGAATTTCAATAATAGTTTAAAATATTCAACGAAAAATTGTGCATCGAATGGTGTCAGGCCAATATTCTCAAGTTTTTCCATGGTTGAGCCTCTAAGAAATGTATTTTCATCAATATACATTATAAAACAAAGTCCTCTGCCACGGCTGTCTGTCTGTCTGTTCGCGATAAACTGGAAAACAACTCAGCAGATTTTCATGCGGTTTTCACCAGTAGTTCACGAAGAAGGTTGAGGTATATAATTTGTCAAGGCTTTTTTATTATCAGGGCGGGACAACGTGCGCTGAACCTGGTAATTGCATATATAGATAAGGTATATATAACATAAGATACTTATATACATAATATTATTATGTACTTCTTTTTTAGATATTTCATTTAATTGTAGATTTATTACATTTCTCTAGTTCTGAGTTTTGGGATAAAGACGCCGCATCATAAAGCTCCCTCCCTAATGTGGGTGTCGTCTTTAGAAGTATAATGTAATTTGTAACCATTTTCTAAATCTTAAAGAGATTCAAAGTTTAAGCTTAGGGTTTTAGATATACCTCACGAGTATAATTCTATCGCGGTAAGAAAAATTAGGGCATCCAACTAAAACAAAACAGGAGGAAAGGCCGAAAAGTCCAGGGGCTTAGCAAAGTACGTGTAATTCGTTTTAGATTAAATGTGATGCGAGAATAAAAGTCTTTAGGAAAACAAGAAACTAATATTGATCGTGACTGTTTTTCTGATTCTGAATATATATAACTGTAGCATGCGCACCGCCGAAGTGGCTTTCTGCTACTCTGGGGGACCCCGAAGGGTCTTCGAGAACCTTTAGAGTTTTCGTTCAGATCCAGCTAACAACAGTAAAGATACAATGCACGTACCTCGTGATCTTCTCTCTGTTCCAGCTGGCCGCTGAGCTTCCACGAATGTTGGATAATGATTCTTGTTTTGATGATGATATTTGTTTGAGCACATTATAATGATCGTCTCGATAGTTCGTTGGAAAACAGAAGAATGAATGACACTTTGTTCTTTTTCGTTGACGTTCACGTGCATGACTACCAAAAAGTTTGGGGTGTAAGGGGTGTCAAATAACATCTAAGAATTGAGACATCCAAGCCAACCTTACCTGCACGTGGTGCACCCTGCTGAATAACGAACGAGGCAATGGCGAAAGCGGGGTGGTAGGGTTTTACAGCCTGACTGGGTCGCAACCACCATGTATATGGCGAAAAAGCCCGTCATAGTGATTCGCTTTTGCGAGTCGCGTTTCGGGATCAGCCTGTGCATATCCAGCTTTTCGCAGGCCGGCATGACAGCGGCGACCGGCGATGGACAGTATGTACTCGTTGGTCGCCATTGTTTTTGGATTGTACTATGCTTACCATCAGGCATAGTGCAGTCACTTTGCCGTGCTACTATAAAAAAAAAAAAAAAAAGTTGGAGTCTCGATACTATTAATTAACTGAGATCTGAACGTCAACAATCGATTTATATAAAAAGGTTCTATCACATAATGATGACGATACAATAACACTTAATATTGCAAGGACACAGATGGGTGATACAGAGATATGTTTGTATCGTAGGATTAGTTGTGAATGAAATTAAATGAATCAACAATTCTGTTTATCTTAAGACGAACAATATGCACGTCTTGTCTCATATTTTCAACAAACATTTAAATCTATACTAATATTATAAAGCTGGATGATTTGTTTGTTTATTTGGTTGAACGCGCTAATCTCAGGAACTGGTCCGATTTGAAAAATTGTTTCATTGTTAAATAGCTAATTTATCGAAGAAGGCTGTCATCACGGTAAGACCAATAGAACTGGAGTACCAATGAAATGTTTCAAAATCGTGTCTTTTCCTTTTGAGAGCTTCCGCTGCGTGTTACCTAGCTCAAAGTAAGTATTCCCTGCGAACGAAGTCACGAGCAGAAGCTAGTTCCACAATACTGCTAAGATACGCTTATACTGATAAAGTTACATCTTTTCCTATACTTATCTAATACCTCTGTGTCTAATTCTATACTTTTATTACTATTAATCTAGATATTTCATGTGCTACTACATTCCGATTCAAAGGAAGTAGTTGCTTACATATAATAGTATACAATACTCTTAAGGCTGACTCTCAGACCTGCGGTCCTATTGAGGTTGTTTACATTTACTTAAAGCCCTAGTGACAAAGAGGTCATATAAGACATCATGTAGGTTGGATGCCCATTTCATATTAAAAAAAGTCAAGATAAAGGATGCCAACAGAAGTGGAAGCTCAAAACAATCGAGTAACTGAGTAGTTATTTGAAATACTAAATAAATAATTATAGTTTGAACTATTTCAATTTCATTGGCACTCGGAGCGATAATTACCCACATTGTATATAGTTTATTAATTAACTCAGAATATTATGGACTGTGCAAGCTGAATACAAAATATCAATAGTACAAGCACAGAGATCGCTATAACTACTACGCGTCCCTAATTTGACGCAAGCATAATACGTCACGAGGATTTCGACGTCATCGGTGACGGTCGGTGAGGCGAAATTACAAGATTATACCCATCCAAAAATTTAAACACGCATATGACGCTTCACTGATGACGCAGTTTTTTAATCTATCAGACTTTTTGACATTTATCATACTCCTTTCCATTGCATATTGGCAAGTTGCTAGTTTATTCAATATTTCTTGATTTAAAGGTCATAAAAACTGCGTCATCAGAAATAAAACAAAAACTACAGATGTAACAACCAAAGTCAAAAAACTTAAATAGAGATGGGCTGGCCACGTAATAAGAGGATACGATAAATGGAGCAAAAGAGTGACACAGTGGTACCCCAGGGAAGGAAAAAGAAAGAGAGGTAGACCGCAGAAACGTTGGGATGACGACATCCGAAAAGTGGCAGGAGTCATGTGGAACAGAGTGGCTCAGGAAAGAAACGAATGGAAAAGGCCGATTGGCAAACAGATCTGGAGATGGTAACGAAAAAACAAATACTAGTTTAAAAAGTTTAATTAGCATAAGAGCTAAGAATTAGTTTAAGTTTTAAGTTTAACCTTTCTGTAAATCATTTAAAGAGATCTGAATAAAAGGCTATTTATTATTATTATTATTATTTATGACGCTTCACTAACATGTCGAAGTCATCGGTGACGCGACTCTGTTTTTCTCCGACACAATAAATTTTACCTACAAAATCGCATCAACACGGCAAAAAAAATTTTTACACTTCAATAAAGAGAATAAATATATGCAATATCTCCAAGAAACCTTGCATATGTGTTCTATTTACGTTACATGATACCCATAATTCGTTTTGATTATAAAGGAACTCACCCTTTATCGCAACACAAACATGTCTCAAAAGAACACCGAACACAGGCCGAAGGCAGTCATTAGAATTTCCCAAGAATAAATTAAGAATATAAAGGCCCGGCGTTAAGTTTGCTTCACTTTGAAACTTAATTACACTTAACAGGTATAATTTGTTCGCCCTTTAACTCGTTTAATAAGTTTATGAAGACGGCCCAGAAGTTGTGCCGTCGTTTAGCGGCGTTCGCTCGAGCAATAATGTTTTTAAGCGCGATACTTTTGACACTGACAGAATTGTTATTATTATTAAATTTATTTTTTCTGTAATAAAACATAAAGTTAATGGTTCTGAATAGTTTTTTCCGAGTTTTCGTATAAGAGTTTTGTGACAATAAATGGTCAATAATCATTTTATAGTATATAACCTATCAAATAGGAATGCTAATAATACATTCCTACCAACTAGTTAGTTACTAAAGTGTAAACGATTACTATACAAAATTGTATTTAAATCGCTTGAAGGTTTTCAACTTGATACGCGTAAAAACGAACCGTACACAAACATTAAAAAAAAAACTATGGTAATGTATTCCACCATCCATTCTAAAGCCCCCCAGAGACTTGTTTCTCAAATAACTATAGTACTAATTTCGTCTCTTTATAGTATTATATATAAGACTAGCGGGCACGGCGGACGCCGTCCCGCCGTGATAAAAAAGCCTTGACAAATTATATATCTAAACCTTCCTCATGAATTACTTTATCTACTGGTGGAAATCACATGAAAATCCGGTTATTAGTTTTTCAATTTATCACGAACAGACAGACAGAAGTGGCAGTCGACTTTGTTTTATAATATGTAGTGATGTGGTGATATACACATATAAGAATGTATACAAGTATACAAAATATATCCTTTATGTTACTCCGATATATAATCTACCGTACCAAATGTCAAAATCGGTCTATTATAATTTTTGTGGGATACGCGTACAAACGACAGACCGGTAGACAAAAATCATGAAAATATGTTCTGTCATTGTTTATATTTAATGTGCATATTTTGTCTTTTTATTATTTTAAGTATAAATTTACTATATTAATGTCTGCCTTACGGTGCCTGCAAGTGTGTGAGCGTATAATTGTCATTAAAGGATTCTTTTAATACATTATGGAGTTTAGTATTTGACCTCAGTCTCAACTGATTTAAATGACGATTCCATGATGCTAAACACGCTAAACCAAGATATACTGGGTCTCATTTATATCTACAGGGACACACTCATAGGTGATTAGTAACAAATGTTTAACTATATATAAAAAATCAGGAATTATAAAAACGTCTTTAATACTTTTTGAAAAACAGACGTTCCTTATTATTAATCTAACTAAAATCATAATATTATCATATCATATCTCTGGTGAATATTACAATAACAGAACAATACTACAACAAAGTTGATCCACCATTACTCACGTGAAAGGTGCTAAAACTGCAACAAAGTTATATAAATCTATTAACTCGGAGGAGAAATATAGTACAGTATATAATGAGGTGGTTCTATGAGTACTCATTAGTTGTGCTGTGATACGCGGTCAGCTTACAAAACGGAAACTTGCGGTCTCAACTGCAGTTCTTGGGAACGTGTGAAATGCGCGTAAACTTTGTTAATTAAACAGTCATTAACGGTCGAAAGTTTCTACTTAAAATGATAACGAGTAAACCGTATGTTAAGTAAAATACGTGTATGTTACTTTAATACTTCATATGTACTTGTATATTTTGGAATAATATTTATTTACTAGTTTCCGCCCGCCACTTCACCCGCGTGGAATAGTTATTTTGGGTTAACGGTAACACGCAGCGGAAGCTATCAAAAGGAGAAAAATTGATTTCGAAATATTTTTCATCGGTGCTCCGCTTCTATTGGGTTTAGCGCGATGATATATAGCCTATAGGCTCTCTGAATAATATTATTTTTAACACTGAAAGAATTTTTGAAATCAGACCAGTAGTTCCTGAGTTTAGCGTGTTCAACCAAACAAATAAGCCTTATAATATTAGTATACTCGTAGATTACTACTTTCTCTCGTATTTACCTCGAGCCGTCGTTCAAATTACAATAACTTTTGATAGAGTGAACCGATTTTAATGAAACAAAGACTAAGTTATTCTCGAAGATATGATATAAATAAACTATATTGTGAACCCATTACTTTAGCAATGATGCGTGTTTGTAGCAATAGTCAAAAAAGTTTCTTTGGAAATTATTGTTACAATGTATATTATAAATATTGAAATGATCAAATCGGATATACAGTATTCTTATTGTGCACTCTGTCATGTAAAGGGAAACAGAAAATATCCCTCTCAAATTATTCATAAGCATTCTCGTAACTGACTCATATCCTATTCATAGTCGTGGAGGTTGTAAAAGATTTTATATTTCTCCATTAAAGTATTTCTTTCAAGTACTTGACGCGGCGCTTGTAATATGGATTTTTGGAGAGTATGAAATATTCGTAAAATAAACCAGATAAAAGCACGACTTTATGAGGAGGTTGGGAGGTTCGTGATGATATTTTTCATATGTATTTTAAATTTAAATATTGAATATCGATGAATTGCACAGCCTCCTTACCGGACTAAGCCTTGGTTTCAGAAGAAAACTGTGTTCATTGTCAATCTAGATTCAAGCAAAAATGTTCATTCAAAGGAAAATAGCCTAAGAAAATAATATTATATACTAGCTTCCACCCAAGACTTCATCCCCGTCGAATACTTACTTTGAGCTAACGCTAACTTTAACTTGCGACTTCGTTTACGTAGAAGGTGAAAATATTTTTAAATAATAGGTACGTTAACCCTGATTTACAAAACATACTTCATTGGCGCTCCGCTCCTATTGGTTTTGGCGTGATGATATAGCCTATAACCTTCCTCGATAAATGAGCTATCTAACATTGAAAGAAATTTTTAAATCGAACTCGTATTTCCTGAGATTTACGCATTCAAGCATACAACTCTTCAGCTTTATAATATTAAGTATAGGTCATTGTATTTTGAAGACTTACACCGATATTTAGTTTTTCCTTATGGTTCTAATCTATTATATTACTGGTTTCAGCATGAATGTGTCGGCTCGTCCGGGGTACTACCACCCTCTCACAGAAAACCGACGTGAAGTAAGAGTACTTGCATCGTTACATTTCGTTCGGTCAGTGAAAGCGCTGGAGGCCCACCTCCCATCCCCTCTCCTCTCTTATATCCCCCTCCCTCCCCTAACCCCTCCCCTCAAAGGGGCAACGCACTTGCGACTCCTCTGGTGTTGTTAGTGTCCATGGACGGTGGTGATCACTTGCACACTAACAGCAGGTATATATATATATATATATATCTGGTGTCTTTAATCTTAATTTAAAGTATTATTTATTTTCAAAGAGTGTGGTATCTGTACATATTGGTCATGTGGGTATGTCAATAAGCAGTTGTGTCGCGACTTGATGTATATTTGTTCTCGCTCCACACTTTATCCCTAATACCCTACTATAGCGTTTGATCGCAGTCTTACCTGATATAGCCTAAGATGGTAAACAAGCCAAACAAAGAAAAGAACTAGGTGTCGAGGGCAGCTGCTGGAATACAATTCTTAGGTGCTTCGCGACAGACTTTCAATATGGAAATGGTAGCTAGTAGGACGGACTTGGAAAACGCCCTACAGTCATGCTATGGTATTAATCATTAAGTTTTCCTTCCCCGAGAGATCCGACTCATTTGCAATTATTGTAACCTACATCAATCGACGCAATATTCAAACTCGCTAACTTCTATCATTGTTTAAAAATTTAATATTCCTTATTTATTACGCCTTAATTTCAGTAAATAACTTAGTAATATTTCAAGTATTCTGTGCACGAACTCAGCACAACACGAAACACTATTGTATTAAAAACTGTTGAGGCAATCGTAAGAACCGCCGACAAAAGCTAAAACTCTAAACAATAGGATAACTGTTTTTTTAAAATTCCTAAATAAATTATAATTGTGATTATTTAAATTTCGATTATGAAATTCAAATGATTAACATTCTTTATTTAATTCTTCATTTCATTTTCATTCTCGTCTTTTAATCTATTGGTACTCCGTGTAATAATTAAATACTTTTTTTATATAAATTAAATCAATTAATTAATCAAACGTATGTTGGGCTGCACAAGCTCAATACTAAATAACAATATTACATGTGCATGTACATGCTAGTCTGGCGCGAGACTAGTATATCACGAGCATGTCGAGGTCAACGGTGACGCGAACCCATAACTTTTTCCCCTACTAAAAATCGCTCAACGCGCTAGAAGTTTTCACTTCAAAAATTCGAGACAAGAACTTGATGAAAACAAATATCACAGTGAAGCCACAAAGAAAATTATCTTTTATAAGATTGGGCTGAATTGAAACATTATACATATTTTCAGTATAATGAGACCTTAACTACATATTTTGATAAGAAACGGTACTAATAAAAATAAATGTTGTAAGGACAACGGGTTAATTTGTATTACTATATATGAAAATAAAATGAAAGCGTCCATTGCTTATACAGTTTCTAAAAACGTATAAAGAACTTCCCAGAATACAGTCTGTCCCACATGTAATTGTGTTTTTATGGATGTTAAGGAATAATAAAATTGTACAAAGGAGACTTAAAATCAGTAAAAGGTATATAAAATTAAGTTTTGTTTTTGTTTTTAAATATTTTTTTTATGTCATAGGTGGCAAACGGACAGGTGTGTCACCTGATGTTAAGAGATCACCACCGTCCATGGACACTAACAACACCAGAGGAGTTGCTAGTGCACTGCCACCCTTTGGGGGGAAGGGTTAGGTGAGGGGAGGTGGGTCTCCGGCGCTCTCACTGACCGAACGAAACGCAACAATGCAAGGGCAAGAGGGTGGTACTACCCCGGACGAGCCGACCGATTCATGCCGAAACCAGTACCACTAAAAACTCTAAAAACTCACCACAAATTTTTTTTATTTAATTTAGTGACTTAGGTCCACAACTAACATATCAGTCCCATCGTACCCTTTTTTTTTTCTTTTTTTTTTTCGTGGAGAACCCTCTTGCACAGACACTGCCAGGTCCCCGGGGGAGGACCTGAACTGAGTCGACCTCCAATCGACTAAAAAACTCCACGGTAACCTACGCCGCACTATGGGAGTGTCCATCGTACCCTAACCTAAGTATATTCCCAAAAGATAATTAAATACAAACTTATATAAAATCTTGGCTTCCTCACTTGTAAGTGCAAATAAGATTCTATGGAAGCTAACCTGAAAGAGATTTTATAAAATTTGTGATATACAAAATAATCCCTAATGAATACTCATAGAACGCGCAGTTTCATAGCAAAAAACTCATGTCATATAAATTCACACAAAGTCGAAGACGCAAGTCAGTTTTAAAATATACCTCGCGATAGTTACAGAAATAACATCGTTGTGCCACTTTTGTAAAAACATCACTGCCAAATTGGCAATAATAGGAAAACGGTTGCCAAGTCGTTTCCTTTTCTTGATCTAAGCTAAGATTAAAGCTTTTTATAGTGCTTGAAGAACATTTTCAATCGAACTAAAATTTAACGGGAGACGATAATGGAATTCAGCGGTATAAAAAGAAACAAATAGCTTTAGAGTAAGCACTGCTATCTAGTTTAAAATGGTACAAATCGAAATGATAATAAATGGAAGTTTCTAGACTTTTTCAGATTTAGTTGGGAGAATTTGTGGTAAGGAAATTTAAATGTGAAATGAAATATGATATATCATATCAAGAATGATTAAACCATTTTTACTCCAATCAAATTCTACATTACATATTCCTTTCAAATATGGTTTTATTTTACTCCTTTATGTTTCAAATTTGGTCAGTGTTATATTACAAAAAAGTTAAATACGTATTGAACCGTGGCTTTAAAAAGGTCTTATATTAAATGCACCGCGGTCGCTCAATGTTCGCCATCTTGTTCTTATGTCTTGCTTTGCTTACGTTAGGTTAGACTTGTGAAAAAGGATAACGCGAACTTGTCCCGGGAGAGCGCGGTGCATTTATTAGGAAACCAAATATTTAACACGTATTTATCTTTTTTGTAATAACACGCGGTTAGTTTAGCCGAGTTGGCAGATACAAAATACATGTTTGAGTTCGTTCACTAATTCTTATATGTATGTATATGTGTTATATGTAGTTTAGCTTAGTAAGATTAGCTTTATTACACCCAAGGCAACAGCCCAGGCCGAAGTTCAAGCACTTTGGTATCCTTAAGCTCGTTGCCAAGCGGCTGAGCGTCATAAGTGCTCGGCCTATTAGTTCGGCAAAGCTGTAAGCCTCTTCAGAACAATAGCGTTAGTGTACGTCCAGAGTGGACGCTATAATCGAGCGTCGAGCGTAGCGTCGCGTCCGGCGTTCGTTTCAAACACGTGAGTGGCGCGCGAGCGTCGCTCTTGGACGCTGGACGTACCGCTGAACACGGCACGTCGTACATCGGCACCGTACACATCGCACACGGCCTGAGTGCATTCGGCGGTGCGTCCAGCGTCCAAGAGTGTCGCTCGCGTGCCACTCAGAACACTCACGTATTAATGCATACGTTTGAAACGAACGCCGGACGCGACGCTACGCTCGAAGCTCGATTATAGCGTCCACTCTGGACGTACACTTAGTCATTTCGAAGAACAAATCCTTAAGCTAAATATATAAAAATAGTCTAACTTTTACAATCTCATCTTTGATTTATATATCTTTTGCATAGGCCGAATAAAATAAATTTAATCAACGACACCGGGCTCATCAAAAACATCTTACTTCAAAGAACGAATGAGATTTATTAAAAATTTTACTTTTTCATTCGTCTTCAAAGATACGCTATGGAATTGGGAAAGTTTTATTTGCAATTTTTTAGGAATATATATTTTATCAAATTATTTATACCTATTTAGTTATATAGATGCAATGTATGAGATTCATGTCACGTCATGTTAATAATCTTTGTATTTAGAAGAAATATTTACTCAGCCAATATTTGTATAACCAAGACTTATGTAATTGCAATCCTATTTTGTTCAATTCTATCATGTAATTTTATACGCAATATAATAATATTATGTAAAGTACAATTTAGAGGAAAAAGGAACTTTAGGTTGATAATTTTAAAAATCAAATTGTTCTTTTCTTATTTATTTACATATATTATTTGACACTATTATTTGATTATTCAAAAATAATCTTTATTACATTCACTTTTAGATGAATTTTTAGATTAATTATATAAATAGCTGTTACCCACGACTATGTGTAGAATTTACCAAAACAAATTAAAGCAAAAGTACGTGTGGGGCCCGCGCTATATTATACACTGCTCCTATAATTTACAAAATAGCGTGGAATCCAATTTTTTCCCAAATAAAAGAAGCCTAATATTACCTATCTAACATTGAACATCCCTTCAAAATCGATTCAACCGTTTCGTAGCTTAGCCGGAACAAACAGACAGACAAAATAAAAAATAATGTTTTTTTGTTGTAAATATTATATACACTTTTATATCAATTTAGTAAAAGGTTCTTATTTTGACATTACTAACGCACTCTTCAATTTTATAGATGTTTATAGAAGTAATTACTTGCTCACTTCTCTTCCCTAGTAAGGTATGGCCTTCTTTTAAATCCAGAGGCCCACCTCCCTTCCCCTCTACTATGCCCCTCACTCCTTTTACCCCAAACACAGGCTGGCAATGCACTTTCGACTCCCCCGGTGTTGTTACTGTCTATGGACGGTGGTGATCACTTAACATCAGGTGACCCACAAGTTCGTTTGCCAGTTGTGACCATAAAAAAAAATCCAACAGAAGACGATGTATAGTTAGAAGTATAAAAATACGCGCGTATTCAAATTTAACGTTGTATTAAAATTCGAAAACAATGGTTCAAGTGTTTTCGGATAAACAGGATAATAATTTTAAGCAGTAAAATGAAAACAAAGAAAATATCCAGTAATAACAATAAAAGAAATTCGATACAAGAAGACAAAAGAAGTTATAGAAGCCAGAACAACAGAACATTATTTAAACCGTGGAATCTCTATTAATAATTTATATACTCACATAAAGCCTCCAAAGCTCTCTATATCAAAAGCTTTATTTCTATAACGCGACCGTAAATATGACATAATATTTTATAGAGCGCCATTTCCATGCGCATCTCTATAAAATTTGAATAAATACTACATTCTCATACATAAAAATATTCGTATAGCATTCGTTTCGGAGAATATCACGTTTCTTCTTAAACGCTACATTTTGCCCTCCAACATATATATAGACCAACACAAATCGGTTATTTTACTTAATAAAGACGTCGGGCGCAGCGTTGTTAAAGCTTCTTAGTTCGATAAAATGAAAATATATAACCTTTCAAGGTATTAGAAACAACATCGTTACCATAAGTTATTTAGGGCATTGATAGAGTTTATTGAATTATCGATAGAATTTTGATTATTTCGATATTTTTTGGACTCGATTTTTATGACAAGTAGGGATGGCGATATGAGATCGATTAATCAAAAAACTATTTTAAGACTTTTAGTATTTAAAATCGATTATTTTACTCGATATTTAAACCGTAATCGATCCAGGGAATCTATTAAAAAAAAATATATATATAAAGAAATCTATTTATTCATGAATCGATAGTTCGACCGATTTGATTTTGATTTCACAGACCACGATTAGAATCGATTTAAAAATCGTTTTTTTTTTTCGAACAATCGCCATCCCTTATGTCAATCTAACGATATCGACTGGGTGATAGAAGTCCTTATCAATTGGGCATAAAAACTCCATAGGGAATGGGGTATAAAATACCAAATGTATAAACAAGGACCGGTGATTAATGTGGCATTCCTATTGACATCGCGTTACAGCTGTACCGAGATATTGTAAAGCGCCATCTATTAAAGCACAAGTGACTTAACAAGTATGGTTTAAAATTGCTTTTACATTTACAAATATTTTTGTATTCTCAAATACCGATTTCCAAACTGAATAACATTTTAATTTCTCTGCTTCTAATGTGTAAGTCATGCTTTTCGAATAGCTTTTCAGGTGTAATATCAATTCGATGCCGATTCGAATTCGTGTACGTGTACTAATTTGAATTAATAACACTATCGATTGACGATAAAGGAAAACTTTATGAGTTTACCTATGTATACAGAATGTAAATCCAAAATTACAGAAAACAAGAACGTAATAACGTAGCAAACTCGATGGGGAAAACCAGGACCGACATTACCGCGTTGAACCGAACTGTGAATGTCTATAACAGCGGATACCCACGCAGTAGAAAACGCGATCGGCTTCCTAAGCAAAAGGCTTGCTTTATACGCTTTTATAAATGCATTGAAAATTTGTTTTTTTTTAAAGTGGACTCGAGTGGTTTCAGCAGCGAGATAATTTCACAGTAATAATTCGTTTACGTTTTTTTTTCAGTATAACATAATTCTTCTTTGGATCTCTTTTACATAATCTATATACATGTATAATGAAAATATAGTCCCTTAAAGGCTCAATCACTACGATCATTCTATGTGGCAATTTTCTTAGTTGGTTCTAGTTTACTTGTTATTTGAATTCCATTAACCTTTTGTCGTATTTTTAAGCCTCAACGAAACGGATGTGAATCAGTTAGTATAATTCATATGCATGTACAATATTTAATATGGATCCACAAAAATAAAACTAAATTATTTGAACTCACCTACTGCGTAGTCGATAATACAGGAAATTACCTGAAACAAATTAAGTAAACAATAATAAATCATGGCATATATTGATCTTTTATAATTGATTGTAATATCCTTCTTCTTGCCCTTTTCACATCTAAGTAGGGTTGCCACACATCCTATGTCAGTGCCGTCATCACCTGTCATCTCGGTATTCACACCTTATGTATAATATATCATTTGTATTATCGGCTTGGGTCAACCATAGATATTATACTTGATACTGAAATCATTGTTGACTTCCCTAACACTTTTTTAAGTATTCCATTCGTACATATGATTTAAAAGCATAGTTTCTTTAAATAAATACATAATTCTTCTACTCCTGTATTAATTATACATTATACATACATTGTATATCATTCATATTTAACATCCTACTCCACTCTACTTCTGCAGGAAATATAAATATTTAAAAAAAAAATTGTCATGAAAATTTGAGTCTACTTATACCTACCTACTACTTAATATTATATAAGTGAATATGAGTTTGTTTGTTCTTTTATTATGCTTTCAAGCATGTTGTCATTTGTACAGAAAAGAACATAGGATACCCTTCATAGAAAAAAAAAAGTACTGTTCTCAAGAGATAGATTAAGTCTACATTAACGCGAGCGAAGCCGCGAACAAAAGCTAGTGGAGAATAAACACATAATATCAATTTTCCTACAACTCGATTATTTATTACAACAAATGGTAAATAAAAAAATAATCATTAAAAAAATCATCCATCGTGCCATGGACGCTTCGGCGCGGCATATTGTGGATTATAACCTAAAGATGGCGATAAAGGACTAAAATGAAACCGCCATAAAGGCAATAACGTCTTTAAAAAAACCGTCATAAAATAGTTAAATGAAATCATAAAAATAAAGAAATAAATATGTAAAAAAAATGATAATAATAATAATTTAAAAAAAAAACAACATCCAATAGATGCTGACAGATATGATTTTTAACTTACATATTACATAAAACGATGACAAAAAAATAGTGCGCACCGAGAGTCGGCAGATAAGAAAAAAAAAAGAAAAATAATAACAAACGGTTTTTTTCACCACGGGCAAAGACAGTTTTTTTAAACTAATTGTCAATAATCAACCGTGAGAATTTAGTAGTAACATTAAAATAATACACTTAGGGTACACAATACATTCACTAAATGGTACTTAAGAATTAATACCTTCCAATTGTTGTATTATAAGAGCCAATTTAAGCAAAACTATGTCACATAGATAGATATACATAACGAATTTGCAGGCAACTTTATCTTCACAGATTCCGTATTATACGGAACTCTGTAAGTAGGAGAAAAGCAGGTGGCTATGCGAACGTAGCTACGTAACTTAATCAAGGGTGGTCTGGTAGCGACCAGACAAACGAGTTGCTAGTAAATTAAAGTGGTAAAATAGATGAGAAGACGGAAAATTGCTTCAGGAGGAAGATAAAGAAATTATTTTAACATCGACTATGTTTAGTTTTAATTTAGTTGATTTTCCTGTCTAACAACTTACAATGGAAGACCGTATTTTTAAACGACTTTAATAAAAGCTAAGTTCCAAATTTTCCAAGTATGTATATGTGCTATTTAAAAAATGAACACGACAGATTTTTATGATTTCTTTATTAGGTTAATACTTCTGAGAAAGTTTTTATATCTTTATCTATATATTAATACGTGAAGCCCAAACTTTGTATCCCTTTTTGAGAGAAATGCGCGAACGGATGAACGTGAAACTTGGCATAGTTAAAGTTTATATGGAGGAGAAGTGCAGAAAGCTATTTATTTTATATAAAACACATTAGAAGTACATTAAATTAATTAAAATATGCATTAGTCACACTACTGCTTCAATTTTACACAACATATACACACATGTAAATAAAAAAGACATTTTGACATCTGTCAATAAAGGACTTCAAAAAAGGTTGTGAAGGAGATTGCTATGCTCGACTGTATGTTTTATTTTACTCTTACGTTCCAATTATCCTTTTTCATTCTACATTAAATATTAAATATAACTATGGTTGAATGTCGACCACTGGGCGCCCACTAGTATATACAAATCCAGTATCTTCATGAAAGTTCGCATTTATGTAATTGATCCAACTTTAGAGATAGGATAATTTATATTTTTATCAATGACTTCAATAATTTTTAAATACAAATTACAATGTTGTTTATTGTTATTAAATGTAAGTTTCATCAGTATCAAGCAGATGGCGTTTTAGATTAGTTTGTTCACAGAAAACTGTAGGACCGACCGTTGTAAATATCTCATAGATGGCTTTTAAATATTGAATTAATTTTTGAAGCCCTGTTTATTTTATGGTGCACTTGTTCTATGGATCTATAACTAAGTCACAGACAGCAACGCGTCGCTGGATCAGCTAGTATACAATATAATGTTATACACAGATTTATAAACAAAATATTTATAATTATTGTTGATATCTATTCGGTTTAAAGAAACCATTTTTATAAGATACTAGCTTTTGCCAGCGACTTCGCTCGCGTTAATGATGATTTAATATTTCCTCGGAAATGGTACTCTTTTTTTGGATAAAAGATACCCTATGTACTATTTGTACCTCTGAGAACGTGTATGCAAAATATAATGGTGATCGTTACAGTAAATAAGGCGTGGAAACTTATTAAATAAACAAACTCTATTCGCATTTCTAATATTAGTTAGGATATGGGTGTAATTTTAATTATATTGTTTTATATTATCATCTCTTTCATCACGTAAAAGGTTGATATGGTCGAGCGGTTAGAATATCAATCTGATGTTCGCAAGTTCAAACCCCGAAATGTACCTACGATTTTTTCGGAAATTGCGTATACTTTACTAACTTAATTTGGTAACACTATAGGCTGATGATGAAGGAAAATATCGTGAGGAAACCTGAACTTGAGAAATGTTTTTACTGTACCTACCCATAGTATGTAGAAAAATATAGAACTGTGGATTACTCTGAATTTATAGTCACCGTGGTGGTGTGGTGATTCATACCATTCATTCATTCCATACGTTCAGTAAGAGACACATAATCCATCTGTGTGTCTCTTAAGGTTGATGATGTGTCATTTTAAGCGGTAATGATTTTATCAATTAAATAATATATTGCAAACTGTAAACACAGTGTCATCTATAATTTTCTCGTCGATCTGATATCCGTATAACACCTCACCGGGATTGAAAGTATTAACCGAACAAATCGAAACGTAACTGAATTTTCCCAATACGACGATCACGATTTTTAAAATTGGATGAGCGCTGTCATGAAATAAAATGTGTCTCCACGGATTATCTTTACAGTCAGTTACTGTTTACATTGTAGAATATATTTTAGTATACGTAAATAAGATTTTAGTGCCTGGAAGTGCAGATCTCGCAAAACTTTTGAACTATATTCAGAAATAGGTATGAGTACATATTATACTAAGTTATACCCGCCACTTCCTCTGCGTAGTTTACTAGGTAGCGTTTTCAACGAAAGCTCCCAGGCGGCTTGACTTCTTCCGATACTTCCAACAATTATCGTTATATTTCAACCAATTTGCACAAAGTCTTGATAAATTATATACTTAAACATTCCTCTTGAATTACTCTGTCTATTATTGAAAACCGCATGAAGATTTGTTCAGTAGTTTTTGAGTTTATCGCGAACAGACAGACAGACAGACGCGGTAGGGGACTTTGTTTTATACCATGTAATGACTAGGATAATGTGGATTAATGAATAACAGTTACATCTTTATTACCTCCATAATTTATAATAATAAATTATTTTATAAATCACTTATCACTAAATCTTAAATTTACAGTAAAACTTAACTAAAACGTCTCTGTATAATCATACAGATTAATGATGTATTCAATTGATTTTATTCAAAAAAGAACTTGAATACTAAAACTGTTACAAAAAATATCAACTTTGTCTTTGATATATTTATATTATTACTAATTACAAGCTATATTACAGATGCCAACGCCCTCTATTTAGATTTAATGTATGTACAATTAATGTCAATTATAAAAGTTATAGGTATATTATTAATTTGCTATAAATATTCAAAGCGGATACACGCGCATTTGTGCACTATATTTATGTGTATTAAGTCATTTTAATTGAACTTCGCAGTTTTTATAGTTTCCTGTGAAACATAAACGGTATCGATGTTTACTTAAGCACTTTTTTTTAAATATATTAACTGTTAAATATTTTTTTATTTTTAATAAATACAATAATAAAATATCAAAGGCGGCAAACGAACAGGAGAGTCATCTGATGTTAAGTGATCACCACCGTCCATAGACACTTGCAACACCAGGGGAGTCACAAGTGCGTTGCCAGACTGTGTTTGGGGAGAGGGGAGTGAGGAATGGGAAAAGGGAAGGGGAGGTGGGTATTCGGCGCTCTGACTGACCGAACAAACCCAACAATGCAAGCACTGATACTTCACGTCGGTTTTCTGTGAGAGGGTGGTACTATCCCGGGCGAGCCGACTCATTCATTCTGAAACCAGTAATAGCTTCAGCGTGGCTCTACCACCTACAAAATATCGATCCTATATACCTAAATACCTATCGAATAACCTCTTTTCTTCTGCAAGATGAAGAACGAAGCTTTGTCACGAAGTTATTTATTATCAGAAAGTATATCCATTTTACCTCTTGCTCCTTAAATCAGATATATTAATCATATATTCATGGAAATGATATGCTATAAAAGGCAATATGAATTTACATTAAATCCTGCAAGTAAGTAAATATATTTTATTGGATAGTAACATATTTCATTGGATATTAATATATACCATCAAGAACTTTCCTGTACTTTTTTCGAGATATAGGATTCCCTAGCACGTTATCTTGGTGTTTCTCGTGAGTTTAAGCCAAATTTAACATTATAAGCAACTGAAAAGTGTTTTTTACGACTTTATTAAAATACATCATCATTGCTTTATTTCTCTATCTAAGCTGTACATAAAAACTGCATCATTTAAAAACCAAAAGAAACCACTGATCATACTGCCATGGTCGGTCACTCAACTTCGTTCCAGGACACACTCCGCGGCCCCCATTGGCAGCGTCTCAAGTTTACGTTTGATCCCCGAAATGTAGCCCTCGAGCAAGCTGCTACCGCGATACAGTGGTACCGTATTCACTAGTTTGTGATACTGCATCTTACATAGATGCACATACGCAGTAGGTACGTAAGTTGTAAGGATTTGTCCAAAATTGTCAGACTCAAAATACACGCACGTATTCGATCACAAAACAATATATGAACATATACGTAATATGGTACGTACATAGGTACGTATATGATCATGGTTCGCTACGATTTGGTTGGTTCGATGAATGACGACATGGTTCGATTGTTGTATTCAGGACAGAAAGCTCAAACTAAGGTTCGACCACTTTGGTAACCTTGACCTAGTCACCATACGACTAAGTGCTTTGAGCGCTCGCCGAAGAAAACTCGGTGAAACTGTAAAGGCCCGTCAGCCTAACAAGAGAAAATCAGTTCGTAAAAAAAACATAAATTAAAAATAGGCAGACGCAGATAACGATTTTTGTGTATACCACTTATTCATATAAGAAATATAAAAAAAATAAATATTGTATGTATATAAAATAACAATAAGTAACAGATACCATCTACAAGCGTTTACTTGAAATGATATGGTCATCACAAATAACACATAACATAATAGTCCTCGTAAAACTTTTTGACCGCTCTAAATACAATGGCCGCTACATCAATATCTAAATGGCCGCTTTAATACAAAGAAAGTTAAAATATTATTATAGGAATCTAAAACTGACGTTTGTTTATCCTTAAGTTTTCAGGATGTTGTACATATAATGTAATACGTATTTGTACTTTTTGTTTTCTTAATAATGGCAAGGCGTGACTGATGTATCTGCCAGTGACTTGTTTTATAAGTACATAGTAAGTACTAGTCCACCGTTTTCAATGTTTCCCGCTCTTTCTGTGAATGAAGTTTTATTCAATACTAGCCAAGCCGTGCCCACTTCGTTGGGCGGTAATAGGCATTATCAAGCTACAACTTTTGTCTAGAACTCAATCATATATATCTCATAATTAAGGCAGCCCTCGTAAGAAACGTTTTCGTTCGACCATTTTTCTCCGACTCCCCAGATATTACCCCCTATAACCAACAAACAACTACTACAAACAACAAAGAATAGATTATAGATAACATAATTAGTTAACAGCTTCTTCCCGCGACTTCGCACGCGTGGAATAGTACGCATTCAGTTACTGCAAAAATGTTAAACAAAACTTAATATCGAGATATATAGATTGAAATGTATGTTCTAGTTATAATTTCATCGTATTCTACTAGAACTACAAGTTCAATTTTGATCTCACGGATAAATTCTTGTATAGCTTCCAACAAATTGGCATTAAATTGCCTGACGAAACATTCGATATCACTGTAATAAATGAAAAAAAACGATGTGGCAACAGAAAAGAGCAAAATTAATAGCTGTAGATATTATTATCATAAGCTATTAACAAGTTAAAAGATCATAAAATATCTCGTTTTAGCAATTAAATTTGTTTTATTTGCAGAAATATTTTACCTTTCTAATTTACACTATACACACAATTCACATTCTCACTCCATTTAAAATTAGATGGCATGGGAGCTGTTTCAATTTTAATTGAACGAGAACGACTCTGAGGATAAAAATGAGAATATATATTTCCTATATTAAGACAATTAGCATAAAAAATTATCGAATGACTTGTTAGGAAATACCAGTATACGTTTTGAAGTCCCTCGATCCTATCAAAAAGTAAATTAAGTTCTTCTTCCTACTTGGTTATCAATCCTTTTTAATGACGACTATTACTGCCATTACAAGGGACGTAATACAATTATAAAGTGCTTTGTGATTACTTCAATGGTCCAAAAAAATGGTCAACCTTTTGTCAGAACTTTTCAAGGATATTTATAACATCTCAGAGTTGGCACCTCGTAGTACTATTTCGCTTTACTTTTGCACAATGACCGAACATATGTAATTACGTAATATACCCCGAACATTATAGATTATAGGGTCCAATAATTAAAAACATTACGTATAAAAAAAAGTGTGTGTGTGTACTTATGTACTCGCGTTAGAAGTTATACTTCTTTGGCATAACAAGATAAAAATCTTTTATAATTTTTTATCCTTCGCCTTATTCTACGTTTGTAGAAAAAACGACACTAACGATAGAAAAAAGGTACTTAATATATTGAAAGTTTGAATACAAAGAAATATAAACAACGAATACAAAGAAACAAAATGTTGACTGTAGCTAAAACTTCAGGGTGTCGGTTTTTCGTGAAGGTGTGCGCGCGCATCGTAAAAATTTACTCTCATTATTTTTCCCTAACGCGCCAAAAGAAGTATAACTTCAAAAATAATACCACACATGAAAGATTAAGATCCCACCAAAAACTGTGAAAAATGTTGAGAAACAAGGTGTCACAAACTAGTTTCTCTGATACAAATTACAACCATTAGTACAAACAGTCAAATCAAACTGTATTAAAGAACAAATTACTATGATCTCAACACAGTGAAGCATTTTGAACTTTAAATGTCTTCTACTTTTTAATACATTGGTGAAATATAGTTCCTTTGAGGCTCAATCATGTTAGAACTATTGAACTTATCGGCATAGGTAACATATGACCATTCGATGCCTTTTTTTGTGGATAGTTCTAATTTACTTATTTTTTTAATTCGATTGACCCTGTCCCTTTTTTTAATGCCCAATAAAGAGGGCGGCAGTCAGCTAATAAACTTTTATTGCCCTCCAACATCCAATTTCTTACACGTTTAATACAATTTTCTAAATAGTGAAGCGTACTCAAATAATGGGAATTGACAAATAAATAAAAACGTTAGAGATATATAATCAACATCAGCTCGTAAGAAACCCACTGCAAGGCCGTAGGCCTCTTCCCGAAGAATGGTATGGCGATAATCACCACGCGAATAAACAAGATATATGATTTTTTAAATAGTATTCCACAACAGTAACGGCACTATATCTCATTATAAGCACAATACAATCAAATCTCTCTGAATCGATCTCTGATCGGCAATTGTTCTTGCAACAAGTTCGTTAGAGATATATAATCAACATCAGCTCGTAAGAAACCCACTGCAAGGCCGTAGGCCTCTTCCCGAAGAATGGTATGGCGATAATCACCACGCGAATAAACAAGATATATGATTTTTTAAATAGTATTCCACAACAGTAACGGCACTATATCTCATTATAAGCACAATACAATCAAATCTCTCTGAATCGATCTCTGATCGGCAATTGTTCTTGCAACAAGTTCATATTCTAGGTATACATCAGTTAAACGCCACGCTGAAGCTATTATTGGTTTCAGCATGAATGGGTCGGCTCGTCTGGGGTAGTACCACCCTCTCATAAAAAACCGACGTGAAGTAACAGTGCTTGCATTGTTGCGTTTCGTTCGGTCAGTGAGAGCGCCAGAGGCCCACCTCTCTTCCCCTCTCCTCTCCCCCTTCACTCTCTTTCCCCCAAACACAGGCAACGCACTTTCGACTCCCCCGGGGTTGTTAGTGTCTATGGACGGTGGTGACCACTTAATATCAGGTGACCCACAAGTTCGCTTGCCAGTTATGACATTAAAAAAAAACCCAAAACACGGCAAACCAATATAGAGTCACAATGACAGATATATGACTATATATGTGGTCGTTGCAGGACCAGTCGAATATAAATCCCTAACATTAATTTGAAACGCGACACGCTTAAAATGCGTCCTATGTACGATGGTTCGTTCCAGTCATACACAGCAAAATTATATGATAACTGTCGGTTATTTCCTAACAAAATCCGTTTGAGATTATAGAACATCCAAATCTCGTGATTAACCCAGATAAAGAAGTTCACAAGTCACATTGAAAACGGTACTTTCTAAATAACGTTAAAATTCACGTAAACGCTGAATAATATTACCGCAGAAACGTGACTTATTTCATCTCGAACGTACATTAAGTGTTATATATAGAAGTTCAACTAAAGACGGCAGTGAAATATAATATAAAAAAGTGTCAACGAATATTAATGGGCCCGTGTAGAGTTACCATAAAACACTTTTAAAATCTCTACTTTCAGCAGAAGTTGCTGCGGCGGTTACCTCCCACGAAGATATTGTTTTAACAACTTTATTAAAATATTAGCTGTGTCCGCAACTTCATTCACGTGGAACCCTTTATAAAAAAACAGTGATAATAGTATTAAAAACATCTAAATGTATCAAGTCCATTTACTTATCTTCTTTTATCTTGTCCTTCCTTCACTCGAGTCGTTATTCAAAATTACAATAACTTTTGATAGAGTGAACCGTTTTTAATAAAACAAATACTAAATGTTACTCGAGGATATGCTTTAAGATTTTTTTAATAGGTTTTTATCATGAACGCATATTTTCGCAGTGATGAATGTTCATCCAAACAGACAGACAGTTATTTCTAAAAATAATTGAAATATATTTTATTACTCGTTAGCAGGCCTGGCAGACTTTATCCCACCCTGATTATTAAAAAAATATTGACAAATTAAATACCAAAACCTTCCTCGTGAGTCACTTTATCTACTGGTGAAAACCGCATGAAAATCCATTCAGTAGCTTTTGAGTTTATCGCGAACAGACAGACAGACGCGGTAAGGGACTTTGTTTTATACTATGTTATGATTTCCAGATACCCGCAACATAACACAGATTTCACAGAAATCTAAAAGTACAGATACGTTAGATGTACATTCTTATTGCATGTATAGTGATAATAACTAGGAAGAAGTCGGGATGTGTAATAAGTATTCTATTTTAAACTTTCTTTGTAATTTCTCCGTCTACACGGTCTACAGGGTACGTCATTAAAATTAATGATATTCTATAAAATGGTAACCCTACGTTGTGGCACCGAGAGAGTTACACCACACGCCGCAGCTTGCCCGGAGCAGAACTGCTATAAACACAGTCGGGCAGGGGTTTTTGCGCTCTCTCCAGAAAACCCATTACCGGTCTGTACGTGTTTTCATTATATCTCCTTTTATAGAAATATGAGGTCGATTTGTTGACTGCTTAGGTCGAATATGCTATACACCATAAAAATATATGTTTTTTTATACACCGCTCATAGATTTATCCGATAAGATATTTGTTGTCAAAAAAAATCATGTTGATCATTTTCATTGTTCATTCAAGGTTTTAAAGAGGAATAAAAACTGGATAATTGATTAAGGTAATTAAAGAAATCGAACACTCAACATTGTACGATCGCAAATACCTGAAGTAGAAATACAAATGATATAGGCGATTTATCTTTTAGATTGCAAGAGAAATAACAGAAGAGATTTTTTATTTTTTTGTATGCATTATTCTATTTGAGAAAGATTATAGGCTGGCAATCTAACTACGTTCCTTAAGAGCTGAGTAGTTACGACACAGTGTAGATAAAAAGCACTGTAAACAAGGACAAAGTAATATAGTATAGATGGGCCGTATGGCAGCGCGCGGAGTATCGGAAACTAGACTTCTACTGAGCGTTACTCGACAAAATATAGATCAGAATGCACTCTAAATAAGAACATATCATTTGCCCATCTCCCCTCTCCCCCTCCCTTCTCTCTCCCCCTCCCTTCTCCCTCCCCCTCTTCTTCCCACAAACACAGGCTGGCAACGCACTTGCGACTCCCCTGGTATTGCAAATGTCTGTGGACGGTGGTGATCACTTAAAATCAGGTGACCCGCCTGTTCCTTTGCCTCCTATAATATATAAAAAAAAAGAACCAAGTAATAGTAAGGGTGGGACATGTGAGTATCGGGAGCCGAATATTATGAAACTAAAATAATATATAAGAAAGAAAGAAGAAAGAAATATATTTATTGCCATAATATAAGTGTACAAAAAAACCTTAACCATAAAAAAGTAAAACTATGACAAAGAGACCTAGCGTCAGCGTATTGCCGCCTTTGAAAACAGCGCTGGTTTTGAGCTAGGCGCAATACGTGCAATATACCTATATAAAACAGTATGTATGCTAATTTCAAGAACTACCTACTTTCTTATTATATCAGATAACCCTTTTAAAGTCATAGGTCATACAATTTTACCCTACGACCATAAAGATCAAAGCAGTAATAATAGACATCAATCAACCTGAAAAGTGACACAGGTGCGACGTATAATTCCAATTTAACGTGGTTGGAACCGCAAGCCACAATTAGAACTGAACTTATAATAAATCAAACAGTTTCAGGGAAATTTAATTTATTTTTATATTCAATTAGTATACGTTTTAAACATGAGGGTGGACGGATATAGGAGAGTAGAGGAAGACCGCAAAAGGCTAATGTAAAGGCTATGTGTATAAAAGGTGTGAATATTGAGATGAAACATAACAGGGGAGAGAGTAAAAGGAAAACATATTGTGCCGACCCTACTTAGCTGGGATAATGGTAAGAAGATTATGATTTAATTAGCATATAAGAAGGTGACGATTAAGTTAGCATACGCTCGTAAATTCTCTTTCGTTAAGTCAGTGGCATATTAATTGTAACTAGTAAGCGTCGAAATTCAAGAATAGTTTGCTAATTTTTCAAGTTTCTTTAATGAGGAAGAAACGAAGTATTTCTTTATTATTTGTAACACTAAATCTCGTCAAATGCTAATAACCAAAACAACCGTTGTCACAGAATTTTTTACTGAAATTACGCTAATGGCTAATATATAGATCATTCTCCAGCAAAAAAAATCGAGGCATAAGGACCCTAGTCCCTATCCTAATAGCCGTGCTCTGTTTTGAATTTTTACATTATTTATAGTGTTATTTAAATTGCATAATTTGTAAATTGAACTTATTATTATTGGTCCCGTTTCCGTATCTATTGCCACTCCAAAAAACAATTATATACATTTTTATACAGTTTATAATTAATATATGATAGGCTTCGAGAAGTGACTGGTGTTGCATGCGAAAGAAGAATGCCTGTTAAACGCAAGGGTCTTGTCTACAAGACCATCATAAGACCTGTCCTTATGTATGGCAGCGAAACGTGGGCTGTAAACATACGAAACACCCATACCATTCAAGTTGCTTAAATGAAAAGGTTACGGTGCATGTGCGGCGTAGCTCGGCTCGATAAAATTCGCAACAAATACGTGCGAGGAAGCCTAGGGGTGCGCGACATTGCCGACAAGATACAAGAAAGTAGGCTGCGATGGTATGGTCACGTAAAGAGTAAGCCACCAGCCTACGTGGGAAATTTGGCATTACCACTGTCCTTTCAGGGTCAGAGTTCCAGAGGCAGGCCCAAAACAAATTGGAAGCGTGTAGTGCTGAAAGACATCAAGACGTGCGACGTTTCCGAATGTGATGCCAGGGATAGAGCGAAGTGGAGAAGAAAAGTAAGGAAGGCCGACCCCACCACCATGCGGGACTAACAGCCAGGAAGAGAGAAAGAGGCTTCACAACCTCAATACAAAATATCAATATTAGATGTAAACAGGCTCCTAGATTATGCATCGCTAGTCTGCGAAGCGCAATATGATCGGTCACGCTTACGTAGCATGTCGTGACGGGAAATTATAAATTTATCTCTTGCCAAAAATACCACTCAACGTGCTTAAAGAAACTTTCACTTCAAACAGGTGTATCAACATTCATGGGATTATCATGTACTGGACTTTACCAACCTCAGATATACTGCAATATACATTGCTACGGAAATAAATTATGAGAGATTTAAAATATGAGAAGAAAAATATATATTTCCAAAAAGGTTTCAATATTTCCATCTCAATAAAATCATATGAAAGCAAATCTGTTAAAGCATCAAATCAATCCTTTTACAACAATCTTGTGAGCCTCAAACGTGTTTTCGTGTTGGAGCCGATTCGGGTAACGCTTTGATCTTAAGGACTCGGATCACATATTCAATTCACTCAAATCGTGTATTCAAATATCGGTAAAATTTCTTTCACGAGTCTTTTAGCTCTAACATACTTTTTTCCCAGACAATATTTAATACGCCTATAAAATCTTTATCGTTATGTTTCAAATTTAATAATAGCAGATTTATAGGTGAAACACCAGTATAATGAGCTATTATTAAACAGTAATTTTGTTTCCAACGAGTCGTACACGGTTCTATTGAAAATGTTCGCGTATTATAGAAAATCATAGAATTAACTATCATGGTTGTAGTGGATAAGAATAACGCGAGTCCTCACTTCCATTATAAATACAAAAATAAATTGTTTATCTGGCGTTTTATTGCCTTTTCATGACTAAACATTTTTTTTATATCATAGTTTGTAAACGAATATGTGGGTCACCTGATGGTAAGTGATCACCACCGTCCATAGACACTACCAACAGCAGAGGAGTCACAAGTGCGCTGCCAGGCTGTAGTTGGGGGAAAGGGGACGGGGAGGGGAAGGGAAGTTGGGCCTCCGGCACTCACACTGACCGAACGAAACGCAACAATGCAAGCACTGTTACTTCACGTCGGTTTTCTGTAAGACGGTGGTACTACCCCGGGCGAGTCGACCCATTTACGCTGAAACCAGTAATAGCTTCAGCGTGGCTCTACCATCTACAAAATATCGAACCTATCTACCTAAATACCTATCGAATAACCTCTTTTCTTCCGTAAGATGAAGAACGAAGTTTTGTCATGAAGTTATTTATCACCTCTTGTTGCTTAAATCAGATATATTTTGTAAGATATTCACAGAAATGATATACTGTAAAAGGCAATATAAATCTACATTAAATCCTGAAAGTAAGTAATATATTTCAATGGACAGTAACATATTTCACGGGATAGTAATGTATACCGTCAAGAAATTTCCTGTACTTTTTTTTGAGATATAGGATTCCGTAGCACGTTACCTTGGTGTATCTAGTGACTTACTGAATATTGCTAAAACACAGAAGAGAATTCACCGTAGCGGTACACATGTGTTTCGCAGAAATTGTTATATGTAGGAATAGCTAACTTAGTTCAGCTTAGACAAACTCACGAAGTTGCATCCAAGATAACACGGTAACAAGGTAACAGAGCCTAAGCCTAACAGCCTAAGCAGAGGTTCGGCCACTCTGGCACCCTTGAACTTGTTGCCAAGCGGTGAAGTGCATAAAGCGCTCGCCTTGGTCCTGTGAAGCTGTGAAGACCCGTCAGGCCAAAGGCATAGTTAATTCGAAAAAAAAAAGAAAATCACGAGAAAAACTAGTCTGTATTACAATCGGTATAAATGTAATTATAATACTTGATATGAAACCAATTTTCATATCAAACAATGAACTGGTTAAATACACTATAATTTTCTTACATTATAGTGCAATTTCAGTGTAGTGTAGTAGACTTAAGGCAAAACATAACTTAAATCAGTAGATCTGTAAGCAAGAAACTTTGCACGAGAGACCTTTGTATAATGTAAGTGACTAATGTAAAATATTTTTGGCGATTCGTATATCAACGCGGTTCACTAGGATAGATAGGATGCACCCTAATATGTTACTAATACCAATGAGAAAAGACACAGTTCGACTACGTAATATACCTTATAAAAATGATTTTTTATATTAGAATACCAATCGGCATTAAGAAGCAAAACAAAAAGATAAGCTTAATTTACATTCATTTGCAACTATACAGTGAATGCATAATGATTTCATTATACCCGGAGGTCGAACTGTGGTTTATCTTAAGTTGCTGTTAAATTTAAAATTCCTCAACCAACCCCATTTTAAATTTATGAAGCAAAGCAGGATATTAAAAAAACGACACTAACAATATAAAAAGTTGACTATAGCTAACTTCAGGGTGTCGGTTTTTCGTGACGGTGTGCGTGCGCATCGTAAAAAATTACTCTCATCATTTTTCTGCAACGCGCCAAAAAAAGTATAACTTCAAAAAATTTAGACATATCTCCGTTTCCTTAAATGCGTACCAAACAATGACTGTGAAATAGGTACTTTACCAACCGCGTCTAACAACTTAGAACAACAAATGTTAGTGTTTGTTAAACCACCTTCTGTAATTTTAAAACTTAAACAAGAAAGACAAACATTGGTTTAAGTCGCATCTGATACTGTATACTAACATACATTAGCAAATATACGGTTTAAGAACTTAATTCAGTAGAATCAAAAAGTGTAAGGGGTGTCGAATAACATCGAAGACATCCAAGCCAACCTCACCTGCACGTGGTGCACCCTGCTGAATAACGAGCGAGGCAATGGCAAAAACGGGGTAGTAGGATTTATAACCTGACTGGGTCGCAACCGCCATGTATATCGCGAAAAAGCCCGTCATAGTGATTCGCTTCTGCGGGTCGCGTTTCGGGATCAGCCTGTGCATATCCAGCCTTTCGCAGGCCGGCATGACAGCGGCGACCGGCGATGGATAGTGTGTCACTCGGTGGTCGCCATTGTTTTTGGATTTTCCTGTGCTTACCATCAGGCACAGTGCAGTCATTTGCCGTGCTACAATAAAAATAAAAAAACGTCTTTTATAAAATATATTTTTTTTATAATTTATCGGTTTCAGTCGGTTTCGGATGTTAAATGACGAAGTAGTCTAATATGATAATCACACAAAACCTAGAGGGCAACTGGATTTTAAGGGCAGCAGTCTGAGTCTGAGGGTGTTAGCTAGCCAGGCTAATTCAGAAAAAGAACTACTACCATGTATAATTTTATTACAGGATTTTTTATTCTTTTTTTTTCGAACTAACTATGCTATTGACCTAGTAAGGTCTTAACAGCTTCACCGGACTACTAAGGCGAGCGCTTAAGGCACTCAGACGATTTTATTTGGCCAACTAACTCGAGACCTCGGCTTGGGCTGTTGCCTGATACATGCAATTCGCGACCTATCTGAACTAAGCTAAGCTAACTATTCATACATATATGAGTTATTGAAACATATATGTGTACCAAGCATACATACCTCAACAGCTCTTATATATATTTTGTATCGGATAATTTTCTAAACTATTTCAGTTTTATAAGGGAAAAAATAAAACTGTTCCACTTTCAAATGTAAGCGTGTATGCGTGCACGTATGTGGAGGTGATATGTGTAATGTTGTCGCAGGATGTAAGATTTTGTGTCACTGTATCGCGCGAGCAGCGTACTCAAGGGCTCCACGCCGAGGGAACAGACCTAGACTTGAGCCGCTGCCGAGGGGAACCTAATCTGGTAACTTACAGGGCACGCAATATAACAAAACCGCGTATAAGCATTATACAAACAAACAGTACACGAATAAAAACACTGTTCCGAATACCATATTACCTAATAATGTATCTTATAACGATCCCAGTTTTAATAATATTTAAAGCACAAATGAATACAGTAAAGGTAAAGATATATTTAATTGTAATTTAAACTTATTTTGAAATTTGTTGGAATAAAATCTTAATTACTGATTGTTTCAAAATTAATTAATGAGAAAATGTTGTATATTGCTTTAATTGGAGTGCAAATTTTATTTTGGCACATTTATATTCATTTGTACTAGTGTACGTTTTAGTTCATAATTTGTGGCAGTGCCTTATGTGAATTACTAAATAAATTAGGTCAATTATGTAAGCCGTTATAAAAGTTTGATTACACAATGTGACCTATGACAGTTACATTTTTAAATAACTTTGTTTAGATCTATCTATCAATGACATAAAACGAATTACAATCCATAGTATATCTAATAAACTAACGACAATACATTTATCCGACAACAGCAATGAATTGCAAAAGCTCAGTGCATTCACTTTTGCGAACGCAACAAAAACTTACGTGATACCGAAGATAGGCACGAATGGATCCGATGACACCGAAATTATAGATTACATCACGAACGCAATACAGATGTAGAAGAGATTTGTGTTTATCACGCACTAACTTTTACCCGTGAGTGTGTTCACATCGTTTTTAAAATGCAAACTAACACACGCACCTCACTTTGTTAATTATTTTTACTCTTCATTCACAAATGAACAAGTAACTTTTAGCATATGGTTACCGTAATAATAATAAACTAAATAATCGATTCTTTTATTTTACTGACTATAATTTTATACTGACTATAATTGACTATAATTTTACTGATTATAATATTTTACTGATGTTATTTATATACTTATGGGAAGATTTTACAATACCATTTTTATTTACAAATTATACTTCTTTTTTATGTCAAAAGGAGGCAAACGAACAGGTGGGTCATCTGATGTTAAGTGATCACCACCGTCCATTGACACTAGGGGACACCAGGGGACTCGCCAGTGCGTTGCCAGCCTGTGTCTGGGGGAGGGGTAGGGAAAAAGAAAGGGAAAGGGGGAAAGGAGGTGGGCCTCCGGCGCTGTCACTGACCGAACGAAACGCAACAATGCAAGCACTGTTCACGTCGGTGTTCTGTGAGAGGGTGGTACTGGCCCGGGCGACCCGACCCATTAATGCTGAAACTAGTAATGGCCACAGCGTGGCTTTACCACCTTCAAGATTATTATCGGTCTTTTAAAAAAAGCAGCTTTTTATTTCGACGTCACATGCATGTTTTTCAATGTATTGAAATTTTCAATGAATCAACCTATAACCTATATCAAAAGCCGAGAATCAGCATACATCTATCCCAAATTGTATCCCGATCCATTTAAATGTTTCATTATGGAAAGGTTACAAACAGACGGAAATACATATTTTCGTTTTTATAATATTAGAAATGAGTATAAGTTACTTGGTATGAGATGATGAGGTGGTATTATAAGTTACAAAGCCGCGGGCGTGACGCGGACGCGACATGTTCAAGATGGTAACTTTCGGGCTTCGAGGAAATAATATTATTGTGGTGTATTTTATGGAATACTACAAGATTGTTATTATAAAATAATTACCACTATCATTCTAAATACTATAATTTTTGACAATTCAAAAATAATTAAAGATAAATTGACAATTAAATATTGGTTTGACTAGCCAATTAGTCAAACTGTCAATTAGTTTGACTATATATCCAAAAATATATAAAATATAAATATCATTTTTATATAGGTATGTCCTGGCAAAGTAAGTAAGTGAATTGTCAATGGTTTCTATTAATTGAAAAATTTGATAGTAAGTTGATATATAGTTTTATTTTTTAAGCGAATAATTAAGAATACATTTTTCATGTCACTGAGATATTCTATCCCTAATCACATATTACTCAGTGTGATTCTAGATTTACCATCTTAGACATGGCATTTAACTATCCCTTTTCTCCTGCGAAATCTGTATTACGCAGTTATGTTAGTGTTTGTTGTTAAAAAAAATTTTCTCTCTTATATATTAAGATTACTTAAAAAGCGCTTAAACGGTCAACGATTGAATCATTCAGACCACTACAACAAAAAGTAATGACGTCATTATTCACTATCCTATTAAAAACGTACACAATCGAAGAATGAAAAATAATTTAACCTGACACATAAAAAAGCGACATAGAAAATAGTTATCAAAGCGTCTGGTAAAAACTTAAAACGGGGGACAAATACCTTTTCCAAAAAATGAGATATAGACAAAGAAGGAATGGCTGATAAAAAAACCACTTCGACGTCTATCAACCGATTACTGGGACGAGCTAAAACAAGAACGAAAAACATCAACTCATCGGCTGTTTAACCGCGGTGTGAAAGAACTCGAGGCTATTTTTATCTCCGAGTAAGAAACTACAAAAAGTGTATTCGTGATTCGATTACCTGAATTATTGAAGGCGGCTTTTATATGTTAACCTTTTTACAAATGCATACACGGTTGTTTGTATAATTTACTGTGCGTTGTTATACTTCGAGATATGTGTAGGGCTGCAAGAAATCATTCGAATTGATAGAATACAAAAATATATATCACCAAAAATATTTTTATTCTCTTTCAACTGCAATATGAAGCTATTTTCTAAAGGCGTTTTTACTCATTAATATTTCTATTGCATTTATTTCTGTGAATAACCGTACTGTATCAAAATGTTGTATAATTTATTAAGTAAACTAAATACATGCTTTGCATGTCTATCTATATGTATAGTTAGGTCGAATTGTTAATTAGATATAATTCGCCAAAATGTATGCACAGTAACCTTAGGAGAAGGTTCTTTGGTGCCCTCACACCTGTTATAATTTCGGTTGAATGCCTTCTGTGCTCGAAACTAAATCCGTTGAAACTGTTAAAACCCTTTAAGTTAGAAAAAAATGTCTAAAAGAAGATTGGTTCTTCATTACAATATACACCCAATAATTTACGTCATTTCTTTTTTCTCACATTCTTTTGACTTTACCTTACAAGGCTTGATTATTATTTACTCCAGGCGCTACAAGTTATATCGGTAGCCCCAATGATATTATAACTAAAAAACTGTAAATACGTAATAATACCTTCGACAACGCCTTGTTAAAACTTGGCTAACTAGCTTACTTGACGGCTGTCAATCCCCCCAAATCTATGCAGCATATAACTATTTCTTTTTTACCATCGATATTGAGAATATGCCATCTTACTTCCACATTTTATCTAAGACAATGTGGCGTTACAATATTACTTTACGTATGTGTGCGTTATCGTGCCATTTGTTTTGTTAAAATAATATGTGGGTAAGGTATCTACAACTTTTTAGATATAATATCATTGGGTAGCCCTATATTAAATAACATAATGAATGTTCCTCTTCTATCCGAGTGTACAATGAAATAAAAAAGGATGAATTGTATTTTTCTCTGTGTATCCTTGCGTCAGAACCAGCCAGACCACTTTTATCGTTGTTTTACTGTTCGCAATTTAACTTGAAGCATTAAACTCGGATGCGGGTGAACAAACAACCATAATAATAATCACATTGTCGCATAATTGTGGAACTGTATTAATACTGACATGTTTTATAACAGATTCATTTTACTCATCTATTCACAGACTTAATAAAACTTTACGCATGTTTTATAAAGATTAACCGATATATAGCAATAAATAATTAAGCGTTTATGTTACTTAACAATAACTGATTTTATAAAGCGTTGTCCGTTATTCTGCTGTATGGTAATAAGCGGTTGTACAGTAAATAATATTGACACGACAATTAAATACATTTTCTCTGTCCGTATTCGTATCGTATAAGTGTGAATAACGTGAAATGCGCTCTCGTTCACATCTATTGACTATTTCATGACGCTGGCTTATTTACACTTTGTAACAGCACCGGTCCACCAATTTTAAAATCAATTATTATAACGAACAACGGATAACAAACAGCTGAATAGTAATAATTTGTTATCTATTATTACGTAGGAATAACGAATTACATTATTAGTTGTATAATAACCCAGATTAACTTTTTTAATATAATAAAGATTATAACTGTTTGTTTGTTACGCTTATACGCCAGGTACAGAAAAGAACATACTCTTTCATACAGAAAAAAATATTTTTCCCTAGAGATCAATACAACCTACACTAATGCGGACGAAGCCACGAACAATCCTAGTAAATAACAAAGACGATTTAAAAGTCGATACTTTTAAAACAATCGATTGTTGTAATTAGTACCTAAACATCGATTTGAGGTCCTAATAAATATAATACAAATTTATGATATCGGAAACCTGTCAAGTCTTCACAACTCAGCAGGCCGTTTGGACGGCTGACCTAATTTTTCTATGGACTGCAATGCAGCTATAAATTATCAATAACACGTAGAAAATTCAATCCGCGTATATATTATACTAAGTTTCGTTTTCATGAAAACGGTTGTGTTTACCATGGGAACCTATCTGTTCTACCTACAATTATTTTACCGCTTTTTAATTTGGTAGGCACGCTGAAGCTATTACTGGTTTCAGCATGAATGGGTCGGCTCGCTCGGGGTAGTATAACCCTCTCACAGTAAACCGACGTGAAGTAACAGTCCTTGCATTGTTGCGTTTCGTTCGGTCAGTGAGAGCGCCGGAGGTCCAACTCCGTTCCCCTTCCTCCTCTCCATTCCCCCTTCCCTTCCTCCCTCCCCCAACATAGGCTGGCAACGCATTTGCGACTCCCCTGGTGTTGCAAGTGTCTATGGACGGTGGTGATCACTTAACATCAGGTGGCCCACCTGTCCGTTAGCCTCCCATGACATAAAAAGAAAAAAACTTCTCTAAAATGTTATTATTAGTACTTACTAAGTATAATATTATAAATTTTAATAATTACTTCCAAATGATTCTCTGAAAATTTCTCTATCTAACAGTAAAAGTCTTATCTAGAAATAGTTCAGTCTTTGTGAAGATTAGCAGAAACAAACAAAAGGCACTTCGGTATTATATGTTTGTATAGATGTGTATAAATATTGGACATCTCATAAGTAGTTTTTGTTACAGAGTGAAATCGATGTACTGTGAATTTTGGCCTTTTCGATGTTTTAAACTGATGTTTGTCTGTAACCTTTACTATTTTGGATGGTTATACAAAAAAAAACTCGCGGGTCGGGCGGCCATTGTTCCTTTCTTGACAATTTATATACCTAAATCTTCCTCATGGATTACTTTATCTACTGTTGAAAACCACATGAAAATCCGTTCAGTAGTTTTTGAGTTTATCACGAACAGACAGACCGATAGACGCGGTAGGGGACTTTGGTTTATACTATGTTTTTATATACTCGTATTTATATAATGATATAAATGTAAATTTAAAAAAAACATCGCGTACATGGACTAATTTAAAATGATAACACAATCCGTTTACGGTGAAGCAAAACACCGTGACGGAACCTGAACCTCATAAAAAATATTTTAGTATGTGGGAAAATATAGAATTGGATTTCTCGGAGTTTGAAAACCCCAATACGTCGTGGGGTGACGTGGTGATTATGTCCATACTTTCCTTCAAGAAGAGATTTGTTATTGTGCATTATTTTTTCTATCTGGTATCTATCGCGGCACGAATCAACGAATGACGATGAATGATATAAATAAGAAATATCTTCAAGTCATCTCTTGCAAAATGGATGTGCTAGATCCATTCCATTCTGACATTTTCAAACAAAGCTTACATATTTTGAACTACGAAACAATTGGATGGGGCAACATTTTTATTGGCTTACTAACATTACGCGACAAAATGACTTATTGTATGAGACGATCAACCAGTTGCTAAATTTATTGGATACGTGAATTCAGTGAGAAATCACGCGTGCCAAACTATGACAGATGTAAATCTTTAATCCTAGAATGGGGTAATATTTACGACACAACGTTTTACAAAATTATTTGGATTCTTATTATCTTCACTTAACGCTTATTCTCAAATTCAATAAAAATAACATTCACGCTTGTTTTTTTTAAATATTCATTGACAAATATGTGAATATTCTTGCTTTACTTTACACTATTTTAATTAAATCGTAAAAGTAATCGTAAGTAAATCGTTATAAGAATAAAATATTTTTCCACCAATTCATTCATTCCATATACAGTAGTAAGCTTATAGTTTTATTCTGTATTTTGTAACGCAAAAGCGGACATATCGCAGGTTTTTTGTTAATGAATATTATAGTCTTAGACACAATACATTTTGTTTCGTTTTTCTATTTTTTTTAATTTATTTCATAGGTGGCAAACGAACAGCTGGGTCACCTGATGTTAAGTGATCACCACCGTCCATGGACACTAACAACAACTTTGGAGAGAACGGTTAGGGGACGGAGAGGGAGAGAAGAGAGGAGAGGGGAGTGGAGGTGGGCCCTCCTTTATTAGAATTTTAACAAATATTTGATTGTTTCCTATAATAACAAATCATTAGGTACACATTACTCATTTTATATCCAAGAATAATGAAATTTTCAATCACGAAGATAGGAAGTGGTTACATACCCGCGAATAAGGAGGCTTTACTGTAATAGCATAGTATAATTATTAACAGAGAAAAACAAGAAGCCTGATTGGAAGTCATTGATTTCTTAGTAACATTAATGAAGGAGTTATTAATCCCTTGGCTGATTTTTAAAGACCCAGATCGCAAATTAGCGGATCATGTTTTTAAATATTCAGACATTTTTTTTTAATCTTAATTTTACATTATATAATTTGTTATTATTCAACTTTTATGAATTTTGTAATAAATACGGTATTTTTAAAGACTTATTAGCGCTTTTATATCATAGGAGGCAAACAAATAGGTGCGTCACCTGATGTTAGGTGATCACCATCGTCCATAGACACTTGCAACACCAGGGGAGTCACAATGCTGTCAACAGCCTGTTAACCAGTCTATCATCATAAGGTCTGTATTCGTTTATATTGAGCTGAAACCGGTATTATTACAAAAAAGTTAAACACGTATTGAATACTTGCTTTAAAAAGGTTTCGAATTAAATGCACCGCGCTCGCTGAATGTTCGCCATCTTGCTCATTTGTCTCGCTTTGGTTACGTTAGGTTAGACTTGCGAAAAAGGATAACGCGAACTTGCCTCGGGCGAGCGCGGTGCATTTAATTCGAAACCTTTTTAAAGTAAGTATTCAATACGTATTTAACTTTTTTTGTAATAACACCGATAAGGGCAGTCCAGGAGTTAAGTTAATCTTTTACTACAATTAAGACAAATCTACAGGCATTATATATGTTAAAATCTATAAAGTCTTTAACCGCACAAAAGATGCCATGTAGAAACAATACAGGCATATATACACTTAAAATCATCACACTTATACTGCGCATTCAGTAAAAATCATTTGTAACATGTACAATTTTAAAATTTACCACTGTTGTTTATTTACAATCAAAGTTACTTAAACTTAAAATAAAAAGAAAATTGGAATGTATGATTAGTGTTTTTACTTTTTCTTTTTTTGTTGTTTTTGTTTTAGCTTTCTCATTTACTTAAGTTATTTGCTGTAGAATATAATAAATACGCCGTAAACACCTATAATTAAGATTGCACTTATATAGAGTCATTAAAAATGCATGTTATGTACTATTCTAGTGTAAATCTTGTTGGTGTTTCTAAATAAATAAATAAATAAAGTTTTTTTTTTTTAATATGTCACCTGCAAAGGCTTTCTAAGTCTATATCCAGCACGTTTTCTGTAGGAAGCAAGACGTCTTTCACTTTCAGTCCTCGTAAAAGGCGATGCAACATACAAGTGGAATCTGTATTTGGAACAGCCGTTTTGTGAACCGCTTTCAAAGTAAACTTACTCATCAAATGATATCTAGACAACGTGGGATGTGAATTCTGCAAGACAGTGACAGAAATAACTTTTAAGTTTAGTTTTCGAATAAAATGAATATTTTAGACAGAGAGTACAATGTTGGTTTCAATTTATAACTATCTGAAATTTTGTTTATAAAATCTATACCACGCGGTTTTATACGAATGTAATTGTTGAAATTTTAAGTTACTGTCAACGTATTTAGGTATGTTTAGACAAATCTATAGTAGTCTATACTAATATTATAAAGAGGTAAAGTTTGTGAGTTTGTGACGTTGTAGGAGGTAATCTCAGGAACTACTGGTCCAATTTGAAAGATTATTTCTGTGTTATATAGCTAATTTATTGAGGAAGGTTATAGGTTATATATATATGTATATTACCACGCTAAAACCAATAGAAGCGGAGCACCAATTAAAAATGGTTTAAAATCGGGGTATTTTCCTCGTGAGAGCATCCGCTGCGTGTTAACGTTAGCCCAAAGTAACTATTCCACGCGGACGAAGTCACGGGCAGAGGCTAGTGATATTATAAAGAGGTAAAGTTTTTGAGGTTGTAGGGGGTAATCTCAGGAACTACGAAACCGATTTTGAAAGTTCTTTTACCAATAGGAAGCCACGTTATTTGCGAGTGTCATAGGTTATATATTAACCCGAAAAATGAAAAGACTTTTTTGTGGTAGTCAGCTTTGCAAAGTAAGCCGGAGAAAAATGGGTCGAACAAAAACGTTTCTTACGAATGTTGCCTTAACGATGAGAGATATATGATTGAGTTCTAGAGAAAAGTTATAGAGCTTGATAATATATACAAAAAAGTTACCGACAGCATATGTCTAACTTTTATACTTAAGTCACAAAAAGTAGATTTTATAAATGTTTACCCCTAACGAAGTGGGCACGGTTCAGCTAGGTTCATATAAATCACATCTTTTGTACATCGCGACGCTTGGCTTGGTATCTCACGGGTATAAGCATTCATAGTTCGTCTTTTCCCGGTAATGCTCGCATCGCGTCTGCGCACGTCACACGGTCCGTCCGCTCTATTACTTCCTACTTGCTTAGCGCATTTTCTGACCTACGATATATATGGTACTTGATGCACTCCTAAGAGTCTTGCCGTAATATTGGTCAATAACATTCCTCAATAAATCTTAACTAATATACTAAATGTGTATGTGTCTTTTTGTTACGCTTTCAGGCCTTAAATACTTAATCGATTATTATGATTTTTAGGTACACGAAAAGGGATATCGGGTATTTCTCTTTGAATACGTATATACAACATCTCACATACAATATTAATTGACTATGTAATAAAAAGACAAGGAACTTATGAAGTCCAGAAAGAGATCCGACTCTAAAGTAAAGGTCTAGTTGCTTGTCAGATGATTTTCAGTGAATTACCAGCATCTACTTAAGACTAGACTATGGTTTTCAAGGTAATTTTAGGATTCCAACCTAACTCGCAGTATTGGCCGGAGGCAAGTTTTGGAACGTAGCGAGATCCGATTATGGCGCCGTCGAAATTATCTCTAATATGTACCAGTCGCGTTCGACTTGGACGTATTTCAATAGATATACGTTTACAACTATAATATCAAAAAGTAAATTCTTTTTTTTCCTCGGACACTCGCAACATTGTTCACGTTCACTGAATACAACATAAAAAATAACAGTAAGATATGTCGCTATGTCGCTTATCGATAGTGTAGGTTTCTATTAGTAAAAGAAGTATTTTACTTTCTTCATTACCTCTTATAAACAATCACACTTTAGCATTTTACAATAATAATATAGATTGCCACAGGCATCCCATACCTAAAGCTTTATTAACTCTCGGAGCAGCCGTTCTGTCCGTCTTATGATAACGGCGTAGCTGCTAAGTACTACAATGAAGCATTTAAATATGGTTTGAGCCATAATCGTCTCTCTAAACACAGTTGTTAACTATATTCATTAAATGCAAATCTCGCATAATATTCAAATGCAAATGTCAACTCGAATACGCCTTTTATAAAATCTAAATTGAAAATACTTAATAGATAATACTAGTTTTTGCTCGCAGCTCCGCCCATGTTTACATAAATTTGATTTAATTTAAAGGTATGTAGGTATTTTTTGTACTCCTAAAAAGGTCTATGCAAAATTTTATGATAATCAGTTCAGTAGTAAAAACGTAAAATGATGACAAAAAAACATACATTCGCATGTTTAACATTAATAAGAATAAATAGCAAAATAAATATATATTATCATAATAAAACGTTTAGAAAAAATTTAATTGCATATAACTAGAACACTTAATTTATTTAAATACCTTAAATAAATTTTAAAACGCTTTAACTTCCATAAGATTGTTTTAAAATCGATAACGTACAAGTTAAGACAAGCTTGAATAACTGAGAGATATTCTACGGAAACGTAGCGACACGGACAAAGTTTTGTACAGAATAAGAGTTTAAACTGTGCTCGTGGAGTTTCAAAGTGAAAAAACATAACACAATATATATTAAAACAATATTGATAAGATATTTGAGAGAATCGGTTATGTGTAACTAAATTTGAATTATCATATGCTTGCGAGTTTTGATAATTTCATGAAAACTTTATGCTTTATCTTCATTAAATATAGTTCAACGAGTGTCTTTAATTAAAGTTTTCATTATATCTTACTCTTTTTACACATAACTGTATAATGACAGAAATACTCAGGAAAGTCTTGTAGCTACCGAGTATGTCATCCTCTTTGGCAGAGTGGCTGAAACTTTTGTATATATTGTAAATAGAATGTCGTTCAAACAAATGAATGATCGCGTCTCTATAAATACCTTATATGGTCATGTAAATAAACAGTCTATTTTACGCACTTCAAGTATTATTATTACGCTGTCCGTGCCAGTCTAGAATTTTATAGTAGTGAGCCCGAAGCTTCTACAGTCTTTTATCAACATCGATTCAGCTATGTAGCTGAACAGAAATAATAAATAGTTTATTTACATGTATGTGTAAACTAGTCTAGTAGCCTAATAAATAATAATTACATATCTATATAATATGTAGGTAGTATATATATCGCATATTGATAATAGAATAATCTCCGATCTCTTTTAATGAATTAAAAAAATTTCAATCTATCTACAGATCACGTTTATTGAATTAATAGTATAAAAAAATTCTCTGTCTTAAACAAAAGTCATAATTAATTTATTTCCATTAGAATCCTAGAACTTTTAACAAAAGATATATCATGTGTCTAATGAGAGAAACGTTAAGTTTTTAAAATTTCTAATTCGCACTACATGTGCAAGTGACATTCAAATTTTTTACCATAACACATACATGAGAACTGACCTCTGTTATATTATGCTAAAGTTTTGAAACTCGTATATTGAGGCAAACAGACTTATCTCACACAATTAACTTAATTTATGTCCTTGTCTCCTTTTAAGATTAAAAGAAAAAAATGACCTATGAATAAGTTTGAATCTTTGAGAAATTTCGTTTCTTAGAACAGCAACTTAATTTATTGAATTTATTATATTAATATTTAGATGTACTTACGAAGGATAATAAAATTACTACTTACTAGTTGTCGGCAATTAAGCAATAAAAAAAAATACTCCACGTCCATTCCGAGATATAATCGACTTTTATAGCTAATTTTATTAACACCCATTCACCTGTTTGAAAATGATTGATGGATAAACATACAAACAGATGTATTTTCACATTTATAATTCAAAGCTTATATATAGGTAGATATACAACTGAAGTGTCTTTTGTTTCTCCGAAATATTCTCCAAGATGGCTGAAATCGTTTTAACGAGTTTTTAGATAATTAGCAAACTTTTCATAATATCTGTGTAGGCTAGAAATTATTGCGCTTTTCCATAAACAACTTTCGGGAACTTGCGTCGAAAACGCTGCCAAAACAATTGAATCAATAAACGATGTAGACGAAGTCGCGGGAATCAGCTAGTATAGTATATATAATAAATATTTATTAAGTAATAATGTGTATTTCAAAAATAACATGAATGTATTTTATAAAAAAATCGACAGCTCCAAAACAATTGTAACTCTATGTTATTAATAAAATATTTCTAATTTACCATGAATATTTATATGATTTATTTAAAAGTATCATGTAAGTTGTAAAATATTGTATTTACTATATTATTGGTAAAATAATCAATGATCATTATTACAGCCTTTTTGGCGATATTAAGTTACCTCCACTTGATTTTATTATTACACTTTAGTTCTCATGTAAAAGTAGAACTTTGATAATACTCGGAAAATACCCCTATCTGCCAGTAATCGTCTAAATTTGTCAAATTTCATACAAATGTCTACGAATAAATATGAAATCTAACTACAAAAAATAATGCACTATATTGATCAGTTTTAGAACTTCTTCTAACAAGCGTTATAAAAATAATCATAAACATTCAGTTTAAAATAACATGTAAGAAAGTGCATATACAGATTTATGCTCCAAATATTTATGTATGAGTTATAAAATGTTATTACCTACTGCTCATTCAATGTACTACAAATTAAATTCAATCGCTCCATAAAAACATTAAGCCTCATTTTAAACAAACCAATTAATCTTGATACAAACTCGAAACAAATAGCAAAAAGTTATAATTTACGTTACCGTTATGTCATATTTATGTATTAAAAATAAAAGTATTCAAGGAAATTACGAGGGCAATGACTTTGAACATCGTGAACGGATCAATTATGTAAATATTTATACTCACCTTCGCGGTGTACCGAGTTCCGCGTAAGTTTTACAATAAAAAGCTTTAAGTTCCAGCTAAACACATACGTACATATTTGTAAGTACTTACCGATTAAATCGCGAACGTTTGCAGCGGGATTTCTTAGTATTTAATTAAATCATGTTCTGTGTAACTGGGGTCACGAGAAAGATTCGCGGCGTTTGGTAATTTAAATTTTGAACTATATATTTTTTTTTTATTTATAGCAAAGTACGTTACGAGAGCGTGGGAAGCGTGAGTCGCGCGCGAGCTTCGACGGGTAAAGGCATCAACACACTGCGAGATCGGCGGCAGGCTGCGCCAGTGCCCCCTCCGGCTATCACTACTTTCTGTTGTCGAGAGAATTCTCGCCTCCCCCGATACGAAGGCCAATTTATCACGGTGCCGTATCTATGCTAGCTCCCAGACGATCCAGACTCGACACAGTTCGACCTGCAATCTTTCTTATACTAATCTTCGCTGACACAGTCTCCACCGGATCGAGAATACTTCACCGACCGCGTAATATTGAGGATGATCAGATTGCAATTAATGACGTATAAAAATTGTAGATAAATTGGCGTAATCTTTAATTTTATAACGTGTGACTGAGGCTGTGTTAGGTTGTTGAACTGGTTTGGTTCGTTAACCCAGTTTTAACAGTTCAAACACTGCACCAGTTATTTAATTATTTAAAAAGTCATTTATATGTAACTAGCAGAGCCCGCGGCTTTTCAGATGTTATATTTAAATATTGTAGCGTATATATTATTCTGGCGTATAAACTATTTCATAGTAAAGTCTCATTAGAATCCATTCAGTAATTTTTGAGTACAACACACATCCATACATGCTCACAATTTGTCTTCTTTATAGTATTTAAAGGATCGTTTTATTAATAAGAAGATATAATCGTAATAATTATAAACATTGCAAAGATAAACACACTGAATTATAGCTTTGATACAATTGTAAGCACGGCAATAGTATATACCAAACGTGTATTATGGTAACAAAACAACTGATATACCATACATATATAGATACTAGGTGATAACCGCAATTTCGTTTACATTATTTATTACCTTAACAATAATCTATATATATACAGGAAAAACCCCCACACCTCTTGCCTCACAACAATACAGCAAGAAAACACATATCACTGAATGCGTAATATTTATAAGAATTGTAGTTTTTTAACCTTCAATAGCTCTACATTTTAATGATGATATCGTGATTATTTTTCTTTTAGATAAGAATCAAATTTGATCGAACTAAAGTTCATCGAAATATATCCACTGATTTTTTAATGATGCGATCACAACATGTATTTATGCATATCTATCATATTGTTTATATAGATATTTAGATTTAAGATTCAGACAAAACTAACAATTATGCTCATCAAATACCAGTCAGACATACGGAGCTCAAATCTGCGAACTCTCTGATCGATTTTAAGACTTAATACTACTACATCACAACGTTTATAATATACTAGTCTCTACCCGCGACTTCGTCCGCGTGGTATAGTTACTTTGAGCTACCGCTAACACGCAGCGGAAGCTCTCAAGAGGAAAAAAGAACCCCGTTTTTGAAACATTCTTCATTGGTGTTCTGCTCCTATTGGTCTTAGCGTGATGATATATAGCCTATAACCTGCCTCGATAAATGAGCTATGTAACACTGAAAGAGTTTTTCAAATCGAACCAATAGTTCCTGAGATTACCCCCTTTAATGTCACAAACATGTTCATGAAGGTGGTGGACCCACGCTAAAGCTATTACTGGTTTCAGCATGAATGGGTCGGCTCGTTCGGGGTAGTACCACCCTCTCGCAGAAAACCGACGTGAAGTAACAGTGCTTCCATTGTTGCGTTTCGTTCGGTCAGTGAGAGCGCCGGATAACTCACCTCCCCTCCCTCTTACCCCTGACCTACCTGTTAGTTTTCCTCCTATGATATAAAAAACAAACACAAACTTCACGTCTTTATACATTAGTATAGATAAACAAATGCTTGCAATATTAAAATTTTACCATATATTCCAAGACTAGCGTAAAAGTTTAGTCGATCACGAAAATATTAGATAATATCTATTGGGCAATGCAACTGACAGTTTACGTGTTTGTATTCAAATAATAATCTTGTATAGGTTAGCTTCATTCAAAATATACCAAGTCCTCGCCGGTCTTTTCGACCGCGCTTAATATAGTTACGCAGAACATCAATTTAGACAACGATAAACACTAATGTTAGATGCCTATTGTAATTGTTTAACTTTGTTTTGTATATTAAGCTACTGAGTATATTACGTGCAAGCACGAACTCACAGCTGTATTCAGAGCGGCCGAAATGATTGACGAGGACTTTAGACATAATATTTAATATTATATTTAAATATAATATATATACATTACTAGCTAATTCCCTTGACTTCGTCTGCGTTTGTTATATCTCAAATGGATTATAATTAGGCAGCGGTGTCGATGAAAACTCCCAGGCGGCTTGACTTTTTCCGATATGTATCGTTCTATTTTGAGGAATTTACAAAAAAAAACAAATTATATACCTAAACCTTCCTCGTGGATCACTATATGTATTAATGAAAACTGCATGAAAATCCACTCAGTAGTTTTTGAATTTTATCGCGACCAGACAGACGCGGTGGAGAACTTTGTTTTATGATTTGTAGTGTACACAATAAACATTCCAACAGATTCATAATGCATAAAAACTTCTCGCTCCTATCGAACCTGAAATATCTCAGTTATCTTTGAATCTATTTCAAAATGAAATGAACTAAATAACAGTAATCCGTCGAGAACTCTTTAGAACGATCAATAACACAGCTCATTGTCGTATTAAATATAAACGAACGCTTAGCAATTATAAATCCTATACGTTGACCTAATTTCTTCGGCAATTGCTATTGTCGTGAGGTGTTTATTGAACGAAAGTAAATTTCTCCTAATGGGTCAACCTGAATACATCATAAGTGAATCGTCGTACATTTGTATGGAAAGGAGCGCGGTTCGATGATTCAACAAAAATGTGCATTTGACGTGTGTATACTTTGATATTGATGAATTTATAAGTTGTAATAATCTATAGTCATGCTATTTAATTCACATTAAGATGTTTGTTCTTTTACACTTGTGGATTGAACGGAACAACGCGTTCTCAGTATATACTCCCAAATTCTTTATGGAGGAAGATGAAATATAGGACGGTGATAAAAAAATTTTTAATAGTTGCGTTGTTATCTATAAACTTCTACAAGAAAATCTGTCACTGTCTATCATATTGCGACATAAAAAGTTGGAACTCAATCCGCGGGACTCCAATAAATTGCGTGCCACAGTTACGTAAGGGTATTTTATTTTATTGTAGCACGGCACATTGACTGCTTTGTGCCTGATGGTAAGTACAATCCAAAAACAATGGCGACCACCGAGTGTCACACTATCCATCGCCCGTCGCCGTTGTCATACCGGCCTGCGAAAAGCTGGATATGCACAGGCTGATCCCGAAACGCGACCCGCAGACGCGAATCACTATGACGGGCTTTTTCACCATATACATGGTGGTTGCGACCCTTTTTTTTTTTAACGTGGGGAAATCCCTTATGGATACGCCACCCTCCCGGGGGAGAGAGTGGGTTATGTCCGAGTCGCACGGACTAAAACCCCACGGTGTACCGACAGACCGTTTTGTGGGGGCGGCAAGGGATCGTTCAAGCTAATCAACCTTGTAGAGCCGCCCCCACGGTCCGCCCGGCGGAAGGTGACCGCCGGGCTCCTACCTATAGAGGGACAGACCGGGTACACACCGGCTGCCCCCCTTGGTCCGCCGGACCTGTGCAATGAGGAGATGGGCCCCCCGGCCCATCCCCTCAGGTCCGGCTACGGTGGCAGGAGGAGTTGGGCGAAGCGCCTTCTCCTCCTGCCTGTCCTCCTTTGGCGGAGACGGCCACTTTGAGGGTCTGCCTCGCGGGCCCTCTCCGCCTCCTCCTTCTGCGAGATGACCTCCTCGCAGAAGGAGGCCATCGCTCGCCAAGCCTGTTCGCTGCCGAGCATGGCCGAAACCACGCTCGGCAGCGATAAGTCCGTTCCCACGGCCGCCGCCAGGATGCGGCGCTGCTCCCCCCACGCAGCACACTCAGACAGCGTGTGCTGCGCGGTATCTTCCTCAGCGCCGCACTCGTGGCAGGCGGCCGTCGGCTCCCTGCGTGCGATCCGGTGCAGGTACCACCCGAAACAACCGTGTCCGGTGAGTACCTGCACCAGTCGGAACGTCAGGGAGCCCCACTCCCTGGCAGTCCACTCCCGCAGGACCGGGCGGACGGCGTCCACTGTGAACCGCCCGAATCGCTCGTCCGCCAGGTCCTGCTGCCACCTTTCGACGGCGTCCCCCCTGAGACGCCGTCTCTCCGCCTCTACCTCCCTGGGAGCCGGAGGCTCCCCCCTTCGTTTCCTCGCCGCCGTGAACTCGTACACGGCGGCGAGAACTCCTGCCTCCAGCTCCCAGGGCAGGGAGCCGGCGAGCGTGAAGGCCGCCGCCGAGGACACCGTCCGGTACGCCCGGATTGCCCTCAGTGCCACCGTGCGCTGCGCATTGCGGAGCGCACGCACGTTGGCGGCACCGAGGGCATCAGCCCAGACTGGTGCCCCGTAGGCGGCCATCGCCCGCACGACTCCCATGTAGAGTCGGCGGCACCCGGCGCCCGGCCCCCCCACGTTGGGGAGTAACCGGCCGAGTGCCGCCGCCGCCCCAGAAATTCGCGGTCCGAGCCCCGCAAAGTGGGGCTCGAACCGCCAGCGCCCGTCCAGGGTGAGGCCCAGATATTTCATCTGGGTCCCCACCCTGATCCGGGCTCCCTCCACCACAATGTGAGCCCCAGGAGGTGGCCCCCGCCGAGGCCCATGAAAGAGTAGGGCCTCGGTCTTCTCGAGGGCCACCCTGAGGCCCAACCTCCTTATGCGCCCGACCACGAGGGTTGTGGCCATCGTGGCCAGGCGCTCCACTTCCTTCCATTCCCCCCCCCGGGCTACGACTAGGGTGTCGTCCGCGTAACAGATGAGGCGTGCTCCGTATGGGAGCACGCCGCGGAGCACCCAGTCGTAGCCCATGTTCCACAGGAGCGGCCCCAAGGCCGACCCCTGTGGAACCCCTCGCCTTGTGGCCCGCCGCACCATACGCCCGTCGCCGTCTACGTAGGCGACCTCCCTATCTTCGAGGTACGCCTCCAGCACCCGCTGCAGGTAGGGGGGCACTCCGAAATATCGGAGCGCCTCCCGTATGACCCCATGCGGCAGGGTGTTGAAGGCGTTGGCGATGTCAAGGGACACCGCCAAAACCCTCTCCCCCTGGGAGGTCGCCTCTGCCGACAGCGACTTCAGGAGGCACAGGGCGTCCACCGTGGAACGCCCTGCCCGGAAGCCATACTGCGCATCCGCCAGATTAGGCCCTACGCCCTCTAGGTGCTGGACGACCCGGGAGGAGATAATCCTCTCCAGCACCTTCCCGGCGTCGTCCAGCAGGACGAGGGGCCGATACGCAGACGCGCAGTCCGGAGGGCGGCCTGCCTTTTCCATAAGGCAGAGCCGCCCAAGCTTCCAGGGCTTCGGGAACTGCCCGACCGAAAGACACCGGTCGAACAGCTCCCGAAGCCACCCCCCTAATTGGCCCAAGGCGAGGCCGAGCACCCGACCCGGGACCCCATCAGGGCCGGGCGCTCTACGCCGGTTGAGGAGGCGCTCGACTGCCCTCCCCATCTCCTCCTCCGTTATCGGAGGGGGCGGCCCGTCGAGCACCTCCTCGACTGCCTCCCGAGGCGGAGGCATGGGAGGAGCCGGTAGCATCGGAGGGTCGGGGAATAATTCTCCCACGACCCTCGCAACCACCTCCGGCCGGAGGGTCTCCGTCGCCGGGGGCGCCCAGGATCGCAGCTTCTTGCGCACGATCCTGTACGGGCGCCCCCATGGATCCCCCTCCAGCGTCTGGAGCAGCTCCTCCCATGCTGCTTCTTTCGCCCGGCTGATGGCAGCCTGCAGGGTCTTCCTGCACTCCCTGTAGCTGCCATACAGCCGGGCCTCCGCCTCCGGGTCCCGGTGCCGGCGTCGGCGGCTGCGCCCGAACAGCCGCCGGGCCGCGGAGCAGGCCGCCCGGAGATCGGCGATCTCCGGTGACCACCAGTAGTAGCCTAAGTTACTCCTTATAATATCGGCGGCTGCGTCCGAACAGCCGCCGGGCCGCGGAGCAGGCCGCCCGGAGATCGGCGATCTCCGGTGACCACCAGTAGTAGCCTAAGTTACTCCTTATAATATAAGCTATCTGGTAGTGAGAGTCTCGTTAAAATCAGTCGAACGGTTTCGGAGATAAGTGGAAACAAACAGGCAGACAATAATACAATATAAAATGTTTTTATTATATGTACCTTACTAGCCTCTGCCCATGACTTCGTTCGCGTTGAAATTATTGCTCTCAGGAGGAAAAAAATCCCGATTTTGAAATATTCTTAATTGGTGCTCCGCTCCTATTGGTCTTAGCGTGATGATACATAGCCTATAACTTTCCTCGATAAATGAGCTATATAACACTGAAATAATTTTTCAAATAAGACCCGTAGTTCCTGAGATTACCCTCTAATTAATTAATTTTCAATCGATTGAATTTCGAAATAAGTCAATGCGATAGGTTAGGACGCATTAGAAATGTATCGAAAACCGATAAATTCAATAGCGATAGTGAAAATCAATGAAAATTTCTTAATTTCTAACACAGACAGCCCAAATCCGTGATATTTGCAAAAACAACCGGCGAAAACGTGCACAACTTTGTCAGTTGGCTGAAAGCCACATACTCATTATTTATTATTCTATTTAGGGGTTATTTTCGCCAACTACGTCCATTTTTAAATCCAGACTTTTTTCATATTCGAATTGTATGTTGGCAAAGCCTTGATACGAAGACAAGAATGAGATTTTTTTTAAATAGATTTCTGCGATCTATACATTTTTCAGACTTCAATAACCTTATAAAAAACGTACACAAATCCGTTATTACTATAGACATGTAAAAATGTTTAATTTACAATACAAATGACTGTAATAGTAACAGCCGTATCTAACCGAGAAGTACCTTTATGCAACACTAGCTTTTGCCCGTGTATTCGCTTCCGTTGGTGTAGATTATAGCTAATACCGATCACTCGGGAGCAGTACTCTTTTCTGGATGAAAGTAACATGTTTCCTTCTCCGTACTTCTGACAAGCTGTTTACAAAATTTCATGACGACCCGTTAAGTACATAAGATGCGAAAATGTAACAAAGAAACACTAACTCACATTGGCATTTATAACATTAATTAAAAATTAATGTATCTCAAGTCTTTGGGGTGTAAGGGGTGTCGAATAACATCTAAGACTTGAGACACCCAACCCAACATCACCTGCACGTGGTGCACCCTGCTGAATAACGAACGAGGCAATGACGAAAGCGGGGTGGTAGGGTTTTACAGCCCGACTGGGTCGCAACCGCCATGTATATCGCGAAAAAGCCCGTCATAGTGATTCGCTTCTGCGGGTCGCGTTTCGGTGCCTGTGCATATCCAGCCTTTCGCAGGCCGGCATGACAGCGGCGACCGGCGATGGACAGTGTGTCACTCGGTGGTCGCCATTGTTTTTGGATTGTACTGTGCTTACCATCAGGCACAGTCCAGTCATTTTGCCGTGGTACAATAAAAAAAAGTCTAACATCATCATCATCGTGATCACCCTTATCCCACCTAAGTAGGGTCGGCACAACATGTTTTCTTTTTCCACTCTCTCATGTCAAATATCATCTCAATATTCACACCTTTTATGCACATATCATTTTTCATGTAGTCCATTCATACCTTTTTCGGTCTTCCTCTACTCGTATAGCCGTCCACAAACATACTCAACACTTTTCTCGTTACTTGGTTTTCATCTCTCCTCATGACATACCCATACCATGCTAACCTATTACTCTTCAACTTATCTGAAGTCTAACAAAATTCGATTATACAATTTACGAGTGCAAATAAACATGGAATTATCCTTACCAAAGTTAAAACACATAAAGTTCACTAAAGTTCATTTAACCTCCGAAAGCCAAAGATATGATGATGGAGATGAGTTAACTTAGTATTCAATATGTTGTACAATATGTTTTTACATGATCCGGCCCACAAATTTTAGTTATGTTTTTAAATGTGAAACTCAAGCATTTTTTTAATTTCTTGTTCTTTTAAATGCACATTGGGCGTTTAGGTAATCCTGAGTTTTTAATAAAAGAACATTTTTAGACAATCTTTTACTGAATAATATGGCATTAATCAAATTAGAATGTTACTAATCAAAAACATCGTAACAAAAATTTCGTAGTTTATATTCAGTGGAACCGCCTGCACTGTTAACGTGTTCATGTGCATCGATTTTAAATAATTTATCAACGAAAAAATAATGAAACACGCTCTTATGAAATAAAATTACCTGTTTTACACATAGAAAAAAAAAGTGTGTATGTGTACTTATGTAAACGCGTTAGAAGTTATACTTCTTTGGCGTAACAAGATAAAAATCTTTTCAAAAATGTTATCTTTCGCCTTATTCTACGTTTGTAGAAAAAACGACACTAACAATAGAAAAAGTTGACTATAGCTAACTTTAGGGTGTCGGTTTTTCGTGACGGAGTGCGCGCGCATCGTAAAAATTTACTCTCGTCCTTTTTCCCTAACGCGCCAAAAGATGTGCAACTTAAAAAACACGCTCTTCTGAAATAAAATTATCTGTTTTACACATAGAAAGAAAAGGTAACATAAACTGATACAGAAGTATAAGAGATACTTTTGAATTATTTATTATTTTCGTGCAAAAAAACACTCGTGACCCCGCGATCTCGCAGACGACTATTTTCCCAGGCGTGTTTTAAAAAGTAAGTGCACGTAAACCACAAAATTGCGTCCTTCATCTAAAATTTAAAGCAACCACCTCAAGCCACCGCAGTTAATTGTCATCGGACCGACACACTTCGTTTTAAATGGAGGTGTTACTTTATTTTTCACTAGTTCATTGTGGTTTTAAATAATTGAATGCCATTTCTGTTATACTGTTGTGATCTTAAATCTTATTTAATAAAGGCCGCTATATTGATGATATTTTTTTTAACAATTAATTCGTTTTTATAACACTTTCTACAAGTTTCTAATTTTAAGTTCCTGTCATTAGTTTTACATAAGAATAATCCCTAGGAACCCGTGAGCAAAGATTTAGACTATCATTACATAGTTTAAAACAAAGTCCTCTACCGCGTCTGTCTGTTCGCGATAAACTCAAAAACTACAGAACGGATTTTCATGCGGTTTTTAGCAATGGAAAAAGAGATTCATGAGGAAGATTTTGGTATATAATTTGTCACAGAATTCTTTTATAATCAGGCCGGGAAAACGTCACCCAGGCCCGCTAGTTTATATATAAATATCTATATGACACTACAGCATCTTTTTTTTTTTTTTTTATGTCATAGGTGGCAAACGAACATGTGGGTCACCTGCTGTTAAGTGATCACCACCATCCATGGACACTAACAACCCCAGAGGAGTCGCAAGTGCGTTGCCATCTTTCGGAGGGAAAGGTTAGGGGAGGGAAAGGGAGAGGAGAGAGGAGAGGGGAGGGGAGATGGGTCTCCGGCGCTCTCACTGACCGAGCGAAACGCAACAATGCAAGCACTGTTACTTCACGTCGGTTTTCTATGAGAGGGTGGTACTACCCCGGGCGAGCCGACCCATTCATGCTGAAATCAATAATAGTTTCAGCGTGGCTCTACCACCATCAAGTTTTATATGGTACACCTATTTGGAAAACATTATAGCTACCTTTCAATTTTGACGGACGGACAGTGAGAGATGTGTTAGTTCCAGACTTCAAATTTGTTCACTTTTTGAATCACCCTATAATAAACCTAATATTTTGTTTTTCTTATTAGTAAGATAAACATATATACATACGAATGTATTATATATGTAAAAAATATTCTAAATGTTATACCGGTGTATTAACTACTACTATACCAAATTTCGTCAAAATCCGTCCCGTAGTTTTTGCGTGAATCTCATACAAACGACAGACAAATAGAGAGACAAAATTTTTAATAACTATGGAAATGTTTTCTGTCATTAAATCTAAGCTCTACCAGAGTATTTTTTCTTTAAAATATTTAATGTACAGGTTTCTTCCCGTTAGTCTTCTATTATATGTATAGATATTTAAATGAGGATAAATTTGAACATATAATCCGATTAATTTTGTACATGCAAATTGTTTTACTTGTATACAGTCTTCGAACAACAATAAATAAATATGGGGTCGGCGCGAAAAATAAGTCTCGGTAAATAACAGCTCACTTGAAATGTGAGCTTCTATTTTGTTTAGTTTGTTTGAAACATAGCCAATGTAAGCACGCTTCACAATGCCGCAGTGTATTCAAAAGATGTAAAAATGATACCCGATAAAGCAAATTTAACGGCCGGAGTATCTTACTTTCGCTAAATGCATGTTGAATAAGTTATATTTTAAGCTTTAAACTAACAAATAATATCAAATTTTGAACAAAATTAACGATTTTAAACCTGTGGTACAAATGTTTGGTCAAGACTCGCCAACTACGATTAATAACGGGAAAAAGTTCTTTATTCATTACGTGTTAAGGTTGAATTCACACTAAACTTGTTTATGTTGTCTTTTCATTTGTGACGGGAGTAATTTATTGCTTTGCTCGTTTTATCGTAAGTATTAGATAATATTTTGAACATTTGTGACTTTATTACTAGGTGTTATGGTTGTAATTAGGTTGAACTTAAAACTATTTTAAAACTTTTTTTCTCCTTTTCTTGGTAAACAAATAGCTACACATAATATATTTACGCGGACAGCAGTTAGCTTCGATTTTGTACGTGGCCCTTTATATTGATGATCGAAGTATACAGTGTTAATTTTAAAATAGTGACGTCATTTTATTGTTTTCTAAGATATTTACTTAACATTTTACAATCAAGCGTTTTGTGATCGCACAAATTCTGAATGTAGACCTTATGAAGTCCAAAACTGTCCACTTAGAACGTTCAGTCTCATTTCGACCAGGTTTATACACGTAACTAAAAATGAATCTAGGGAATTTCTCCTGTCATTTATTCTAGTCGAGTTTTTCACCTAAAGTCCAACAAAGTTATACGAAGATCGACAAAAAACCTAAAGGTATGACGAAATTTGTTATGCGACGCACGTTCTGGTAAAAATATATGGAAATTAGTCAGCTTTTCTCTACGCTACGTCTCGAGCCTCTTGATTTATTAGCTCGAATACCTATTGAGCCAACTACTTGATTAAGACGTGATTTGCAAGAACAGCTGTCTCAATTAATATGTAAAATAGATATCACGGCAGCGACGAGAACATACTATTAAGATTATGACGTCATTATAAATTACTCCATTTTTTTAAAACATTCCAGCAACTTGGAACAATCGTAGTCCTAACTAATTGTAAATACGGATGTTTGTTTGTTAAGTTTTTACTAGAAATAGTTACAATTTCTGACGAATAGGCCAAATCTATGTTAACGTTAGAACAATGTCTGTTCAAAGTACGACTGTTGCGTAATAAATCGGTTTCCTGGCTGGATTGTGGGGTATAGTATCTCTGACATAGGCATTCACAATTTGGTAATTTTTTATTATGCTCGGGACTCGTTGGGCGATCTATACTCCCTCGGCATCGATATCCCACGTCACGCACGGTAAACTACTCACCAGTTTTATTAATTCTATTACAAAAAAAAGTATTTAGAGCTACACTTTGTATGGTACGGTCTGGTGGTGGTTTGGTGGTAAATTGCTCGGATTCTAATAGAAGTAGCCACAGAAAACCGACGTGAAGTAACAATGCTTGCAGGCCCACCTCTCTCTCCTCTCCACTCCTTCCCTCCCCCCTCAACACAGGCTGGCAACGTACTTGCGACTCCCCTGGTGTCGCTAGTGTCTATGGACGGTGGTGATCACTTACCATCAGGTGGCCCACCTGTAAGTGTGCCTCCTATAATAGTCAAAAAAGTCAGACCGATTTATTTTTATAAAAATGATATGTATATAGAATAACTTAGCTACAGCTTTAGTTTAGTGCAGCACTGCCTGCACGATAAAGATAGCGATAATTCTGGCAGCGTATGTTATCGAGGCATGTATTTAAGATGGCGTCGTTAATAAAATGAAATATGTTATCTACTACGTACTACGTTCAGAGGGTGAATCTATCAGTTATTTGTCCGATAGCTGACTGAGCTCACTACGGGTACGCGACCCCGGACTGCTCTAGCTGCTAGTGTCACATTTCATTATTTTCCGTGACAGTAGTATCCTTCTCCTTTTTCCTCTAAACCCCGTGTTGTTGGGCGTATAGGTCAAACAGCGTCCCAACCTGTCAGTCCTTTAAAATCGCTGTTATCCACAACCATCAGAAACCAACATCTAGACTCTGAATAGAAGGAAAACTGATAATAAACCCGGAACGGTGCCTCCGTTTAGGCATGAGCTAGGTACCTGCGACCAAACCAGCACCACATGTACTGACTTGTCTCTCCTGTGGGTCCTGCTGGGGAGGAGGAGAGGGTGGCACGGGTACTGGGCAAGCTCGTGCTGCCATAAAGTCGTCTGTCCCAGGCGCAGTAGCATCTGCGAAGAGGTCACTTCGCCCACCTGCTTTGCAAGTGGAAAACAACACGGGGAGTGGCAGTTACCGGTTATAAGCTGGCACGTATAGGCGTAAGTGCTGGTGCCAGGGGCCACTCTTGACAGTAGGAGGATCCATCGTAGGTCCACTGATCAGTTACCGCCTGCTTAAGTCGGGCAGCCCCCGATCAATAAGGTACTGATCCGCCTCAGCATCAACTTGTTCCGTCTGGGTGAACGGAGCACAAGCTCTACAGCTGGACGTTGATGCTGTGACCTAAATCACCTGCCAAAAGTAAAAACTTGGAAACCTACAAAAATGCAGTCTACATGCGCTTTGCGTCATGGAACGTCCGAACTATGAGGACGGGCTTCGCAAACATCTGCCGAAGCTCAAATTGCGCACAAGAACCGCGCAAAACCTGTAGTATAGATATTGAGCTCAACAGACTCAATATCGATATTGCAGCCTTGCAAGAAACCAGGATCGAGGACGAAGGGTCTATTCGTGAAGCTAACTACACTTTCTATTGGAAGGGAAAGAGTGCCCAGGAAACACGAGAACACGGCGTGGGTTTCGCAGTTCGTAATAATCTAATTGGTGCGGTCGAAATACCTAGGGGTGTGTCTGAACGTATCATGGTCTTGCGTCTTAACACAAAAAACGGCTTCTCCACTTTAATCTCCGCTTACGCACCGACGCTTAATTCGACACCTGAGACCAAGGACCAATTCTATGACCAACTCGAAGAAACAGTGCGCGCAGTACCCCCAACTGACAGACTGCATATCTTGGGTGATTTTAATGCTCGTGTCGGTCAGGATGTAACAGCTTGGCCAGAATGTCTCGGTGTACACGGCATAGGCAAACTAAACTCTAGTGGGCAAAGACTATTAGAGTTTTGTTCTAGACACCAGCTGTGTGTAACCAACACCTTCTTCAAAGGCAAATTGATGCAAAAAGTTACTTGGATGCATCCGCGATCTAAACACTGGCACCAATTAGATCTTGCTATTATTAGAAGGAGAGACTTGCGAGAAACACTCCATACCCGTACGTTTCACAGCGCTGACTGTGACAGTGACCACAGTCTTCTTGTCTCCAAAGTCCGACTCGTCCCAAAGAGAATCCATTCGTCCAATTCATTTCAACGGAAAAGAATTAGCCTCGGCACGATCCGGAATTTGAAGGCAGTGGAATCGTTTGAGGCCTTGGTTCGGGCGGAAGTTGTAACCTGGGACAGCTCGGCATCGGTAGAAGTCGAGTGGGAAAAAATTAAATCTCTTTTGACTGACACTGCCGGCAAAGCTTTTGGATATCAAAAAGCAAACACTCAAGACTGGTTTCTCGACAATCAAGAGCACCTACTTCCCTTAATTAACACCAAACGCCAAGCCGCTTTAAATTTCCGCCTTAACCCTCTTGATAAGGAGCGTAAGGAACTCGTGCAGGCAAAAGCCGAGCTTCAGCGTAGCACTCGTTTTTTTGCAAACGCGTATTGGTACGAGCTATGCCACAGCATTCAGGCGTGCGCTGATGTGGGGGACATTGGTGGAGTTTACGCAGGCATCAAGAAAGCTCTTGGACCTACTCCAAAGAAGACGGCACCTCTCAAGGAAGTTGATGGCTCCGTTATAGGAAACAGTAGTCGTCAGATGGCTAGATGGGTGGAGCATTACACTGGGATTTATTCGGAACGTGTAGACCTTCAGCCAGAAATAATGGAACTCACCTCGAACCTGCCGACCTGGTACGAGTTAGATGCCGCACCCACGGTAGAAGAGCTTCATCTAGCTGTGAAGCAGCTCAAATGCGGACGGAGTCCAGGTAGAGACAATATTACCACCGAAATTGTCAAACTTGAGTGCCTCCTTCCCACCCTTCATAACCACCTGGCCAAATGTTGGAATAAAGGCTATGTGCCACAGGATATGCGCGATGCTAACATCGTCACTCTCTACAAAGGCAAAGGCGACCGCGGTGACTGCAACTGTTACCGTGGAATATCCCTTCTTAGCATTGTCGGTAAAGCTTTCGCCAGGGCCGTTTTGGTCAAACTGCAAAGGCTTGCTGATCGCATATACCCTGAGGCACAGTGCGGTTTTAGGTCCCAACGGTCAACTGTCGATATGATATTCTCTCTTCGACAGCTACAAGAAAAGTGTAGAGAGCAACAATCCCCCCTTATTGTCGCGTTTGTAGACCTGAACAAGGCATTTGACACCGTGAGCAGAGAAGGGCTGTACTCTATCCTTGCTAGAATTGGATGCCCACCGAAACTCCTAGAGATAGTGCGGTCATTCCACGAGGGCATGGAAGCCTCAATACTTCATAACGGTAACGCTTCAGCATCTTTTGAAGTGCGTCGTGGCGTTCGTCAAGGTTGTGTTTTGGCTCCTACCTTGTTTGGGATATTTTTCTCAGTACTCTTAAAGGTTGCTTTCGGGGTAGAACAGCAAGGCATCCACCTACATACGCGTTCTGATGGTAGGCTATACAACATCTCGTTACTCAAGTCTAAGCGTTTTAGGGAGGATCTATTTGTACATAGTCTTCTTTTCGCTGATGACGCTGCCTTCATTGCCCACGGTCAAAACCAGCTTCAGAGCCTGATGGACAAATTCGCTAAAGCGTGTGACCTATTCTCAATGTCCATCAATGTTAAGAAGACCGTTATTCTTGCGCAGGGGTGTTCAGAACAACCAATCGTTTTACTTAACGGTACGCCTTTAGAGGTAGTCAACAAGTTTTGTTACCTAGGCTCGCAAGTATCGAGCAATCTGTCGCTTGACGCTGAGATCGATTCCCGCATCGGTAAAGCAGCCTCTACTTTCGGTAAACTTCGTACAAGGGCTTGGGATAATAGGCACCTTACTGTAAGAACAAAAATGCATATCTACCAATCATGTATCCTAAGTATGCTTTTGTATGGAGCGGAATCCTGGACAACATACGCAAAACAAGAACGCCGACTGAACACATACCACTTGCGATGTCTTCGAAACATACTGGGCATAACGTGGAAGGATCGTGTGACAAACGAGTCCGTCCTGAGTAAGGCACAGCTTCCTAGCATTACCGCTATTCTCAAACAGAGACGACTGCGTTGGTTAGGGCACGTGCATCGAATGGAACGAACTCGTTTGCCAAGACAAATTCTGCTTGGAGAGGTTGCACATGCAAAGAGGTCTGTTGGCCGTCCTATGCTTCGTTTTAAGGATTGCATTAAACGTGACATGGCTACATTCAATATCCCAAGCGGCCAATGGGAGGAGCTAGCCTTGGACCGGGCTAAATGGTGTCGTCTAATTCACGAAGGCCAATCAAAGCACGACAAGACCTGGTTTCGGCAATTGGAAGAAAAACGCATGAGGCGTCACGAGCAGGCCTCCTACCCCCGTCCACCTGGGGGTACAGATGTACATACTTGCCGAATTTGTGGCCGAGTGATTCGTTCTCGGATCGGTCTTGTCAGCCATTTACGAAAGTGCCGCCAGAATGCTACTTAAATCATCTGTTACAGATGAAAAGGCCTATGATGATGATGATGTTATCTACAATGGAAAAAATAAGATGGTTTGAAATTAATTATTTTTATTTATAAAATATATTATCATGCACAATATTGTATATAGAAAAATATCTAGCTGTGATAAATTCATGATTTTAATAGTGTTTAAAAGTTACTGAAAAAATATTGTTCCTAAATTTATTTATAAATCAAAATTTTGACCTGTAACAAACAGTGTGATGCGCTTTAGAAAACAATGTTTGGGAGGGCATAAAGTATCTTCATATTAAAGAACCAGCTTTTCTAAAATTCTCGTTCTTCCAACGATGCTGGCTCTTGTACTAAGGTGTCGCAAAAAAGTCTAGTTACATTAACCACAAATTTTTGTTTTTCCTCATCCTGGAGAACTCCCTCCATGTTATGGGGCAAAAAGTATCCTAGATGTAACCTTGTAATATTAGTTATTACTGTGCCATTTTCTTTCGTTATCCAGACAGACAAAAATCGCAAAGTCTACCCCGGTCAAAACTTTCAAAAAATATTTCATGTACAGATTTGGCTTTGTTACAGTTTTATTATAGTATAGATAAATAAATAAATCTTGTCGCCTTTGTTTAGCAAACATTTTTTTATACAATGAAATAAATGTAACAACATAAGTGACAGTTTCGTCTACATAAATGTTTCGTATGTGGACGATAATTACGTACAGAAATGTCATGTAGGCGTAGCTCAGTTGTAACGTACTGGGCATTATATGTTTCGACGGGGTCGACGGTTCGAAACACGGCGGTCGTTTTTTTTGGTATTTTTATTTTTGAAGTAGCATATGGAAATATAGCTTAGTTTTTTATCTAATCTGTCTGCTATATATAGCACAAAGAAAATTTACAAAAATTCGTCAAGAATATCATGAACCACATTTTTTACTTTCGTCCGTTATCCTGGAGAATCCCTTGCGTTTTATGAGACAAAAAATATCCTAAATGTAATCTCATAACATTAGTTATCACTGTGCCAAGTTTCGTCAAAATCGGTTCAGTACTTTCAGAGTGATGCGCGTTCACAGGGACAGACAGACAGACAAAAATTTTAAAAGGGTTATTTTTGGCTTCTATATCGACAACAAAGCCTACCCCTATCAAAATTTTCAAAAAATATTTAATGTACAGATTTGGCCCTGCTACAGTTTTATTATAATATAGATAGATAATAAACAAAGTACAAATTTGTATGTATTTGATTTAGATTATATATACGCAAACGAGATTAAAACATGTAAAAATATTCACGTCGCACACTACAATGTTAACGAACGAATGTTGAATAAACAACTATCCTTCTTGATCCTTTGCTTTCGAAGTTGACACTCGATTATTTTTTATTATTCTTGGAACGTCTTGTCTATTCCCGATGTATCGCTCACATTTTATTATCGTTACAGTAAAAGCAGTGCGAAAAATGTCTTCTTGGCTTTACAAAAATTAAATTATGTTTAAATATATGCTTTACACTATAACTATGCAGTGTGTAAATGTGTGCCTACTTTCTACTTCATATATATATATATATATAATAAATAATTATAAATAGTACAATACTATCTAAAATAAAAGTCTTTACATCATCATCATCTTCTTACCCTTATGAAAAAAGGATGGATGGATTGTGTGAAAAATGATATGTGTGTAAAAGGTGTGATAACTGAGATGACATCTGATAGGCGAGCGTGGAAAAGGAAAACATGTTGTGCCGACCCTACTTAGGTGGGATAAGGGTAAGAAGATGATGATGATGTAAAGACTTTTATTTTAGATAGTATTGTACTATTTATAATTATTTATTATATATATATATATATATGAAGTAGAAAGTAGGCACACATTTACACACTGCATAGTTATAGTGTAAAGCATATATTTAAACATAATTTAATTTTTGTAAAGCCAAGAAGACATTTTTCGCACTGCTTTTACTGTAACGATAATAAAATGTGAGCGATACATCGGGAATAGACAAGACGTTCCAAGAATAATAAAAAATAATCGAGTGTCAACTTCGAAAGCAAAGGATCAAGAAGGATAGTTGTTTATTCAACATTCGTTCGTTAACATTGTAGTGTGCGACGTGAATATTTTTACATGTTTTAATCTCGTTTGCGTATATATAATCTAAATCAAATACATACAAATTTGTACTTTGTTTATTATCTATCTATATTATAATAAAACTGTAGCAGGGCCAAATCTGTACATTAAATATTTTTTGAAAATTTTGATAGGGGTAGGCTTTGTTGTCGATATAGAAGCCAAAAATAACCCTTTTAAAATTTTTGTCTGTCTGTCTGTCTGAACGCGCATCACTCTGAAAGTACTGAACCGATTTTGACGAAACTTGGCACAGCGATAACTAATATTACGAGATTACGTTTAGGATATTTTTTGTCTCATAAAACGCAAGGGATTCTCCAGGATCTGCCTGTTTGTCTATACCTTTAAACACGAATCACTCTGAAAGTACTGAACCAATTTAGACAAAATTTGGCACAGTAATAACCAATATTACAAGGTTACATCTAGGATACTTTTTATCTCATAAAACACAAGGGATTCTCCAGGATAACGGACGAAAGTAAAAAAAATGTAGTTCATGATATTCTCGACGAATTTTGGTAAATTTTCTTTGTGCTATATATAGCAGACAGATTAGCTAAAAAATGAAGCTATATTTCCATATGCTACTTCAAAAAAAAAAAATACCAAAAAAAACGACCACCGTGATTCGAACCGTCGCCCCGTCGAAACATTTAAAGCCCCGTACGTTACAACTGAGCTATACATGTCTGTATTTTTCACACAGTCGCCTAAGTACGAAAATGGCATCAGATGTCGCGCGTCCAGGCATAAACCCAAATTGATTTGGAGTCACTTCAGTCTCATCTCTTATTCGTCTCGCTATCACTCTTTCCCAAATCTTCATACTGTGTGACATCAGCTTTATTCCTCGATAATTGTTACAGTCCTGCACATCACCCTTATTCTTAAAGATAGGCACTATTACGCTATCGCGCCATTCATTTGGGATCGCTTCCTCTAGCAATATCTTATTAAAAAATAAAGTCAGCCACATCCACCCATCTACTTTTAAAAACTTCCATACTTCAACCGGTATGCCATCTGGCCCAACGGCTTTTCCGTTTTTCATACCATTCACAGCTTTTCTTACTTCATCCTCACTTATTTCTTGTACAACGCCTAAATTTGACGGTACGGTCTCTAACTCTCCGGTCCTGTCATTTTCTTCATTCATCAGTCTTTCAAAATATTTCTTCCAACGACTCTTTATGTCCTCATTAATCATCAAAACTTTTCCTCCATCGTCTTTTATACATTTAACGTGTGTAATATCTCTTGTATTATTTTCACTTACTTTTGCTAATCGATACAAATAGTTTTGTATTTGTGAACTCTCTAGTGATTGGTACAAATCATCTTGTACTTTAGCTCTAGCAATAGCAACTGCACTTTTTGCGTTTCTTTTACATTCTACATACATTATTCTCTTATTTTCTTTAATCATACTATCTTGGTCTTCAATACATTTCCATTCATTGAAAGCCGTTTTTTTTTCTTTCAAAGCCTTTTGTACCTCTTCGTTCCACCTCCAAGTATTCTTATCTATCTTTCCTCTTCCTTTCGTTACACGAGGTACAAAAGGCTTTGAAAGAAAAAAAAACGGCTTTCAATGAATGGAAATGTATTGAAGACCAAGATAGTATGATTAAAGAAAATAAGAGAATAATGTATGTAGAATGTAAAAGAAACGCAAAAAGGGCAGTTGCTATTGCTAGAGCTAAAGTACAAGATGATTTGTACCAATCACTAGAGAGCTCACAAACACAAAAATATTTGTATCGATTAGCAAAAGTAAGAGAAAATAATACAAGAGATATTACACACGTTAAATGTATAAAAGACGATGGAGGAAAAGTTTTGATGAATGATGAAGACATAAAGAGTGCAGCTTGAATGAGATTTTCACCTTCTTTGTTTTTATTCCCAAAACCCCAGCCTACATGCACTCTCTCATAACCTCCACTCTCACTTCCCACATGCCCATTAAAATCACCTCCGATGTAGATATCCTCATTCTGTGGAATATCAATCATCACCCCATCAAAATCTTCCCGAAACTTTTCTTTTACAGCCTCATTACACCCAGCTTGCGGCGCATACACACTTATTATATTGACCGTCATCTGTTCTATCAATAATTTCACCAATATTAATCTATCATTTACTCTTTTTACATCCGTCACACATTTCTTAAGCTCATTGTCTAATACAATTCCTACACCATTTCTCTTACCGTTACTCCCACAGTAGTAGAATTTATATCCTATACCAATCTCTCTCGCTTTCGTCCCTTTCCATTTCGTCTCTTGTAAACAAGCCACATTTATGCATCTTCTTTGCAAGACATCAGCTAATTCTCTTCCTCTTCCAGTCATTGTTCCCACATTCCAACTCGCAAATCTCAACCGTACATCCCGAATTCCTTTCTTACTTTGACTCCTACCCTGAGTAAACCCTAATCTAGTTTTCATACTTAACATGTTGTGAAGTACGATTTGACTTAATTTTTACAATCGGCCGCCTGCCTGACATCAACCCTCCTTGGGATAAAAGTCTATATATAAATGAAAAAAATAATTAATAAGTAAATAAATTGATAAATAACTAAGATTACATTTTAGTAGCAAATTGTCGTTATAAGCGTCCACTTTTTATAAATACTGCATTAAAATCTTGTAAAAAAAAAAAAAAGTGACGGCAAAAACTTTCAAAATGATATAATCATTTTAATAATTCCTTTTACCAACAAATCCTAAATACTATTACTTATTACCTTTCAACCCGTAGAATATGAAAAAAATATAAGGTACCAAGATGTTCTAATCCTAGTATAGGAATCTCTTAAATAATATCTTCGATATTGCTCCAAAACTTTCCACTGCAGCGATATTTATCACTATTAAGTATAACCTCTCTGGAATTGTGCCTTGGGATACAACTATATTTTGTTATTCCTGGTTCCCGGTTTATAACAATTTCTGTTTATTGTTATATGTTAAAACGGAGGTATATTCTGCACATACTATCGAAAGCTACATGTATGTATTTATATACCTGTAGCTTAGATGTTCAATGCAACTAATATTGTTGTGTGCGTAATATATTTTTGTTTTAACGTGATAATATATATTATATATTGGTATGTGAGAGTTACCTATTTTATATTGTTAATGTTGACAAGATGGTAAAGCATTTGAGACCGAAATTATCGTTACCAGCATACCTAGCAGTTACCTACATTGACACTACAATCCATCCGTCGTTCGGAATTCATAAAAAATATCAAAAACTTTATTTCTAAAATATTAGTCTGTATTTTAGACATATCACATTCATTCGATACGTATGTACCGAATTCGAACCGAATATATCTACAATAAACACACCGATAATAACGTTCATTGCCTCATCAATAGCATCTTATTACCTTATTATCAGAAAAATTCGATACAAATTCTTTCCACTCTCCTTCGTCAGCTGGTATCTCAGTATTAACACCGTTTATATACATGTCATCCTTTACACAACCCGTTCACGCCTTCTTCTGACTTCTACTCGTCTAAAATAATATAATATATCTTATCTACCTTGAATTAGAATCTTCTAATTTAACTCAGTCATAAAATTAAAATAATACAGATATCTGTTACATTACATCTCATTTACAAGAAAATCCAAATTGCTAGAAAGAAGTGGCAGCGCTATTAACATTTTAATATTTATTTTACTGAATGTAAATATGAATAAAACTCCCAAAGATTTTTTACTCGCGCAAGTAGTGTCAAATGTAGACAATATTATATAATAAAATACTGAATAAATATATTGTTCGGTAGACAATTTCATAAACCACCAAAAGGGAAATTATACAGAAGTAATTGGATATTAAAATGAGAATGAACGTTAATATATTATTTAATACTTTACTCATTTATTGTGTTTTGAAGTACTATATAACATGGAAACGTTGCATTATAAGTGACTTAATTCTTAATTTTGTGTTACAACCAAAATATGTAGTGTACACGGTATGCGGTAAGTGCAAAACGAGTGCTATGATAAATTATTAAGTATCATGGCGTGGCGTAACGCAAATGTGACCCGTTTAAGCTCCAGTGGGATTAAACTCGTCTTCGAGTCACGCGCCACGTTATCCCCATAAATCATAAACGCGATGTTGAGTAACTACTTGATTTAAAGTCTTGTAGAATTAAATGTGACATGTAATTATATAGATATAAGATATTAAATACAACTATTATGACTCTCCACGACTGGGCTCTTATTTCTTTTGACCATGTTTTATTTTTATTTATATCTATAAATATTACAAAACAAAGTCGATTTTCGTGTCTGTCCGTGTTCCCTTAGTTCTTGTAAAGTATGTAACAGGTTTTGATACGGTTTTTCACCATTTTTGAGGAAAACATAACAAAACATAACGTATGTTCCAGGGCATTTCTCTGAAAATTTCCAGCAATTCCTAACTCATTTGGAAAGCAAGACCAAACTAAGAAACGAGGTATCCTCAATGGATCAAACCAGTACTTCATCTCATAACAACAACTTATGCTCTATAAAGCGCAAGTGCATCCTCACATGAAGTACTTGTTCACACATTTGGGCTGATGTTCCTGCCTACCAACTTTTTTATCAGCTTTTAAGAATGATTACGAATGAAGAGAATTATTCAGGTAATCATTTATTTCTGTAATCAATTTTTTTTAATAAGAGCAAAACCTACAATAACCATTCCTCGTCTGAAACCATGGCTTAACCGAATGAAAGTATTGGTGGACATCACTCAAATACTTATTTAGTCCGGTGAAGCTGTTAAGACTTTGCTAGGTCAATAGCCTAGTCAGTTCGAAAAAAACAATCGGACTGAAACCGCATCGCACTTCGAATTAGACGTTTTAGGTCTTAATGCTGTCTTCCGACTGTCGTACGACACCCGCTCATAAATCGGTGTAAGGACCGCACGCCAGCAGTCCGACACAAATCGTCTAAACTGAAAGTGCCCTTATGACCACATGCACACTGGTATGTTATATATAAGTACTGAAATGGTGAAAAGTGCTCTTAAATTCTACTGCTATTAAAAATAAACCAAAACAACAACATATAAATAGATTCACCCAAATACATCATAATGAAGATTTTTAATTTTTATAACCCCATTGTCTTGAGAGTAATATACCTTTATGCATAATTTACATATAATTAACCTAGAGTTAACCGGACCAATTACGATCTTGTTAAACTTATTATAATATACAGTGGTATGCATATACCGGTGCCCGGTGTTTTTACTAAGAATAAGTTAACGGCGAGAACTAAACCGCACTGTGAACGATGAAATACAGTGCAGCTCCGTTAAAGTTCATTATCTTTGGTCACTTACTTTTCATCAGTGGCGTTGGAATGGAACATCAAAATTTTGCGGTGAGACAGATATGTACTCTGGAATTTCACAATATATCATAACGCTAATCTTAAATTTAAGTCTAACCAGATACACCTTAAGATTCTATTGGCGTTTATTGAAGTTACACTTCTTTTGGCGTGTTAGGGAAAAATTATGAGAGTAATTTTTTACGATGCGCGCGCACACCGTTACGAAAAACCGTGACGTTGCTATAGTCAACATTTTCTTTCTTTGTATTTGTTATTTGTATTTCTTTGTATTAAAACTTTCAATGGATTAAATACCTCGTTTCTATTGTTAGTGTCGTTTTTTCTACAAACATAGAATAAGGCGAAAGATAAAAATTTTGAAAAGATTTTATCTTGTTAGGCCAAACAAGTATAACTTCTAACGCGTGTATATAAGTACACACACACTTTTTTTTGCTATACAGGTTTTCATTATTTTAGACACTTCTTCATTCTCTGTACATAATAAAGATTTGCCCTAGTACGCAAGGAGAGAGGGGCTCTCAAGAGGGGGCTCTCAGTACTTTTAGTGCAACTCTGGTGGTTGTTTAGTAGATACCGTAACAAAATGCACAGTTGTGCGTCACGGTTGGTTCACTTTAAGGTTTAAAGGAAGAACGGATACAATTTGTGAAATTGCTCATGCGAATTTAATTTAGTCATTTTATGTTAACTTTACGATTGTTAACTAAATAATCGTAGTAGATGCTAATTCTTCTTAAACAATTACGTCTTCTAAAAAAATTTAATAATAAAAAAAGTGTGTGTACTTATGTACACGCGTTAGAAGTTATACTTCTTTGGCGTAACAAGATAAAAGTCTTTTCAAAAATGTTATCTTTCGCCTTATTCTACGTTTGTAGAAAAAACGACACTAACAATAGAAAAAAGGTATTTAATACATTGAAAGTTTTAATACAAAGAAACAAAATGTTGACTATAGCTAACTTCAGGGTGTCAGTTTTTTGTGACGGTGTGCGCGCGCATCGTAATAACTTCAGGGTGTCGGTTTTTCGTGACGGTGTGCACGCGCATCGTAAAAATGCACTCTCATCATTTTTCCCTAACCTGCCAAAAGAAGTATAACTTCACATAAAAATTTTAGACAGTTAAATCACAATGTCATTGATAATGTTGTAAATTAAAAATAATTGAATATATTACATTACAGTAAGGTAAAAACATAAGTAGTATTATTTGTGGTGTAATCTATAAATGTAAGTTCGGTGAAGGTTAACATCGGGATAAAACCATAGCTTGGTGGTAGGGATTTTTCTAAGTCACTCTAGCTAGGCTATTTATTAGTTGAAAATATTTCGACGACTTATATGTGTGTTCCAGCAACTGCAATTGTAAGCCAGTCCGCGTGTAGGTTTAACGCTTTTACCACACTACTACCATTTAACATCATGTAAAATTGTGGTCCAAGTCACTTTTTTATATCATAGGAGGCAAACGAACAAGTGTGTCACCTGATGTTAAGTGATCACCACCGTCCATAGACACTAGCAACACCAGGGGAGTCGCAAATGCGTTCCCAACCTGTGTTTGGGGGGAGGTGGGCCTCCGGCGCTCTCACTGACCGGACGAAATGCAAACAAAATGCAAGCGGACCCGACAGACGTTGTCCCACCCTAAATATAAAAAAATCATTGACAAATTATATACTAAAACCTTCCTCATGAATCACTTTATTCACTGCTGTAAACCACATGAAAATCCGTTTAGTAGTTTTTGAGTATATCGCGAACAGACAGACAGACATACGCGGTAGGAGACTTTGTTTTATACTATGTAATGTTTTTGGATGGGTTTTTTCTTTTTGTTTTTACCCGTATCGAACTGTAATAGTTTAGAATCATTTCCTATACAAAATACACATAAGAGTTGTTGAGATATGTATGCTTGGTACACATACATGTTTCAACAACTCATGTATGTATGAATAGTTTAGCTTTAACTTAGGTTAGCTTTGTTAGGTCGCGAATTGCATGAACAGGCAACAGCCAAGCCGAGGTGTGCCGTGCACCCTTGAGCTGGTTGCCCAAATAAAATCGGCTGAGTGCCTTAAGCGCTCGCCTTAGTAGTCCGGTGAAGCTGTTAAGACCTTGCTAGGTCAATAGCGTAGTCAGAGACCTTAGACTACAATATTATCCCAAGTTGTAAGCCGAAATGGTATTTTAAGTTGTTATAAAATACTATATGTTGTTATAAATAAATTTCAGGACTGACCATTGCAATTGGCACCCATTTAGATCTCGCTTCTTTTGTCGTTGAAGTCAATAACCAAGGCATATATGATAATATTGAACTTGGCTCCCATTCCACATTTATGTTTTTGATGGGATAAATAACACTCCTAAATGTTCTCTAGTTACATTGGCGGACACCATTTGTCAATATATTTGCGTAACTAAGCGTAATTTGTAAGCAATTAGTAGCTTGAGCATGTATAATATACGTATATTAATTATTTGCTTACATTCTACGCTCATTTATCAAACTAAAGATTATAACGTATAGGTGAGTTATGCCGCTCTGTACAGTCCGCAACCAAATCGTTTATCAACTTGCCAATTGGCGTACACCTAAACTAATTGGCCTGACAACTTCCACAATCGGTTCACTTATTGTATTATTTATTGGCCTTTCATTTGTTAGTTTACAGCAAGAATACGATCGATTTCAGTTTAAATTGACTTTTGGATATATGTATGATACTTAAACTTGATTTTTTAAATACTTTTTACGTCACTAGCTCTTGCCTGTGACTTCGTCCGCGTGAAATAGTTACTTCGGGCTTAAAACGAATTTTAAACATTCTTCACTCATGCTCCGCTATTAGTTTTAGCGTGATAATATATAGCCTTATAGCCTTCCATGATAAATGAGCTATCTAACACTGAAAGTTCAAGTTTCAAATCGGACCAGTAGTTCCTGAGATTAGCGCATTCAAGCAAATTGAGCAAGCATTATTCAATTTGATCCCTTCCTCTCCTTTCATAACCGCACCACGCGCGCTGGTCTTCGGAGCCACAGTTTTACGGTAAATCCTATCTGGACACGAACTAAAATGTTCACAACGTCTTATCTTTGCCGTACCGTGAAGCTGTGGAACAATCTCCCGGCCAGTGTGTTTCCTCCTTCCTATGACATGGGGTCCTTCAAGCGCAACGAGATACTTACACAGGCCGGCATGACAGCGGCGACCGGCGATGGATAGTATGTCTCTCGGTGATCGCCATTGTTTTTGGATTGTACTGGGCTTACCATCAGGCACAGTATAGTCATTTTGCCGAGCTACAATAATAAAAGCAGCGTGATCTGTGGTTACGGAGGCTTGGGCTCGCACACGTTGTATGAGACAGACTGTTTTGCAGATTTCTCAGTAGGTAGAACAATGGATATACTCGCCATTGTGCTTAGATTATACTGCGATTACACTAACATTGTTGTTTTAATATAAAAGATCCAGTTGAAATTCTTGCAGGCCGGCATGACAGTGACGATAGACAATTGATTATAGATCTCGATGGATCTTTGGATTAGCACTAAGCCAGGAACAGTGCCGTAAGATTTTCATGCTTCAATAAAAACATATTCCTTTCCTTATCGAATTGTAAAAGTAATTTTAATCGATCGACAGCCACCTTGACATTGAAACAACCACATGTAATCGATCCGATATAAATAATTAACTTATTACGAACAATGACTTCTATGTAACATTAGTAGTGAAGTATAAGACAAGAAAAATGCCGCAATAAAATTCTACACATTTGTATAATTTGGATTACGATTATTGTTTCGATTCACATTTTTTTGTTTGGAGTTTACCCCTATGTAATTAATCCTTATGTACCTAGAGACCGCGGTACACAATTTACATGTGGAGCAAAACGTAAAAAATGAAGTCATTATTTTGTTCAAGGCACGTCATGATCAAAAGTACTTATTTATTGCTTTATTATTGTTTTTATTTACCCTCTTTCACAAGGTAGCTATATATTGGAAGTAAATCGTTCTTCCCAGATAAGCCTGAAACTAAAATTTTCTGAAAATTTTGAAAAAAGTTACATTATTTAGTTTATTAGATCTTATGCAACATAAAAAAAATTATGAAAAAAAAATTAAGTGTAAGGCTTTCAGGGAAACAGCCGTCCTATATGTAGGACAGTAGGATAATAAGAGGAAATAAAAGACCATTTATGACAAAACAGAATGTAATCAAAAAGTGTAGTTTATTAGATAACTATTGATTATATTACCCATTGTTATATGTAATTTACTAGATTAACACTATTTATGAATGATATGTTTCAAAACACTTGACACACACTCCAACATCACATTTCTTGCAACGTGTCAAACATTTTTTGTGACATTGACGACAGTGTGTTTGCTTCGATTGAGGAATAACCAGATGATTCATTTGGTCTTTACGACTATCAGCATGTTCATGATGGGAGGGTCGGGGTCGAGGGTCAATTGCTACCCTTCTGCGAAAGCCAAGATGATCCAGTTTTCCATGATTTATTTTATATCTAAGCGACGTTTCGTCGCATCCGTTCGCTATAAGAGCGGCGCAGAACCTATCTAATGTCCTACGATCCATACCGGTGGATTGAGGGGGACGCGGAACAACCTCCCCGCCTGAGGGGCAGGGGGGCACGCCTTAACGGTTTTTACGGGACTATCCCGAGTCCGGACCAAAAGAGCTGTGGGCGAAGTGCAATGCCGCACAGATGAACCTACGAAGCCTAGGGGGAAGCCCTAACACTTCTTTCTTGAACGCCTTACGGAGACTCGACGCGTACTGATAAGTACGATTTCAGGCACTGAAAAGTGCGGTTTACAGGCGCACCGAAAAGTGCACTCTTTGTCACTCCGAAAAGTAACAAAGCCCAGCCTTGCGGCCGCCTATACGATTGACGTGGATTGACACTCGAACGAACGATTGACACCTTGTTCTAGAACACAGAAAATAACAGTTAGAAAAAAGCAAAAGAAGCAAAATAAATTATAAAAACTTACTCCGCTTGCTCTGCTTCGCTTCGGACCTGTGAACAGCACACGAAAACACAGAAAAAAACAACAAAGGAAATAACAGGTAGGTGCGTAAGCGAAAATAAAAAATCTCACTCAAACACGTGGGTCGGTGTAAGTTACGAAAAAAACACGGAGCGCACGTGCGTACGCCACCGCGTCCTGATCGGAACTCCCGAGAGTGGACATGTTGTGCCGACCCTATTTAAGTGGGATAAGGGTAATGATGATGATGATCATTCTTAAAAAAGGGCTAATATGTGATGGTATTATACCATAAAAAAAGGTATATACTTATGATCACATGATATAAGTAAATTAAATACATATACATTAAAGTTTATATAAATTTACCGATGTATTTATTAGGGTGACTTGGAAAAAAGAGCCTGTGTGGAAAAACAAAATTTTTTTTTTGATAACCCTAGTATTTTTTATTATATATAAGAAATAATAGTAATATTAATTCATTCATAGATAACACTTGAAATTTTACATTGATTGTATACGAAACATATATAATATTATTTTATAATTACACACGTAATAACAAAAACGTAATTATTGGAACGAAGTACAGTAAACGTGGCTGATCACGACTGGAGCCGATTAAACCCAGTCCAAAGTCACTGACCCGACCGTGATTTTTACTATTGTCAACTATGCAATACGTCTAATGAAAGTTTCATTAATAAAAAACGACTGCCAAGTATACTGAGATACTTTGGTGCGGTCACCTTCAACACCATTAATAGTTTTACAAAGCTACGTAGAGTGTTTTGTTTTTACTAGTGGGCGCCCAGTGGTCGACATTCGACCATAGTTCATTGATTTTTTTAAGTTTGAATTTGTTAGGGTTAATATCATTGTTGAATGTAGAATGAAAAAGGCTAATTGGAACGTAAGAGTAAAATAATACATTCGAGCATAGCAACCTCCTTCACAACCTTTTTTGAAGTCCTTTATTGACAGATGTCAAAATGTCTTTTTTATTTACATGTTGTGTAAAATTAAAGCAGTAGTGTGAGTAATGCATATTTTAATTGATTTAATGTACTTTTAATGCATTTGCACTGAAGTAGACTGCAGCTTTGTTATAAAATAGACTCAGCAGAGATGTTCGTACATCAATAAGATTGGCTTACTAAAATCCTATCGTAGAAGCGCATTCACTGCAATAAACCACCAGGATATGTTACAGGTTTAAATATGCGTTCTAATGTTTTTTTTTCTATCTTTTATATTTTTTTATAAAAAGTGTAAACCAAGAGTCTGAAGTAAGCGCAATCTATATCTAATACTAGCGGGCTCGGTAGGCGTTGTCCCACCCTGATTATTTAAATAATCTATGACCAATTATATACCAAAATGGTCCTCATGAAAGCACATACTATGGTTTCATCGCGATGTGTTCGTTTACCATAAGAAAACTTCTGTTACTGTTGCTAAGATATATTAATTACTACTTAGTCTCTATGAAAAAGTGTCATATTTCTCTAATAGCTACTCTGAAAAGACGGTAGTAGTTTCGGAGATTTATAGGTTATGTACACGTATTATAAGTGTGAATTATAGTGAACTAACGGGCACGGCGGACGTTGTCCCATCCTTATAATAAAAAAATCTAACTAAACCATCTTTATAAATCACCTTATCTACTGGTGAAAACCGCATGAAAATCCGTTCAGTAGTTTTTGAGTTTATCGCGAACAGACAGACAGGCAGACGCGGTAGGGGACATTTTTTATACCACGTAATTATTATTATAATGATTGTAAAAGTCTGCCTTTATGCGCGCATTGCTTAAAAACTACTGGACAGATTTTGATCCATTTTTATATAAAACAATAATTATTACATTATCGTTATTATTTTTGCGTCCAATTTATATATTTTCCCTTCCGTAGGTGCATACAATATATTGTTAAGATATTAAACGAAGCAGAAAAAGTCGCGAATATCATCTAGGATATAAATAAAATGCAACTTTTTATCTAGATACATATATCGTTACGCTTCTCTATAGGAGATAAACAGTAATAATATAAATTAACGGAGGAAACCCGTAAATCTATTAATCTATTAAAAATGTAGTAAACTTTAGAAGGAAACACTATCAGTTTCAAGGATATGATATAATTTAATTTTCTTGCATAAGCTTCAAGTTACCTAACGAATGTTTGAAAGCTTTATGTACTCTAAATCACTCTACATAACTGACCATTATTAGGTAATAATCCAGGTCTATTAGGTAGTATCTTATCTAGAAATACGTAAACAAATTACTATGAAATATTGTTTATAGGTAGTACGTTTCAAAATAAGATCTTGTAACTTATTGAAGTGCAATGCCTCACAGATGAACCTACGAAGCCTAGGGGGGAAGCCCTAACACTTCTTTCTTGAACGCCTTACGGAGACTCGACGCGTACTGATAAGTACGATTTCAGGCACTGAAAAGTGCGGTTTACAGGCGCACCGAAAAGTGCACTCTTTGTCACTCCGAAAAGTAACAAAGCCCGGCCTTGCGGCCGCCTATACGATTGACGTGGATTGACACTCGAACGAACGATTGACACCTTGTTCTAGAACACAGAAAATAACAGTTAGATAAAAGCAAAAGAAGCAAAATAAATTATAAAAACTTACTCCGCTTGCTCTGCTTCGCTTCGGACCTGTGAACAGCACACGAAAACACAGAAAAAAAACAACAAAGGAAATAGCAGGTAGGTGCGTAAGCGAAAACAAAAGATCTCACTCAAACACGTGGGTCGGTGTAAGTTACGAAAAAAACACGGAGCGCACGTGCGTACGCTACCGCGTCCAGATCGGAACTCCTACTATGTAATGATAAATATATACCATATACACGTGGGTCGGTGTAAGTTACGAAAAAAACACGGAGCGCACGTGCGTACGCTACCGCGTCCAGATCGGAACTCCTACTATGTAATGATAAATATATACCATATATATACCATCGTGGATAACGATCTTTTACACTTTTACACTTATACAATTCCGTAGTACATTAATTTGATCTATCTCGTAAGGTTTAGCCAGCCTTTGTGATTTAAATGCACAAAAATACGTTACGACATCACATTACAAATCTTTGAATTTTTCGGCTTTTCTGTACTATAATATATATGTAATATACATATAAACCTTCCTCTCGAATCACTCTATCTATTCCTGAAAACTGTATTAAAAATCCTTTGAATAGTTTAAAAGATTTAAGAGAACAGACAGCGGAAGCGACTTCATTTTATATTATGTAAAGATTGACAATGTTTAATTTATACACTGCATTTACATATATAGATATATCAATAAATGTAATTAAATCATTATATTATACACTACGAGTGAAACAATGTATGATTAATGCTTGTCCCTGGCTACCAATCAAGCGCTACGTAAAAGGGTTATTTGATAAAATCCATTGTTGACGTGAAGAAGGGTAATATTCACAAATTACCTCCGAATTCATCCTTTTAGGCCCTCAGATAAGACGTTATGGACCCGTAAGAACTAATTTATGGGAAACGACGAGCTTTTCTCGTTCACTACCAATTTTCGCTCGAATGAGGCAAGAAGGTATTTTTATGGGCATCCTTCGATTATCTTAGTAATAACTATTTATAGCGATAATTGGATACCTACAGTGGAATTTATACTTCTTTCTATTGGGTTTATTTTGGATCTTCACTCAGTTCTTGTTACTTTAAAAAAATATACTTCGATAGGTTTTACCGAGAAATTATAGACGATTTAAAAAAAAGATCGAATAAAAGCGCAGCGTTTTCTTCGACAAAACAACACTGTAAAAAATATTGTCTTATATTTTTGTTAAGTTTATGTTAACTACTTCTTAGCGTAATATATATAGCCTTTCTCGATAAATGAGCTGTCTGTAAAGCTAAATGAGGTAGGTGGTAGAGGCACGCTGAAGCTATAACTGGTTTCAGCATGAATGGGTCAGCTCGTCCGGGGTAGTACCACCCTCTCACAGAAAACCGACGTGAAGTAACAGTGCTTGCATTGTTGCGTTTCGATCGGTCAGTGAGAGCGCCGGAGACTCACCTCCTTTCCCCCTTTCTCCTTTTCCTACCCCTCCCCCATACACAGGCTGGCAACGCACTTGCGATTCCCCTGGTGTTGCTCTTGTATATGGACAGTGGTGATCATGTACCATCATGTTACCACCTGTTCGTTAAACCCTTATAATATAAAAAAAATGTTATTTGGCCTATTGAGTTCGTAATAAATAATACAACTTACAACGTATTTAACTAAAGGTTAAATTCACATGAGACGAAAAGTAACTATACTTGAGACATGCTATCGGTAATACCGTTTCCGCACCCATGTCGATTTGTCATCCCCGACGTATCCCAAAGTATAGTAACACTATTTTATACATAAGTTTTATATTAAGTTATCACTTGTGTATATATTGTAATAACTTTAAGAAGTTTTTTTGAAACTTTGTCGACACTGTACTCATGGCAAATACAATGTATTACAAAACCATATTACCATAAACCATTTTAACATATAAGACTTAAGACACTCAAGCCAACCTCACCTGCGCGTGGTGCACCCTGCTGAATAACGAACGAGGCAATGGCAACAGCGGGGTGGTAGGGTTTTACAGCCTGACTGGATCGCAACCACCATGTATATGGCGAAAAAGCCCATCGTAGTGATTCGCTTCTGCGGGTCGCGTTTCGGGATCAGCCTGTGCATATCCAGCTTTTCGCAGGCCGGCGTGACAGCGGCGACCGGCGATGAATAGAGTGTCACTCGGTGGTCGCTATTATTTTTGGATTGTACTGTGCTTACCATCAGGCACAGTGCAGTCATTTTGCCGAGCTACGATAAAAAAACCAACGGCAATCACAGAAATATTAGAACCTATTGACAGATATCACTGCCATTCCGGTCCACAAGCCTCTCAGAAACTGCAAATACACTGGCTGAACACAATACACGACAAACAAAAAAAGTCACTGTATATATAAAGTTTTAGCGATCCATTCCTCATTTGATGCTAAGAAATAGTATAAAAAGTCCAGTCCTTATTTGATTAGTGGATATGCAACTGCTGATCTATGAAATGCCACATATAAAATCGTGCCACTTTAGCCGGTGTTACACTTAATATACTTAATACTTGTCGCATTCTAATGTAACATTATTATCATTTCCTACTACCCAGCATAGTTTCTTCGTTATCTGCATTCTTTTCTTTCCAAAACTATCTGGCTTCCGATACACGCAATATTTTATATTAAACCAGCGAGCCAGACGAATGTTATCCCACTCTTATAATAAAAAAAACATGACAAATTCTATACCCAAAGCTTCCTCATGTATTATTTTATCTACTGGTAAAAACAGCATGAAAATCGTAGTCCAGTGAAGCTGTTAAGACCTTGCTAGGTCAATAGCGTAGTCAGTTCGAAAAAAAAACCATGAAAATCCGTTCAGTACTTTTTGAGTTTATCGCGAACAAACAGACGGACAGACGTGGCAGAGGACTTTATTTTATAATATGTCGTGATGAATATTTGAAACTTTACAGACACACTTCTTTTCTTAGATCATAAATTTGATCAAATCAAAAAATCGTAACGGTCTCTTAATAAAATTTATCTCTTCCGGGAGGGACCAAATTTAAGACACGTTATGTAAATGTAATAATCGGAAACAATTTCATTAATAACATAAATGTTGATCAAAGATTAGAAGTGCAAATTCCACATTCACAAGAAGCTTTTAGAAGCTTCGAAATAAATCAGATGAATTATAACTTCCTGACATTTTTAAGGTGAAAAGATACGAAGCCGTAATTCATTTAATATCTCATAATTAGAAGCTCATTAAGACCACTAACAGTTTTTTTTAGTTAATAGTGTTAGATTTTATAACAAAGTCCCAAAGAACATTGTCGGTTTTTCTTTATATCATAGGAGGCAAACGAACAGGTGGGTCAACTGATGTTAAGATCACCACCGTCCATAGACACTAACAATACCAGGGGAATCGCAAGTGCGTTGCCAGCCTTTGTTTGGCGGAGGGAAGGAGGAGAAGGAGGGAGGGGGACAGGAGAAGTGGGCCTGCGGAGCTCACACTGACCGAATGTAACGTGTGTGTAAAAGGAGTGAATACTGAGATGACATCTGATAGGCGAGAGTGGAAAAGGAAAACATGTTGTGCCGACCCTACTTAGGTGGAATAATGGTGAGAAGATGATGAAACCAGATCGAATTTCTTGTCGGTTCTTCTAAGTGACTGGGTTGTTTTCCGAACCGTTGATAGTTTTAACGTTCATGAGTGCCTTCTGAGGGCCTAAATTTAATAAATATTTTTTGATTTCATTTGATTCAACTTTTGAATCAAAGTTACCCTACAAGTATTAAACAGAATTCCACTTTACTTCACATTATGTAATTTACGTATCTTGTTAGGTAATGGGAAAAAAGAAAAAATAATGGACACCCCAAGGTATTATTTATTTACGTTAGTTCGAACAAAGTTATCGACGCGGGTAAAGTTTTCCTGGAGGATAGCCAACACGTAGTCCTTCGCCTCGCCATCCCATTTACGAGATGAATCGAAACATGAGAAACTGAGTGAACGACTATTCGGAACGCATACATCACTGTCTTTCGTAACGGTAAATCTAATTAACATATCAGATAGACCTGAACATGAATGAAAAAAATATCGACGTAATATAATTATTTGCAAATATAATATACTGCTTTTTTATTATTAACTAGCCGTGCCCGCGACTTCGTCCGCGTGGAAAGTAATGTAAAAAAACAGTTACTAATAAAAACATATGAATATCGTACTTAAGTTGCGTCGTCATTAAAATTACAATACGCTTATGGTGGTAGAGCCACGCTTTATGGTGGTAGAGCCACGCTGAAACTATTACTGGTTTTAGCATGAATGGGTCGGCTCGTCCGGGGTAGTACCACCCTCTCACAGAAAACCGACGTGTAGTAACAGTGCTTGCATTGTTGCGTTTCGTTCAGTCAATGAGAGCGCCGGAGGCCCACCTCCCCTCTCTCCTCTCCTCTCCCTCCCCACACACACAGTGGCAACACACTTGCGACACCTCTGGTGTTGTTAGTGTCCATGGACGGTGGTGATCACTTAACATCAGGTAACCCACGTGTTCGTTTGCCACCTATGACATAAAGAAAAAAACTTTTAATTGAGTGAACTGATTTTAATGAAACAAAGATTAAATGTTACGTGTTATGCTTTATTATTTTTGTAAGGGTTTCTCATGAATGCAGTAGTTTAGACAGACAAGCATTTCTAAAAATGATTCAATGTATTTTATTACGTACTCCCAGATAACTGGAACAACTTTGTTCACAAAAATCTTAAAGCCACAGACACGATAGATTTACATTATTATTATATGTAGATGATTATTACACAAGACATTATCTGTATAAAGCAATATTTTTGAAGAAATTCCTATAATATTGCGTTAAATTTAAACAGCAAAAAATATATTCACCATATAAGAAACTAGCTGACGTAATAGACGTAGTTTAACATCTTACAGTACTTAATAATTTGACCACAGTGCCCCTGCCTGGTTCAAACTTTGCCACCTTCTTTTTTGGTACAAAATCAACGCTTGTTGTGAATATGAGAAGTTGGAAGCGGCATCACTCGCATTAATACACATTTGACCTATCCCTAGGAACCCGTGCTTTTATCTGGATAAAAAATCAATTAAATCCTAATAATCTAAGCGTTCAAATCCAAGTCTTTCTCACTCTCTAAATTTTGCTGCCTTTAAAAATCTGTCGTTGAGTAACCAGTGTACCTTCAACTATACCTATGATTAATCTGTTATGTGGTTGTCTGTGGTCGTCCAAATTCGAAATTCGACCACATAAATCGTTAGTTTTTCAAGTTTGAATATCGAGGAAAAAGGTGAACTTTTTTACATATCTTTCTATTGATAATATTGAGACTCTATTTAATAACTCTAATTAATAATTACTATACAAATTAATTATAAAAAAAAGAAGATCGTTTGAAAAATAAACAAGGAAGATAGATATACAGATATACTTAAATATTTTATTTCTGCTTTTTTTATATAATAAAAGAGATAACTAATAGACAGAGAACCGCTGCCTTCTATAACATGTTATACGTCTATAACATTTATGAGATCAAAATAAAAAATTGTGTTACGAAAGGGAAGTAATAAAAATCATTAATCAGAACATTTACCTCTCGAATTTAAATTAGCGGTTGTATTTTTAAAATGAACATTTTATATTTAATTAGCTATAGCTATTAAGTTTTTCTCTATCTGGTACATTATACATTGTTCTTACAGTATTACATGTAATGCCAATTGCTTCACACATTATTTACTTAACACAGAATTACTAAAAACAAAATTATACACATTTCGGTGCAAGTCATCATTACCCGTCGGATTTAAATATTTATTACTGGCATTTCATTCGTGCAACTCCAATAAAATGCATGCAACTGTTTCGTAAGGATATGCTAAAACTAACATTATTATTTGTTATTACTTCACACTAGTATTTCCCGCGACATCATGTGAAAAAAATAACAGAAAAACTACAAATTTCATCGGAGTTAATTGTATGCTTTCCTGCATTTTTCCATAACTAAACTCTCGCAACCCTTTGACCGACTTTTGTTACCTTTGTTAAATTTCATGAATACCGTTTAGCTCCTATGGAGAAGCATACTGACAAACCAGTGTTTTTCAAACTTCTTCATAACACGGCCCCTTTATTATGTAAAATTATTTCGCAACCCACTACCGTCCGCTCTTTCTAACTTAAATTTTGTGTTACATATACCAAATCAATACATCAATACAAAATTTATGATTAGATATTGGTTAAATATATAACTGAATCAGTAAAATATGAGCCTTGAAATATTTTATAGACACCCATTTGCGGGGTGGTAGGATTCTACAGCCCGACTGGGTCGCAACCACCATGTATATGGCGAAAAAGCCCATCATAGTGATTCGCTTCTGCGGGTCGCGTTTGTGCATATCCAGCCTTTCATAGGCCGGCATGATAGCGGTGACCGGCGATTGATAGTGTATCACTCGGTGGTCGCTGTTTTTTTTGGATTATACTGTGCTTACCATCAGGCACAGTGCAGTCATTTTGCAGTGCTACAATTAAAAAAAAATAGACACATTTAAGACTTCCCAAAGGGTCACAACCCACACATTGAAAAACACTGACCTAGATAATATTTTGAAAGTGCACATTGTAATAAAACTATCATCAAAATTGATTGAGTCGTTTCAAAGAATAAAGCAGACAAACATTACACGCTACAATGTTATTTACATGTAACAATTCGTTACATAAGATACTCGATACCTTGACACTGATCTAGCTCAGTATTCCTGATGTTTTTGCATAAAACAAATCATGATGTGTAAGAGTAACGAATGAGTGTTGAAAATTTTAATGAGCGTCGGGTATTACGCTTGAATTTTAATGTAGCATTGTTTCCAATTACACCGACATGTGTAATACATATTTGTTTCTTTAATAATTTAATGTATTTTATTTCATGCTGAATTATACAACATTTATACTAACATATTTCTATATGTAATACAGTTCTGCAATGTTTTTTTTTAATTGTCTTCGTGAATAGAATTAATCTCGTTTTAATGAAATAAAATTCTATTACACTTTTTAGTTCGTACACTGGAGAGTTTAAAGCTACAAGACAGTTTGATCCAAGAGACCGGCATGGCAGTATTTTGATAAAATATAATAGTGCAACTCTAACGTGTATAATAGGAAACTATACATAAAAATAAAATCTCTTTTTATACTTTTCGAAGTATTATCTAAGTTTAAACATACTTCTCTATAGACATTAAAGAGGTTACGTGACGGAGCGAAACATGTCTAATCGATTGTGAACATAACATGTTAATGTGCATCATATTTTAATTAATCTTTACTTTTATATTTTACGGCTATACGCCAACATTGTCATTCGATGATATGAACTACCAACCAACAAACGTATACAACCGTATAGTTGTTTTAATTACTAATATTTATATCTTTCTGTTATTAGAATCAGATTCCACATTTTTAGGTGCAAGTTGTGCAAATAAAACCAAACGGTTTTTTTTTTCGAACTGACTATACTATTGACCTAGCAAGGTCTTAACAGCTTCGCCGGACTAAGGCGAGCGCTTAAGGCATTAAGCCAATTAAAACCAAACGGTTTTTGTTGCAATCAGAAGTCAATCGATTCCGGAGGGAAGCGCAAAGTAACGTCCACTTACAAGCTTTATGATGGACTCCACAAAGTAATACCCTCAGCAATAAAAAAAAAATCAATATAATTATACAGAAACAACGTAAAAACTGTTATAGGTTTTTAATAATTACGTATTACAAAGTATAAGTTAAATAAATAAAAGATAGACAGTAGCTTTTTTATTTTCTTTTCTCCTTTTTTTTGCCATCTAACCTTCCAGATTATTATTGCCATTGTAGAGTAGATATATTACAAATGGCTCGCGATAAATGTAATGTTCCAACATGTTGGCTCCCTTGTTAGAACTTTCTACGGAGTTTTTGTGGCATCTCAGAATTCATGCTCCATGGTATAATTTCCCGTTCACCTCACTTGTGCACTATAACCGATATTACGTAAGATATCGTCAATGTTACACAATTTAGAGACAAATAACACAAAGTTATGAATAAAATATAAAAGCCACTACACGCTAGACTAAGGTCCTGCCAAAAACACCTAGGCCATAGCTAATCGAAACAAAATACGTTGTTTTCATGAAACAATGAGATTGTCTGTAGAAGGGTAAACTCAAAGATATCTGCTAAAATAAAAGATAAACTTCTACTTTCATTTACGCATCCCATATGACATGACACTAGTTTGGAATTTACAGCTTCATACTTATACCAGGTGACTGTTTAACACCTTTTAATCGTAGGGTAGTTCATGGTGACATTTAACATATAAAATAATAATATCAAAACAAATACTAGCAAACAACAAAGAGAACCTTAGTTAAAGTTTGTTTTATAACTTTGAAAAGTATGGAAACAATATTTTTAAACGCAAAAAACACACCTAGCTTCAATGAACAAAATTCAAGGGGCACTATTCAAAGTTAATCATTACGTAACTGCTTATCATCGGAATACCACACGATCGAACAAAGGGAAGCGTGGCGCGGGTGGAGGTGTGGGACGCGCGCAGGAATGAGTGGCAGGATGCGATTCATTCGTTTCCGTATTTATTATACCAGTTCGTTTTTGCCTAAATCACCAGATGTTGAGTGAAAATCAGTTTTGCATTTCTCGACATAATTGGGTCAAATGTTAAGCACCTACTTTTTTAATTGACAGATAGAAAGAGAAGCAACTCATGAGTAATCTGCGAGAGTATTGCAACTATTTAACCAGTCATGCAGTATATTGAATTTCTTATTTTACTGAACATATAAGACGCCGATTTTATTGCAAAACTGACTTTTGCTCGCAGCTTCGCTCGCTTTAATGTAGATTTCATTTATCTCTTATGGACAGGACATGTTTTCCTGGCTGAATAAATCTTTTTCTATACACTACATAATGTGTATGCAAAATTTCATGATGACCGGTCGACTAGTTAAGATGTAAAAGCGTAACAAACAAACAAATCCACATTCGCATTTATAATATTCGTCAGGATAGTATCCCGAATATAATCTATTCCATGTCAATTTTCTTCATTCTGCTCCAAGCTCAACTTATTTTTGGGTTGTTCGGTTGCCACAACATAGAATACAAGCTGAGCTTAATTCGAATTTGAAGGTACGTGTAAGATAAGGAACTTAAGCTCAATGTAAAAATTTCGTAATCAATTTATCTTCTCACTATCTTACTTAATAATAAAATTATATAACAACATAATAATAATACAATCTTTAATCATACATCAAACAGATGACGGTTTTGTAAACGTAGACAAAGTTACCAGAGTCAGATTTAAGGGACGGCAACAGTGGTTTCAGCCTCACAGCTATAACACGGGGTTTTGCATTTGTTTTTATAATTAGAATTAATTAGAATTTTTTTTTTCGCAGGGGCTCCTCTTGGCGATCTGCTCCTCGCCGGGCAGCACAGGTGAGAATGCCAATGAATGGCATGAACGGCCTTTTCAGTGCTTCTACCCGACCCGGCAGGTGTTGAGCCCTCGTAAGGGCCCTGACTTTCATTTAGAAACCTGCGTCGACAAAAAAAAGTTCACATTTACGGTGAAGTGTTTAAACATATCAGATCATATTTATAGTCCATATTCAACATAATTCGGGGTAAATATTATTGTGGACGACTATTTTTTTTATTGTATCTCGGCAAAATGACTACTGCACTGTGCCTGATGGTAAGCACAGTACAATCCAAAAACAATAGCGACCACCGAGTGACACATTATCCATCGCCGGTCGCCGCTGTCATGCCAGCCTGCGAAAAGCTGGATATGTACAGGCTGATTCCGAAACGCAACCCGCAGATGCGAATCACTATGACGGGCTTTTTCGCCATATACATGGTGGTTGCGACCCAGTCAGGCTGTAAAACCCTACCACCCCGCTTTCGCCATTGCCTCATTCGTTATTCAGCAGGGAGCACCACGTGCAGGAGAGAAAAAAAGACTATGCACTTCTGCATGAATTAGGCTGGCATCTACCACGTCTCACTGCAAGAAAAAACCTTTGATTGTAATTATCGAAGTGTACCTGTAAAAGTTACATTTTAAACTAGTAATAGAGAGAGAGCGAAATATTAGTAGCTATAATAATAAAAACTTCTTCAACCAAATATTATTCGGGGTGCTTAGTTCTTATAGCACAGATCCCCCAACGTTAAAATTCGGCCCTGGAAATGACTAAATATTGTCTAATTCAATTCCAGTTGTGACAGATCGCGTGCTCACGCGCGGCCACAAATTTCGTGAGAACAGATTATTTCGGAAACGTTTTTTACTTTGCTCTTCTAATCTTAAAGAACCATTCATATATCTTCTAAAGTTGTCTTTTAAAGTTTGTTTACATTGGTTTTTGATGTTTTAAGCACAAATAATAAGAGAAAAATGTGTATAATTTTAATGTGCAGCTTATTCGAGAAAATTACACAGAAAAATAATCTATTAAGTTTATGTCACAATTGTAGGGCATTAAAAATAATATTATCACTCATGGTTTTAACAATCATCGATGGTCATAGCGTAATGCGTATAATTTTTTTTGTAATAAAACCCAAACTAATTCCATTTCCCTATATTACGTATAATTAATTGATACAAAATCATCAATATTTTTTTTATTTTTTGGTGGTAGAGCCACGCTGAAGCTATTACTGGTTTCAGCACGAATGGGTCGGCTCGCCCGGGGTAGCACCACCCTCTTACAGAAAACAGACGGGAAGTAACGGTGCTTACATTGTTGCGTTTCGCTCGGCCAGTGAGAGCGCCGGAACCCACCTCCCCTCCCCTTCCCTATTCCCCTCCGTCTAATTCCCCCTCCCTCCAAACACAAACTGGCAACGCACTTGCAACTCTCCTGGTATTGCTAGTGTCTATGGACGGTGGTGATCACTTAACATCAAGTGACCCACCCGTTCGTTTGCCTCCTATAATATATTTTAAAAAAAAATTATAGTCGCTTTTCGAGTTTGCCTGTATGATTTCTTAACATTCGTAAACTAGGTAGATGTTGATAAGATGATTTTCACTGTCAAGGTATATTTCTGACGTAAAATATGCATATTATCTTTGTATATAAATTTCTTCTATACGTGTGTATGTCACTGATCTCATAGAAAACCGACGTGAAGTAACAGTGCTTGCATTGTTGCGTTTTGTTCGGTCAATGAGAGCGCCGGAGGCCCTCCTCCCCTCCCTCAACCCTTCCCCCCAAAGGGTGGCAACGCACTTGCGACTCCTCTGGTGTTGTTAGTGTCCATGGACGGTGGTGATCACTTAAAATTATTACCCACCCACCTGTTCGTTTGCTACCTATGACATAAAAAAACTCCTCCGAAACGGCTGGAGCGATTTTGATACAATTGTGTGTGCATGTTCTAATGTATCCGAGAACGGATTAGATTCACAATTGGACCTGATATGTAGCGCTGCGGTGGAATTTTTTTTTTTAATTATTAATGCCGGACAACGTCCACCTGGACCGCTAGTGTATGTATAAATCAGAGAATAAGTGATATAGTAATCGTTTGGACATACATATATTGTGGGGTAGTCTAAATTCTTTTAAGCCTATCACTCGTACATTTATATTTTGTTTATGTTTCTCATTATATAAATCAAATTAAGGCTTATATATGGTTCATCTAGCAATAAAAACCAATAATAAAAATAAACTCGTTCCTCTGATTAAGATACTACGAAGATAAACAAAATATAAATAGATAGAGAAAGTTTATCACAATAAAACAAACAACAACGAAATCCACAATGGGTCGTTAGATATACTATTAATTTTGTACAACCGAATTCATTGTCAATTGAAATAAAAGAGACACACGATTCGACCAATTTGTTTTTGCTACTCTCTCTGCTTAAAACATCTTTAGGATCATTTTATGTTCTTTTCGAAGAGTGAATGAAAGTGAAGCGTCAGGATCGGGTCGACGCGACGCCGCTCAGTCAGAAGTACTCGGCTCCACTCGTCATCAAGTGCGTTACTTAACTTAGAAGGTTAGCGTTTGTCCACAATCTTATTTGATGTTAAACATAGTCTAAGATGGTAAGTATACCAACCTAGAATGGTACAAGTTCCCAAGAACAGCTACTGGAACACACCAGCAGGTTCATGGCGGCAGATTTGCAACCTGAGTGTGGTAGCTAGCCTCTTTTTTCCTCGACACATATCAATCTTCAAATCAACTACTATGAAACCAGTCAACACATAGAAATTAATGTGTATCGATGTTTGTCCTTGCTAATCTCAGAAATGGCTGCACCGGTTTTACGAAATTACTATTAACAGATAGAAAACTGTTCAGAGTCTACATATCATTATGCTTTTCCATAGACTATAAACAGTGGCGATGACATTATAGGTAATATAAAATCGTTATAATTATATTTAATCAATGTACAAAGAATTCCAAAATTATTTCAGCCGTATTTTATACACCCGTAATTCTTATAAACCAACAAAACCATTCAGAACGATTTCGCTGGCATCACCTAGTATTTCGAGAATTTCTTTATATATGATATAGATTTAAGCATTGTCTATACAGCATAAAAATAGAAAATAAATATTACATTGGTATCTAAAATTCATGTAAGTTACAAACATATAAAATGAAAATAGTTTCGATTCAGAAACAGCACACTTAAAATTGCCGACCAGTATTGTCACGGGAACTTTCCCTGGAACGAATGGCGTACAATTATCGGAACTAATTAAATTGTTGTGTAGAAAAGTAAGTGTCGAGACGCTAGTCTGTTGCTAAGCGAATGTTCTCCAAATATTTCCCATGTAGGTCGAGAGCTTAACAATACCGGACACATCTTTACGAACGAAGTTTCCCGCGTAACGGTACGTTCAGAACGTAATATCTTGATCTTAGTTTAATCTGAATCTGGGGTTTAATCTATAACAGAACGTCAACACCACGTTATATCAAATACAAGCGATTCGCTACGGCTTCATATGGGTGCAATGTACTAATGTAGCGACATAGGAATTCAAAAGATTTAAAACCTTTTTTGAAGTGAAACTTCTTTAGAATCGTTGTGATTTCAAACCGGATGCAACGGATAAAACGACAGGTAAGAGACACAAATACAAAAATTAGTGAGCGAGAGAGCAAACGTCGGTGTGTCAAACTGGATGCAGTGGAAAAAACGACAGGTAAGAGACACAAATACAAAAATTAGTGAGCCAGAGCGAGAGAGCAAATGTCGGTGTGTATGTATATTGCACACTGTTTAATACTTGCTTGTATTTGAGCATTTAACGTGTGTTAGTATATGTGAAAAGTACGTGAGCTAATACTACTGTACACTGTATGCGGCTGCGTATTACAGCTTTTTAGTAAGAAGTCAACGTTGTCTGTTATTATTTAAAAGTGTTTGTGAGTATTTTTATATCTTGTTGTGCTAAATAATAAATTCATTCTTAAACAAATAAACTTTGTAATTATCCTACCCTTGTTATATATATTCATCTCATTCTTTTGTCGATTTACTGAAGTTTCACTTCTATCGTGTGTGAATCGTACACAAGCCTTTTCTTCGTGCTGTAACCTCATATGATCCAAGTTATAATGATTGAGATGAGTTAACTCAGTACTCAATATATTGTTATCTATTCTGGCCTACGTACTTAAGTCTTTTTTAATGAAAATTTTAAGGAATCCTTTTTACGTTTCGATAATCGTGAGTTTCAAATGTAAGAATATTTTTAGTCAATCTCTTATTGACTAATATGACATTAATCATAATAATAGGTGAGATTATAGTTGACGTGAAACTTTAGAATGCAAAATCCATAAAACTTGAGTGTTCATATTGTATACTGGGCGTCTGATTTTTTTGGTCGAACTTGAATTTTTCGTGTTACTTTGTACAATAGATTGTACATTAGGTCTTACAAGATAAAACATTTAGAATTTATCAACAATTACGTACAAATCTTCACATGCACAACTTTTTTCTGTTGCGCGTAATAATTTTAAATCTGTGATATTCTCTAAGGCAGCTATACTCAACCTGCGATCCGCCGCGCCGAGTTGGTGCACCCGATTATACTTTATTTTAAATTTCGTGCCCATCAGAAAAACTATGAGCATGATCCCAGATAGCCCGACGGCAATGTGTTCCTTTTGATATAAGGGCTATACCAAGCTCGTTTTATTGGACAACCATGTTTCACTACATTAATACGTTGTTACTTTGAAAATACGTTTTTTTTATTTAATACCTAAATATTTTTAGTTTGCGTCCCGCGACACCATGAGTGAAACGTGTTTGTGACCCGTTTAAAAAAAAGGTTGAGTATCACTGCTCTAAAGTATTTATTGAAATAGTATGTTATAAATAGCAATTTTTATTTTAATCAAATAGTCATAGTTAATAAATATACTTAATTAGATAAGGGTTAATACTATATTGATGCAATAGCCTCGCAAATAACCAATTATTTTTAACAATATTTAAAAAATAAAAATGATTACAGAGGGCAATTCTTAATACATAAATATATAGGTCAAGAGGATTACTATTGACCTGCGTACTATTGACTATTATTGACTCATACTAATGACCGGTTACTATTTACCCCGTTCTGAAATATTAGCTGGAGGTATCAGCTGGAACATAAGAATCTTGATTATGCTTGACAGCTAATGCTGTGTCTGCTTTGGTTTTATTATTTAAAAGGCGACTCACGATTAACACTCGGAATTCTTTATATTATAGAACAACGGTGGACAACCTTTTTCAAAGTAAGAGCGTATGATGAAAAATGCTTACAGCGTGATGGGCACATTTTTTTTAGGTGGAAATCTAGTACTTCATACATTTTAAGAATCGGTATTTTAGAAATTTTACACCGTAAGCGTTCAACCGTGGGCGGGCGCGGGATTGGCCATCACTGTTATAGAGAATACATAATTAGTAACTGTATTCAGTATTGTACTGATTGTTCTGAGTCTGACGCTGTTACTGATACTCCATTGTTTTTAGTGAATTAATAGATTAAATCATAAAGATAAAGTCACTATACATCTATACTATACTTTTATATTCCTTTCCTTATCTTCCTACTTCTTATCCTTATCTACGATCATCAATTTTTGTGTAAGTACATTATATTGATATATCCCGTGATGATCGGTTATGTAGTTAAGGCATAACAAAAAATAAACAAACAAACAAAACCAGACGTTGTCCCGCCCTAATTATAAAACCGTGACAAATTATATACTAAAACCTTCATCAAGAATCACTTAATCCACTGGTGAAAACCGCATAAAAATTCGTTCTGTAGTTTATGAGCTTATCGCGAACAGACAGACAGACAGACGCGGTAGGGGACTTTGTTTTATACTATGTAATGATTTATTATTATATATTGATTTAAGATACCGTAGAGTTTACAGTAATATGTAGAAAACTTAGCAATTTAAACCTACTTGTTTTATTACCTTCATGATTCAATAAATACTTTAATAAAGCGTTCTCACATATGTCATATTATACGATTTTATGTTTTTTTATCTGCAAGGAAGTCATGGATTTGCAATTTAAAATAAAGTCAGGAATGTAACGTTATATATTATATATGAAAGTTATATATTTTTACACGCCGTTTTATAATAACATTTTAATTTTACAGAAGAATATTACACAGGTGAGTAAATAAACTTATATTTATTTGTCTCAATAAATACTTGTTATTGTAGTTGGATCGGACGCTATTTAAAAATAAGTAGTCTCTGTGGTTAAAAATGATAAACACGCTAGAAAGAAACTAGTTTTCAAGTGTAGTTGAAAGAACTAGAGTGACCAAACATCCGGTGATGCTCGGGGCGATATTTACTTGAGGAACGTCAATTATCCAGCATGGACACTAAATTATAAACATTACAAAGATTTACTTTATGTGAGTATTCGTGAACCCGTGGAAGTTTCAACATTTTGTATTTTTTCGGAAACCAATCTTTCAGATTTTTACTGCCATTGTCGAGTAGATAATAATTTTGTATTTATAAAATTATTGAAAACTTTGTAATTATAAAATTAATGAATTAACCTACTGCCGTTCTTTTCGATTTACATCAGCATCTAATGTAACAGTTATGTATGTATGTGCGGGAACCTTTCTTAACCCTATTCCGTATTTGAATTATTAATTTGCCTCGATCCATAGTTTCAGTGTTTGCAAACCGAGATTGATCGCACATGGCTGTTTAGCATGAAGATTTTGAATGATGATGGCTCAACGTGTTTAGAACCAAGTCGAATAACGTAAGGGCTCGAATATTTGCGAGTGACCCAGAAGAATTCGGTGAAGGAAAACAACATATAGAAATCATAGCATGATGTTGCAACGTTTCCTAAGTCCGCCTAGATAACTACTACCCTCAGTTTGAAACTCTGTCGTCATGCACTTACAGATGTGTTCCAGCTGCTTTAAGAGTCAATCGTCCTCTAAGTTTAGTAAGAGATTGTGGTCAGACGCTAAGTAATAATGAAAAACTCGCGGGCATGGCGGACGTTGTCCCGCCCTGATCATAAAAAAAAACCTTGACAAATTATAACCTTCCTCATGAATCACTTTATCTACATAAAAATCTGTTCAGTAGTTTTTAGTTTATTGTGGACAGACAGACGTGGCAGAGCACTTTGTTTTATATAATATGTAGTAATATATTTATATATATAATACGAACACTAAAAACAACATACTAATATTGATACCATCATAACATTATAAATTTTATGTACCACCATCAAAAGATTAGGATTGTTTGGGCCGATTTGCTAATGAATATTTGACCGCAAATCACCGGTATGTACGGTCTCACCACCAATCAACGCATATAAACTATATACTTTACGCTGCAGCTAACATAAGAAACTATACTTCAACAAATCACCGTATGACGTAGTTACCGTTTATATTATGTTGGTACTACTACACACAATAATAAGTTCACTCATCGCTATTTTATTGTTGACTGTTGCTTTTATGCACTCTCTTGTGTAAAACTTTATATATATATATACAAAACTGTAGATTGTGCTCACCGCGGTTTGGGCCTTATACCATCATCAGGTCAGTGAGACTGTTCTTTGCCTGTTATTCGTGAGGTGTATACATCTGTGTAAGCCTTGATGCTACCAGCAGTTTACTGCCAACTCCACTAGGCCATAGTGTCATCGTTATAGCGGCAGTAATAATTAAAATTTCGCATCCGATTCTAAAAGGATCATTATGAGATTTCAATCAGCGCCAAGAAGTTCCAGAGTCCATAAACGTCGTTCATAATCGTTTTAAAAGTTTAAAACGATAACAGAAGTTCAGTGACCCCATACTTTAAAATTAATTAAACATCGTAACGATTATTATAAACGAACCCGTTGTTTTTCTTTGTTTATTTACTAGCTTATGCCCACGACTTCGTCCGCGTTGAATAGTTGCTTTGGCCTAACGCTAACACACAGCGGAAGCTCACAAAAGGAAAATATCCTGATTTCAAAACATTCTTCATGGGTGATCAGCTCCTATTAGTCTTAGCATGATGATATATAGACTTCCTTAATAAATGAGCTAGCTAACATTGAAAGAATTTTTCAAATCGGACCAGTAGTTCCTAAGGTTAGCGCGTTCAACCAAACAAACAAGTATAGATAATATGATATAGTTATATATATATAGTGATATAGATAAGAAGATATACAAGATCTTCGGATAAATCTGAAAAATTTTGAAACGCACGTCATAACGCTTTCATATTTTGTAAAGTATATATTCTAATGTTATATTTTGGCGAATTTAAACAATACTCTTTTAAAAGCCAAACCCAACATTAGTGTCCTCGGCGTTGATATATCGACTGTCGTTCAGTTCGGTGGTCATTTGGAAAGCAAAGCGAAACTGGTTTCCAAAAAATTTGGTGTTCTTAATAGGGCAAGACAGTATATCACATAAGAACATCGTTTGCTACTTTATAAGGCGCAAATCCACACACGGAATACTGTTCTCATCTTTGGCTGGAGCGCCTCAGTATCAACTGCTTCCGTTTAACCACATCAAGTGGTTCGAAACGTCGACTCATTTTCACTGCGTCGGGAAATCGCGTCTCTTTGTGTCCTGTGTCGTATCTACCACGGTGAGTGTTCAGAGGAGTTGTTCGGACTCATACCCGCCGTTGCATTCCACTATCGTCCAACCCACCTGAAACTGAAATTTCGTGCACACCAACTCGATGGATAGAGATTTTCTACGGTGATGTTCTCAGAGCATTTCTAACTTGTACTACGACCTTGTAGAATCAACTCCCAGCGGCGGTGTTTCCAAACCATTACGAGTTACAAACCTTTAAGAAACGAACATACACTTCTTTAAAATGCCGACAACGCACTTCTGACTCTCCTGGTGTTGCTAGTGTCTAAAGACGGCGGTAATCACTTCACATCAGGTGACCCTCCTGTTCGTTTGCCTCCTGTGATATAAAAAAACAAACATCCGTCTATCCTTAGTGCCTTTCTCAATTATAATATAAGATTTATAATGTTATTCATGTGTATTCCATTGTAGTATCTTCATTAAATAAATAAATATGTATGAAATTCGCGACGACATGTTCTCATGTGACTGTTGTCCACTGGTACGCATACATATATTTTCTCTAGTCAACGTTATTCCTACTATTTGTACATATATGCAGTTTATAACTATCAAAAATTAATATGAACACTTCACAGTATATACGGGCCCAGTGGACGTCGTCCCGCTATGATAATTAAAAATACCTTGACAAATTATATGCATAAACCTTTCTCGTTAATCGCTTTATCCACTGGTAGAAACCTCATTGAAATCCGTTTTTTTTTTATATCATAGGTGGCAAGCGAACACGTGGGTCACCTGATGTTAAGTGATCACCACCGTCCATGGACACTAACAACACCAGAGGGGTCGCAAGTGCGTTGCCACCCTTTGGGGGAAGGGTTAGAGGAGGGAGAGGGAGAGGGAGAGAGGAGAGGGGAAGGAAGATGGGCCTCCGGCGCTCTCACTGACCGAACGAAACGTAACAATGCAAGCACTGTTATTTCACGTCGGTTTTCTGTGAGAGTGTGGTAGTACCCCGAGCGAGCCGTCCCATTCATGCTGAAACCAGTAAAAGTTTCAGCGTGGCTCTACCACCATTAAAAAGTAGTAGTTTAGTAGTTTATCGCGAACAGACAGACAGAAAGACGTGGCAGAGGACTTTGTTTTATAATATGTAACTGATATGCAGATATAACTGTCAAAAATTAATATAAATACTTCGCACAATATTTATCTTTTCTTTACATATAATAAGAATATAAATCTAACATCTTTGAAAAAGTAATAAAATACATTTCAATCATTTTTAGAAATGTCTTGTCTATCTGTTTGTATAAACATGTACGACTGCTAAAGTACCGAGTTCATATCTTCGAGAAAAACTTCATCTTTGTTTCATTAAAATCTGTTAACTCTATCAAAAGTTATTGTAATTTTAATGACGACGCGGTGTAAGTACGATTCAAAAGTAGATAAGGGAAAATGATACATTCAGATGACATTATTTAATCACTGTTTTTACATAAAGCTCCACGAGAACGAATTCGCGGGCATAGATAGTATATTATTAAAATATGATTTAAAAAAAAACCTTATCGGTGTTATTACAACAAAGTTAAATACGTATTGAACCCTGGCTTTAAAAAAGTCTCATATTAAATGCACCGCGGTAGCTGATTGTTCGCCATCTTGTTCTTTTGTCTCGCTTTGGTTACGTTAGGTTAGACTTGCGAGAAAAGGATAACGCGAACTTGCCTCTGGCGAGCGCGGTGCATTTATTAGGAAACTTTTTTAAACCAAGTGTTTAATACGTATTTAACTTTTTTGTAATAACACGGTATAAGTTTTATAGTTTGACCACAAACTCAACTGATGTTGAATGACGAAGTGTTCTAAGACTGTAATCACGCTAAGCCTAAAGAGAAAATAGGTATAAAGGGCAACTGCTGAAACACATCTATTATTACTTGGCGATAGATAGTCAGGGTGGTAGCTAGCCAGGCGGGCTTAGGAAAAGCTACTCCTAGCTACCACCACTGTGTGAGCCGGCATTTACACTTGAGAGCCAGTCTCCTCTAGCTTTGGCGTGTTTATCTTATTTAACATCAGATGAAAAACCTATTTATACATTACAAAAAAAAGTTTGGACCGGTTTATCATTCCATTAAAGAACAATACCCGCTGTGAGCTTAAATGAAAATAAAAGTAGACGGATGTTCTTACATTCTTTGTCGCAACGTACGCGCATGGAAAGCAAATTAAACGGGCACTTATCTGAACGCAATGATTGACTAAGCACCGTTTAGTTTTTACAACCTCTGGCGAAAGTCTCCAAGTTGATTATTTAACGATTGTAAAGGTACCGGAGCTATTGGTATATTGTGAGCACATCTAGGTCCACCCTTTCATAAGCCATGTCACTATAATAATGAAATCTATACAAGGTTGGATTATTATGTTGCGTACGAAAAGTTATCAACAAATCTTAGTATACGTGGCGTTTTAACTCAATCTCCGTGAGCACATAACCAACTAATTGATAAATAACCTCAATAGTAATAGTATTATGGAACTTGTGTGATTAATTATAAGCAACTACGTACCAATATATAATTTAATGTTTAATCTGTCTTAGAATTTATTAAAAAAACATTTTAGGTGGCAAAGCCACACTTAAGCTATTATTGGTATCAGCATGAATGGGTCAGCTCGCCCGGGGTAGTATCACCCTCTTATAGAAAACCGACGTGAAGTAATAGTGCTTGTATTGTTGCGTTTTGTTCGGTCAGTGAGAGCGCCGGAGCACTTTCGACTCCCCTGGTGTTGTTATGTCTATGGATGGTGGTGATAATTTAACATCAGGTGACCCACGTGTTCGTTTGCCTGCTATGACATAAAAAAAAAATTAATTTCTCATGATGATCAAAGCGTACCCCAAAAAAATCCCAAAAAATGGAAGACACCAATATATAAAGCATTGAACTCATATGAACAAACACTAAAGTCGGTAGCTTTAATTACTTATTGGGATAAGTTTTAAACAAATATAGCTATATATGTTTTAGCTGATTTCCTGCCGCTTTATTGGTGATTAAAAAAATGGCAGAGTCGGTCGAATCTAAAAAACAAGTAGCCTAGAACCTTTTACAAAAAAGTCCGCAACGCCATTCTATGCCAATATGTTTTGCCATACATTCAGTAGTTTTACGTGATTAACTAAAAGGCACTGTACTTTGATTATGTATTTCTATAGATTTTATTCATAAATTATTGTAGTTACATTCATTTTTAGCTGATATACGATGAGAGGAGTGTCTTTTCCAAACTCACCATCGTTCACATATTAATTCACCCTAATAGACTTTTGGCTCGAAATTCCCCTTGACATGGTGCTTGAACTATTTGCATTTGAAATTGCCAAGAAAGTATTGGGAGGGTTGGGGTACAGAATGTTTGCACCTTTGTATTTTATAATCATAAAGACTTGAATATCAAGTATCTAGTCAAGAAAATATAGTTCATTTGAGGCTAAATCACGTAAAAACTACTAAACGAAGGGCTATGACAATTCGATTTGAAATTTTACGTAAACGAGTTAAGCTACTTGTTTTTTGGATTTCATCGACCCTTTGCCGTTTTCTTTATTATGCACAGCGAAGTGGGCGGGTATTAGCTAGTATACACATATAGCTTTTTCGAAAACAATCATAATTTAAACAAAAATAATTTCTTGGCATGACCAAGTTTCACTCTTTCATTATAAATAATGCATGGGACGGGCTGTATGGCCATGGCCGTCAAATCGTATGCGGTGAATACTAAATCGTTGGACACAATGGCTCACATTTCTCCTATAGATTTCCCGAGATCTTTTGTTTTGCCTCTCTTAACCTTGATACGTTTAAGTGACTTTGTCTGCGGATTTGCATTTTCTTTTAAGTCTCACCTGTATTTAGGTTTCGAGAAGGGCCACACTTGCTTTCAATAACGATAACAAATACGCACGCTTATGTATAGACAATTATGTTTCTTTTATGTACAAGTTTGCCCTGGTAACATCGTTTTAGTGAAATTGATTTGGTTGTTTCACGGGAACTATGCGTTTTCTTTGTCAGCTGTCATTATTATTTAATACACTTTAATTTTGTCGTTACTACTTAGCCTAAAATGATTGTACTGATTACCTTATCTCTTATAAATTCTATCATTATTGCTTATACTCCATGGACAACATTTGATATATATTATAGATAAAAGCACTCAAAAAGGAATCATACTATAAAGAAATTCCTCTATACACTAGTGATAATCTGGTCAAAATTGATTCAGCTATTTTAGTAACAGATACTGTTTGAATAATAAAACGAACCTAGAATAAAATTTCTGCTTTCAGCTATATGAAGATCTCTCTTCAGAAAATTATTATAATTCAGTTAACTTTTTTTATTTATTTATTAACAAGTGAATCCTCTAACAAATAAGACCTTATCTAGGTTGACTAAATTAACAGTTTTAAAAATGGTAAATTGATAGTAACGTAATTAATATTAAACCTAAAAAGCTGAAATTTAACAGTGACAATCACAAAAAGACTAAACCACAAGTTATAAAAGACAAAGAATTTAATTAGACTTATTACTGACTCAAAATAATTGAAAACAATAAAAATGAAATGACAAAATAAATCAATAACATTACTGTATGTGTTAATAGTTTTTTATTAATTCAAACAACATAAAACGACTTTGATATATTGTTTTAAGAGTAATTGCGATCCAAGGTTTCGTTTACATTCAATTTTTCGCACCCTCGTAAGCCGACAACACCTCACAATACGATCCCCCAATTTTTATTTCGTTTGAGGATTAGTGTATTTTGTGAACTACATTTTACATGTTATTTGCTAAGCTCCTAACTATAGTAGCGTAATATGGGAAAGATCATAAGCTCCTACAATAAATACACTGTCAAATGCATTTTTTTTCTTTAATGAAACTGATACTTCCTTTCCTAATGCCCGGTTTCTGAGGTACTTTAACTGTAGTTTATCTGTTCAATAGCGCTATCGCTTCGATAACTTGTCAAATTGCGTTTTTGAACATAAAATCGTACGATAAATGTCAGTTAAATTCAACGTGCCGTTTGGCATTCTATCTTATAGAAGACTTTGTTGAGTCAATAACTATTGGTAGCTTAACCGAGTATCTGAGAAACAGGGCAAGTGTAGTTTTAACAATGATCATTCTTAGTTAATATTATAGAGAGATAGAATTAATTAGTGCCCGTTTCATTCACATTACAACTGCATTTTATATCTAAATATCTAATGAAACGATGATAGCTTAATCGATAGTATGTTCGGACACCGCATTGATGGTGGTAGGTTCGAATCTTTGCAACTGAGTTGGAGATTTTGGTGAAGGAATCAATCGTGATGGAACTATAGAATGGGGATAGAGCTTTTTCTAAGGCCTCCTGGCTAGCTACCACCCTCAAGTTGAAAAAAATGTCACCAAACACTTATTGCTGTGTTCTGGCAGTTGTACTCGAGAGTTAGTCCCTCCTATTGTTATGAAGGTGGTAAGGTTTTGTAGGTGGTAGAGTCACGCTGAAGCTATTACTGGTTTCAGCATGAATAGGTCAGCTCGTCCGGGGTAGTACCACCCTCTCATAGAAAACCGACGGAAGTAACATTGCTTGTATTGTTGCGTTTCGTTCGGTCAGTGAGAGCGCCAGATGACCTCCCGTCCTCGTCACTTTCCCAACCCCTCTCCCCCAAACACAGGCTGGCAACGCACTGGCGACTCCCTCGGTGTTACTAGTGCCTATGGACGGCGGTGATCACTTACCATCAGGTGATCCGCCTGTTCGTTTGCCCCCTATAATAGAAAAAAAAAAATGATTTCTATTTTTGTAATTGATTTTAATAATTTCATATGGCCTTTATAATATTTTAACTGACTAACATGATATTCAAATGATTTATACGGATGTATTATGTACCACCGGTATCGCTACAATAAATCCGCTAGACACTAGCGCCACCCGATTAGATAGTTCGGCCTATAAAAGGAAAGATGTCGTTGGTCGGTTGTCTTCGGTGAAGCTGTAAAGACCTGTCCACGTCAACAGCGTAGTCGGTTCGAGAAAAAAAAAGGTCGGCCGACCGGTCGGATGTCGAAGTTATCGTAGGGCGAAGTTTAAACTGCACATGGCCATGTAGTGGAGGCGCATTGTCTCTCAACTCCCACAGTTCGTCAGGGGGGTCTAACACTCACTTCCCCTTTGCGGGGTCTACCATCTTTCACCCCTCAAACCGCAGTCAGGGCCTCTTGATAGGCGCAGACGCAGTGCCAGCCGGCAGTCCCTGCTCCCCCACCTAAAAAGGTATATGAAGGCACCACGGGGTTTTAGTCCGTGCAAATCGGACATAAACCATCCTCAGCTGCCCGACGGGATGGGTATCTTGTTAGGGATTTCCCCATGTATAAAAAAAGGGCGAAGCTTTGCCTGATTAAATAATCACCTTGTCTATAGAGTGTTAATATTGGTTTTCCCGACTGACAGACTATAAGATGTTTCGTAATATTATGTTTAGCGTGTTTATCATCCTTAAATCATATCGTCATTTAACATGTAATGACATTATAGTGAAACGCTAAGCTAAAAGAATAAAAACATAAACGTGTTACAAAAATTACATTTACAGATAAACGAGACCTTATTACCCTTAGGAAGATTTAACTTTATGGAGGAAATACACAGATAATATTATCAACGAACAAAGAACGTAATAGATTTAGGGCGTTAAATCTGGTTGTTTTATAACTCGATTATCATCTTTCGTTCACAGTTGTTGAATCTACGATGTCAGAACGGAAGTCACAACACAACTCTATGTAAGTAGAATTAAATTAATACAGTAAATTATGTATTTTCGCCATACATTTATAAAAATATAATACTGGTTTTTATGCAAAACTCTATAGATGTCGCGCTTTTTTCTTATTTAAACATAAGAGCATAATATTTAAAAGTAATGTTTAGTCCGGTGAAGATGCGATGGCCTTGCCGGGTCAATAGCGTAGAAATTTTGAGAAAAAAAAGTGTGTGTATTTATGTACGAAATTATACTTCTTTGGCGTAACAAGATAAAAATCTTTTCAAAAAAATTATCTTTCACCTTATTCTACGTTTGTAGAAAAAACGACACTAACAATAGAAAAAAGATACTTAGATAGATTTAATACATTGAAAGTTTTACAAAATGTTTATTATAGCTAACTTCAGGGTGTTGATTTTTCATGACGGTGTGCGCGCGCTTCCTAAAAAATTACTCTCATCATTTTTCCCTAACGCGCCAAAAGAAGTATAACTTAAAGAAAAAAAAGTAATGTCAGTTTTTGCAACAACAAAAAAAAACGATATATTTAAATAAAAATATAATAACGCTAATTACAATTCTAATTATTATTTAAAACTATATAGATGTCGCACATTTTTCTTATGAAAACATAATGGTACAATTTATAATAAATAGTAAATGTTAGTTTTGCAAAAAAAAACAATCTAAGTCTAATGGATTATTTTTACCTGATTAAACTATACTTAATATTATAAAGCTGGGGGGTTTGTTTGTTTGATTGAACGCGTTCATCTCAGGAACTACTACGAATGAATGAATTATTTTGATAAATTAATTTTATATAAATGAATTGTGAGCTGTCTTTAAGTTTTTTATTGTAATTTTGATACAATTGGTTGGTTTACTAGTACTATTGGTTATTACTGCTTCTAAAAGCCATGTACAGATTTTAAATTACCTGTATTAAGTTTGTTATTTACTCCCTATGGGAAAGTATGTATAACCTATCTAATACCCTGAAAAAGTCTTCTATCACATAGTAGAAGTTTCCTCAAAATCGGTTAAAGCAACACTTTCATTTTATATACATATACACTATACAGTATGTATACATTAATTTGTATTTTCGTATAACAAACTAAAAGCTCAAAGTAGTTCAAATCCTACTTTTAAATAAATTTAAATACTTCTCTTATGTTTTCTTAGAATTAATAATGAACTTTCGTTATAAACACAATTTACATTTACCTTATAAAGTTTAACAACAAACTATTCAATACAATAAAAACCTAATAAATTGTATAACAGATTCCGCCGTCTTGCTTTGATAATTAAAAAAATCCAAAAATTCTACGACACTGCCACCTACCAAGCCCAATTATGAATCTAAACCTTTCTTGAATACTCACAAAAAATTACATCAAAATCTGTCCAGCCGTTTACGAGAAGTTCAGTCACATACACACGGACAGAAGAATTATACAAATATTGTAATAGATTATTTGATATTTATTTTCTAAGCCCGTATATGACGACGCGGTTGGTAGGTTCATCCATCGAACCGCGGACGCTCCAGCGCGGGACACTGTGGATTATAACTTAAAGATGGCTGGCTATAAAGAATCTAAATGGCCATAAAGGCAATAACGTCATTAAAAAAGTCCATCCTAAAATAGTTAATAGTTAAATGAAATCATAAAAATAAATATATAAAATAATAAACATAAATTAATTTAAAAAAACACTCAATAGTTGCTCACAGATACGATTTTTGACGTAATAATAAACAATAAATAAAACGAAAGCAAAACAAAGGTGCGAACCAAGAGTCTGCAGAGGCAGAATCTGGGGTGTCAGGGGTGTCGAATGACAACTAAGACTTGAGGCACCCAAGCCAACCTCACCTGCTCGTGGTGCACCCTGCTGAATAACGAACGAAGCAATGGCGAAAGCGGGGTGATAGGGTTTTACAGCCTAACTGGGTCGCAACCACATGTATATGGCGAACAAGCCCGTCATCGTGTTTCGTTTCTGCGGGTCGCGTTTCGGGATGAGCCTGTGCATATACAGCTTTTCGCAGGCCGGCATGACAGTGGCGACCGGCGCTGGATAGTGTGTAACTCGGTGGTCGCCATTGTTTTTGGACTGTACTGTGCTTACTATCAGGCACAGTGCACTCATTTTGCCGTGAAACAATAAAAAAAATAAAAAAGAATAGAAAAAAATAAAAAACCCCGTATATGTTTATAATTTACATTCGATTTATATGTATACTTCTTTGGCTGGTAGGAATTCAGAGAAGCGACTCTCGCAGTGGGAAACGTTGATGAGGAAGTTTTCAGAGTCACATAAAGAACAGTGCAAGTAAGTTGATATTTAAATGCATTCATTATTTTATCAAACATTCTTTAGTTAAATTTTTATGAGAAAGCTTAAACTTTACGTTAGGATACAAATTTCCAATTAAATTTATCTAATCGACATTTTCAAAATTATATTAATGTCACTATTTCGGAATGACACATAAAAACAGTCAAGGGAGTCGTAAGAGCTGCCGACAGGTGAAATATCAAAACAATGGAATAACTGTGATCTGTTTGGAATTTTTAAATCAATTGAATTGTGAATTATTTAAACTAGTGGTCGCATAGTGGTAGAAATTCGACCATAATTCATTTTTACATTCAATGAGACCAAAGAGAATAATAATTATTTCGATTCAATTAATTATTAATGTGTATTTTGGATTTACGTATTATATTATTATAAATTTAACCTACACTTTGACCAGTTAACTTTAAAGGGCATGTAAGGTATAGAACGTAAGTCATGTTAAAATTATTGCATGTAGGATGAAATAAAGTAAATTTTCAAAAAAAAGTATTAACCGACTTCGATATCAGTCAAAAACCCATAAGGCACTAAAAAGCGGAAAATAAATAGTTTATCAAATTAACCAAATTAAATAAAACATATGAGTATGTGTGCTACCTAGAGATGTACTGGAAGTCGGTACCAACCAAAATTTTTGTATTACAGAGACGCGAGAGTGGACTTAAACTTTGTACCTGTAGATGATATGATTTTCGGTTTAGTTGGCACCGACTTCCAATTACTATTTATTTTCCGCTTTTTAGTGCCTTATGGGTTTTTGACTGATATTGAAGTCGGTTAATACTTTTTTTTGAAAATTTACTTTATTTTTCCATTTTTAGTGTACATAAATATATTTTACTAGCAGTGCCCGCGAACTCCGTTCCGCCTTAAGTATATTAAAATATGCGCATTTTTGCGGTATGGTATGCGATATGGTTTCAATTGGTTGTACAATAAGTAACGTTTGGTACGAACGCAACCTTTTCAGTAATCCGCGATAGTTTCTACCACCAACTCGGCTACCATCGCTTCACACATTATACACCTTAAGTAATGTAATTACAATGCTTGCGTCATGTTGCAACACAGCAACGAACATAAGCACAATAGGCTCCTAAGAATTGAAGAGTTTTTTTTATAATATTGGTGGCAAACGAACATACGGGTCACCTGATGGTAAGTGATCACGGCCGCCCATGGACAATTGCGACACGAGAGGAAACACAGATGCGTTGCCGGCCCTTAAGAAAGGAGTAGGCTCGTTTCTTGAAAGTTTTCTTACTTTGTCACGGATCCCATAATCAGAACCTAACCAAACTCTCATCAAACTACCCTTGAAGTACATCCTTTTCAATAAAAAATGAATCATCGAAATCGGTTAGCGTAATATTGTGTTATTCGTCTATTTGTCGTGTACATACTTAATGCAAATTTAAAACTTATACGGTTTTGCACTGGATGCCGTTGTCGGAACTGTACCAAATTGAAATGGGACCACACTGAAAGTACCAGCTTTCAAATAAAAAAAGAATAATCAAAATCGGTTTACCCAGTCCAAAGTTATGAGGTAACAAACATAAAAAAAAAAAAAAATACAGACGAATTGATAACCTCCTCCTTTTTTTGAAGTCGGTTAAAAAGATAATTGGAACGTAAGAGTAAAATGAAGGATGGTGAAACGTCTTTTTCATTTCCATGTGTGTATATGTTGTGTGTAATTCAAGCAGTAGTGTGAGTGATGTATATTTTAATAAATTGAATATGTTAATGCATTTTATAAAAAATAGCTTTGTGCACTTCTCCTCCGTATATACTTTAACTATGCCAAATTTTAAATTCATCCGCTCTCGCAATTCGCTTAAAAAAGGGTACAAAATTTTCCCTTCACGTATTATTTAGATAGATCTGCTTGCTTTAGCAAGCAGACCATAATCTTGAAGAACTTTGTTTTTAACCGGAACGGTGGTGTCGCTGAAAGAGACACTATAAATAGCCCACCAAAGCTAAAGCCTACAGAAGAATTGTAAGGCTAAGGATCCTATCAGACTTCGTAACTATATAATAATAATCATAAATACAGTGGTACAACAAAATAATCCCAAGGAGGGTTGATGTCAGGCAGGCGGCCGATCGTAAAAATGAAGCCAAATCAAATACCACAACATGACAAACATGTTGTACCGACCCTATTTATGTGGGATAAGGGTAAGAAGAAGAAGAAGTATTATTTAGATAGATTTCATAATTTGTAAATTATTAACATTAATCTGGTTTTCACATCTATTAGCATTACGAGCAACAATTATATATATATATATGTATACAGATTATTAATTAACAATATGATGGGCTGCGTAAGCTCAATGCAAAATATCAATATTACATGTACGCAGGCCGCTATACTACGCGTCGCTAGTTCGGCGTAAGCGAAATACGTCACAAGCATGTCGAGGTCACCGGTGGCGCAAACTATTCAATTTCTCCCCTGCCAAAAATCGCTCAACACGGCGAAATAATATTTCACCTCAAAAACCTTGGCTTTTCTAACTTATCTTAAAACGGAATGTATGAGCTTATTGAAGCTTTTTCTGTAACGTCGTGCTTGCAAAATCCGAAAACATTTTTTTGTTTCAAATGATTAGTGCATAAATCAGAACAAATGCTAAACCGCAACGAAAAGAATCAGTTAAGGCAAAAATATCGTCTAAGACTGGTACAAGAAATTTAGGTCAATGCTTTACTGAATTTATTTAAACACATTAGTATGTTAAGTTATTATTGAAAACTTGGATTTTTCTGTTCATTTGGTTTGTAGACTGATAGCGGTTATAAGAATATAATCCAAATCACTTCAAATGAACTCTCCATTTCACATCAAACTTAATGCATGGAGAGTTTAATTACAAAAAAGTTCATTATCTACCTCAGGATAGATTAAAGTGTTAATTTGTTAACTTTAAATTTAATTGAATTTTTTTCATATATTTATAAAAATTGCTCCTTTTTTTGTTCTGGACACAACTTCTTTAACTTAGCACATCTGGGCGAGACCCTAATTTTTCTAAAATTAAAGTAGCCAAATTACTCCTTGTAATATCAGGTGCCAGTGATAATCCCGTCAAATCGGTTACAATCGTTTCAGAGATTAGCCGAAAAAGACAAACATTTTAATAATTAGTGTTTTATTATAAGTACAGTGCATGCTTTCATTTAATAAAAAGCTGTTATTATGATATTACTCACAGATACGTCAATTTTATTTATATGTATAGATTTCATCAAAATATAACCAACCTTTTCCCAATGATATTTTTAAAATTAAAATCCTCAAAAATGTTTATTGTAAAAAAAATAACATGGAAATAAATAATAATAAATTAAAACACACATCTATAGATTATTAATAGTATTTCATTAGATTTTATCAAATTTACAGATCGGTATCTCTCGACATACCTCGTGCACCGCGCTCTGTAAAGCAATTCCCTACAGGGTCCAAGTACGAGGGTACATGGGATGTATTGGGTATGAGCGGCTTTCGCACATACTCTTTTCCAAATGGTAAATATTTCAATGAAGATACTTTGATAACTAACCACAATTCTTGACCGGTTCCTATATCATGAACCCAATACTCAAAATACTAATTTTAAGTTACATTCACCTAATTTGCGAAACGAATTACCTAATTAACTTGAATAAAAGTACATAAATTAAAAATGTAAACTCTTAGTTCTGATCATGGTTTTTTTTTGCTGACTCTTGGTCCTCACCCCTTTTTTTTGCTTTCTCTTAATTTATTATAACGCCAAAATTATTGCATCTGTGAGTAACTTTGGATTTTTTTGGGAACTTTTTACTTAACTATCAACTACTTCAGATTTTTAAGTAGGTTATTGTTTATCTGGCGGTTACATTTTGATCCTTTATGTCCATTTGTAAGTTATATTCCACAAAATCCCGCGCCCAAGCGTCCTCGGCCCGATGGATGAACCTAATAACCGAGTCGCCAGTCACGTCGATATAATAGACACAGGTGTTGATATGTCTGGATATGTCCAAATCGTGGTATTATTGTAGACGTTACTTTGCACTTCCGTCTGGAATTCCATTCCATTTTACACTAAAAAAAATACACATGCTAATTGGGAGCAATCACCTTAATCGTAAATCGTCGTCTTTATGATTTTTTCCAGGTGTAATTTACAAAGGGGAATTTGAAGACGGAATGTTCCATGGATCCGGTGAGTTACAATACGAGAGCGGCGCTATACTCCGAGGTAAATGGAACAAGGGTCATATGATAGAGCGCACTTTGATATTCGCTGACGGTTTGGAGTACTCCGAGATCGACTGGAAATACTGTCGAATGCCGGACCGACGGTAACATTATATAAATACTTTATAGGTATTAACATTTTGACGATAATCTCGCCAACGTTTAAACGTAGGTACGTAAAGGTGACACATTTTCAACTTGAAGATTGAAGCTAGCCAGGCGGTGTTAGAAAAAACCCTACCACCGTTTATCACCAATGATATTAAACCAAACGCTTCGACGTGACGGCGCCTTGTTAAAACTCGGCTAACTAGATTATTTTTGACGGCTGCCACGGCAATCCACCCGTATCTAAGCAACATATAACTATTTCGTTTTCACCACCGATATTGAGAATATGCCATCTTAGTTCCACATATTATCTAAAACAGTGTGGTGTTACTATATTACTTTACGTATTTGTGTGTTATAAGAATAACCTTGATAAATTATATACCTAAACCTCCCTCAGGAATCACTTTATCTACTAGTGGAAACCGCATCAAAATCCGTTCAGTGGTTATTGAGTTTATTGTGAACAGACAGATACGGCAGACAGACAATCTTATGTAACTTATCCTAAGTTGTTTGGCAATATATATTTATTATTATTATAACTTAAAGCTCCAATTCATTCGCAAGGATTCTACCCTATGATGATTATCGAAACACGCTAACTACTGAGCCACTATTTCTTCAAAAATCGCGCGTCATCGTTAATTATTTTTTTAATAATCTTCATTTAATAATTTGACTGATTTATTACGAAGTCGTAAGTTTCGTAGATCGAATAAACAGAAATGAGAAAGTCCTACTTATTTCGAGTATAATATTTTTTTAAATAATTGAAAGAATTCGTGTACATAATTATATTAATGTTATAACTTAATCACAATGTAATTATTTAACAGTAGAGAAAATCATCAAAAAGTGTAGGTTAGATAGTATGCTAAGCGAGAACGCGAGATGTGGCGTGGCGTGTATAGGAGATGGGTTGACCGCCCGACGAGAACCGCGCATTACCGAAAAGACCGAGATGTGAACACATATGTTAGCGAGATACCAAGTCGCGCAGCTTTGTCGCGTGGTCGCCTCTTTACGTAATATTTGTGCTTTATATGTTTTTTTATACTGATTTGAGTTAAAAGTAATTCGAAACTTTACATCGCTATTAGTGGTAGAGCCATGCTGAAACTATTACTGGTTTTAGCATGAATGGGTCGGCTCGCCCGTGGTAGTACCACCCTCTCATAGAAAACCGACGTGAAGTAACAGTGCTTGCATCGTTGCGTTTCGTTCGGTCAGTGAGAGCGCCGAAGGCCCACAGGGTGGCACCCAAAGGGTGGCAAGGCACTTGCGACTCCTCTGATGTTGTTAGTGTCCATGGACGGTGGTGATGACTTAACAACAGGTGACACACCTGTTCGTTTGCCACCTAGGACATAAAAAAATAATATTCGCCTTACCCTTATTCTACCTAAGTAGGGTCGGCACAACTTGTTTTCCTTTTCCACTCTCGTCTACCAGATATCGTCTCAGTATTCACACATTTTACACACATGTTTTTCACACAATCCATCCATACCTCTTCCGGTCTTCCTCTACTCCTATACCCATCCACCATAATACTCAAAACTTTTCTAGTAACTACTATTAATGATAAAAATGATAAAATAAAATATTATTTTAGTAATAAACTTATATAAAAGAAAAATGTCATAATGTATTCTCTAATCACATATAATTTTCTTCAAAATACAATGTCTGTCTGTCTGTAATTACATGATTAACGTGTTCAAAACTTTATTAAATATGAACGTGTGTACGTTTCTGAAATGGAATACGAAATTCGATTACTATCTAGGGCTTGTTACGTTCAGTGTTATCATCACGAGTTGCCAAAATCTAGGTCTCAGTATACTGTGAAATTTATGTTTGTCAAACCGAGATATGGTTATTAATGTAATTCGCACAGTTTAATAACACGAATTTCACTGCTATATGTGTATATTATTGGCTTTTGTCCGCGACTTTCCTCGCGTTAATATAAATTGTTGCCAGAAATAGTACTTTTTGTCTGGGGGAAAGATACCCTATGTACGTTTATGTTCTCTTCGCGACGTCTATGCAACATTTTATGATGATTGGTTGAGTAATTAAGGTGTGAAAGAGCATAAACAAACTTACTTTCACATTTATGATATTAGTAAGGACAATAAATAAATACTTTCCATGGAAGTCAAACAGTTGCGGGGCGAAGTAAGCGAAATAAGATGCTATAAGATATACTTGGGTTATGTTTGATACCCAGTATATACCTAATACTTCTTTATATATATATTTCGACAGATGGCGGTAGAGCGGTCGACTCGTGAATGATGGATTGCGACTGTTTGAACCCTTTTATACACGCTAGCAGTTTACTTAATACGCGTAGGATGATATACATTTAGATTTAAATGGTATTTACTTAGCCATGGTTTGTTCAAAAAAATATATCTTGGTAGACGTTTGAATAAAACCAGAGGAATATTCACCCTATATTGCCTTATTCGCGCTTCGAATTTTCCTACAAATGTGACAGAAATCGTTCATTATTCCATTATCTATATGATACTAATAAAAAACACTATAGCTGGTATCTTTATTTATACTACACTAGCATATTCTCGCGACTTCGTATGCGTCGATTATTATCTCAATTGTTATTTTATTCTCAAAGGGATTAACCAGCGTTTTCGACAAAAGCTTCCAGGCGGCTTCACTTTTTCCAACATTTATCGTTATATTTCAACCAATTGACAAAAGAACTTGATAATTTATATACCTAAACTTTCCTCGTGAATCACTCTATTTATTAATGAATGTCGCATGAACATCCGCTCAGTAGTTTTTGAGCTTATCGCGAACAGACAGACAGACGCAGCGGAGGGCTTTGTTTTATAACACGCATTGATGATGTTGGTGCGTCTCTACCACTACAATTGAAGCCGGAATAGATGTTGATATATATTCCGGCCTCAGTCTATACTAATTTTATAAAGAGGTAAAGTCATTTTTGTTAGTTATCTTAACTTATATTAGTAAAGATATACAACATTTTATATATTAAGGGCAACAAGCAATTGTATTCAGAAATACATGTAAGCAATATTACATAAGCAACAACATAGTTCTTAAACAACAGTCCGCTCCGCCGCCCACGGAGAAAGTATACAGATAAAATTAGGGCAGTGAATAAAATTATAATAAAAATGAATGGCAGTTAACTAATAATATTAACCATGAAATACAGTATGAAGTTAAATTTAAATGTAACAAAACAAACATAACAAAATAAGATATAACTCAGTTCAAGATACAATACTCTGTTATATACACAAGCAAAGACTTTACCTTGTGTAGGTGCACACACTTTTTGAATATTAATAATTAAATTATAGATACAATTACGTTCTTAGATTCCAGTGACGATGAAGTCACATGCCGTGGGAAATATTATACGACAATATAATTTGACGGTATAAAACACCTATCGAAGAAATGTAATACCGGACCCATTCAGTACTAGTTACGCCCCTGCTTTACTGTAGGGTTTTGTGTGTGATTTCGAATAAAAACTTTGTAAATACAACGTATATAAAATCATGATATATCATTATTTATCAAGTAGATTCTCTCATAGTTCGCAATAAAAGGTAGACACGGTATGATAAACAGGAGCAAAATTGCTTACGTTATAATCGTAATTGGAAAAAAATAATATAAAAGTAACAACTTTGTTGACATTAAATACAATATAATAACAATAAAATATAATGCTATGCGTCAAGGAACATTTTTCGAAAGTGGCAAACAATACGAACAAACAAACGTTACTTCTGATTCATAATATTATAAGCATGAGAGTTATATATTGGCTTTTTGGTGTAATATTATTGGAAATTAGTTATACGGACATTACTGAGTATAATTTGTCGCTGTCTATAGTCTATGGTTATGATTTTCTAATTTAATTTCCATTGTATCTCTTTTTCTATACTTCATCGATTTACATCACACTGTAATGAAGATAAGTAATATATAATTATTTATAAACTCTAATAATCGGCTATAAATCGATTTTTTACTATAAATTATAACTTATAACCTTACGTTATACTATAGTGCGCGGTGTTGCCAGGAAAGCGGCAACGTGGAGTTATCATAAATATTGTTTTGAAACAAAAGTTAATGCATAAGCTGTGGTGTATATAAACCTTTATAGAATTAATTATGTGCTATTTATATTTTCTTTAAAACAAGTCATTGGCCACTAGGGAGGTACAGGCGTAGCTAATCTCAGATGGTGTTAGCATATTTGGTTCTTGTCAATGTCAAACAACATTTATCGTGCTATTTTAAACTTATCTTGTTGTACAATTTGTTTTAGTACCTTTTCTAATTAATCATGTATTCTTTAATGACATTAAAGCATTGTAGCCAGTTTAAAAAAGGAGGTAAAGTATAAGAATGTTTCCTTAGCTGGACGAAAAGCTTGAGGTCACGAGGTTTATAACAATCAATATTGTGATATTGATATGTATGCCTTTATTTTTAATTTGAAAGACAACAGTACGGCATTGTTTTAAAAGAATTCAAGAAGTTTCTTATAAACATGAAAATGTATGTATTTTACACGAACTGGACGATACACCACTACCAATAACTATACGTCATCTAACGGGATAAATAATAAGTGTACCGAGTTTTTGGCGGGATTTCGCTCTGTCATGTAGTGGATTTTATATTCTATTCATAATCTTGTGTTACTCGACTCTATATTGTGAAAAATTGGTGGTGTTTTATGTAATATAGTTTGTTTATTGTGCATAAGTGAAGTGAATGGCAAATAATACCACGGACCATGAATTCTGACTTGCCACGAAAACTCCCTGGAAAGTTCTAACAAGATGGCCACCATCTTGTTAGTTCATTGTAATTATATCAAGAAACTTGTAATATCGATACTCACTTGACGATGCCAGTAATAGTCTACTAGAAGACTGGTTGTCAAAAATGGAATGGAAGAAGAATTTGTAATATTATTAACTACTCGACAATGGCAGTAATAATCTAAAAGGTTGGTTGCCAGAAATAAATAAATAAGTGTACCTCCCCATGTGTTAATCATACACGATATGAAAAAATTTCTACGCCTAATTTTAAATGGACAACTTGTATTAGTTCGTAATTGTCTTTATTATTATTCTTAAAACACTGTATTAATTATAATTTCATAGTTTTAAAATATTATTACGTGAATTGGACAATATTTTTTGATTATATAATAATAATTATACACGAATAAAATATTTTAGACAATAAAGCGTCAAAAATAAACTTTACATTGACGATAATTTGATGCGAGGTATTTGTATGATTTTTAGCGCTTTATAGAAACGCTTAAAAGGCAGACGGCCATTAAAAGAAAATTTAAATTTTTTGATAGGTTGAACCATGAACTCCATAGTGTTGCCATTCTCTGATACATTAAGTTTGCAATTTTTAACATGTGTCTTACATAATTAATCCCATTTAATTTGTGTTGGGGATTAAATAAAGTCAATGCTAAGAGTGATAACAGTTGCACCAATATATTACTAACATGAGCAAATGACTTTGATTTGCATCCAGAAAATAAGCAATTAGGTATGGTCATTCCAATCATATTCATTGCATGTAAATACACTTTAAGATAAAGGAAAGGTACTTACGTATTAACGCCACCGTAGTGCGCTCGCCGATCGGTACCGGCTAACCTAAACGAATCAACACGGGAAAATTGAGAAAAATATATAGTCCACCTATTAATATACACGGCGAGATATCAATAACATGGCCCAGGAAATATTGTATGCACTTGAACAACTTCAGTTGCGGTCGCGTTAATACGTAATTTGTTCGGGGAAATGTGATTTATATCATCCGCATCGGTTCGTTAGGTTAGATTAAACTTGGGAAATAAAAACAAAGCAAATCGACCACTGCAGCGTACTGCGGTGGCAATAATACTTAAGTTCCAGAAAATATTAAACATAAGCTATTTGAATATGACACACAATAAATAATAATTATTTTAGAAATATATACTTTTTATGTATTAAGATGGCAACCCTGCCGTAGTCATGGTTTCAAAGTCAATAATATATTTTTTTGTTATTTATAAAGCACACGTTATTTGTGCACTATTTTAATTAATTTTATTCAAATAGAAGTTTGAACAAAGGACCAAAACTGAGTAGAATTATAATCATTTTTAAATACAATATTTGAGCTTAATAATTCCTTGTAAATATTCGGCATTATTAATTATATTCCTTACATCTGTATTTTAGAATGTCACTCTTCTATCATCTTCACACAAACATAATAATATAGAAAATAGTATAGTCCCGTAGGAATCATGTAATAAGTCATGTTTCATTATATATTTCGAGCGTTTTAAATAATATTATATGTAATAAGTGTTAGAATATAATTTGTAAAATACATGCGTATTATATAGTAATAATATATTAGAATCTATGCTTATATCTGTATAACCTATTTCAAGTTTGTCTATGATACAGTAGTGCTTTATTCCGCGTAGATAGTCTTCGTAAACAAAAAAAAACAATATTTTGTTTATTAATTTCCTCACAAAGATAATGTTTTTTACACGCGTACGTTACTTAAAGTTGTAACTTTGTATCTTAGCCTTCACAATTACTTATATGAATATTTTAATTTTATGTTACAATAGTATAACCTAGTTAGGGTTACCATATATTTATTTTCAGTATATATTACTCATTTTTTTACAACAGCTTTTCTTGAATTAAAACAATACACAATCCTATATTACTTGTTATATTATGTTTGATTTTTTTTACATGCGTACATAACTTAAATACGTTACTTTGTAGCTCAGCGTTAACAATTATTTATATGAATATTTTGATTTAACCTAGTTAGGGTTTCCATATATTTATTTCCAGAATATATTAATATTTTAAAAAATTACAACAACTTATTGTGAACTAAAACACTACACAATCCTAAATTATTTATTATATTATATGTATATATATATATATATATATATATATATATATATATATTCTTTCTATATATTTCTTTACATAAATACAAAGATAGAGGTCTGATATTCACTATGTAACAAATTTAAAATATTTTTTACTGTAAAATAAATTCCTCCTCTCTCAGAGCATAAATATGACCGAGATGAAATGTGACTCGCGGCAATATCATGCGGCCCTAATTTTTCCTTCCGCGCTAATCGGCCATCATGGCGCCTTTGTTTTGCCCCCGGAGGATTTCTCTCGTCAAAACAATTCCATAACACCCCGGATTATTGCCATTGCTTTGAGAATTCGTATCATCATAATATGAATACATATACTATACATGATAAAGTACATTATTTGCCTTATAAATCGCGTCTTTGTGAATAAATTCCTGGAGTTTAGTTAAGTGAAAGGGAAGAACAATTTGAGGGAATTCGGGATTATTACGCTCGATAGGGCGAGGTAATCGGCGAAGTGGAATATTTTATGAGACATTATAACTTTAAGTACCTATATGTAGTCATAGATTAAGATCCCAGAGCGACTAAATACAGCTTATTTTTAAATATATTAAAAAGGTTCCACGTAAGGACGTTCTGAGTAGTGTTTTATGTATTTAAAACGCTTACGTACTCACAGAGTCGAGTCTGTGACATATGTACAGGTACCAGATGAGAAAAATGACTAAAAATAAGAGCTATTATATGTATACGTATACGTTATATATGTTATGTATAATATCACTCAAAAGCAGCAGCTCTAAACAGCACCTGGTACCTATACATTCGTCACACACTCAACTCTGTGAGTTAACTCTGTTTCATCTATTTAAAAATATGTTTTGTGTAATCGTTCTGGGCTCTTGGACTATCAATCAAATGTTACAAAAGAAAATAATGTAGACACGAATTCTGAAACGATGATTACTCGGTAGTAGTATACGAGTCTACGAACACCAGATAGATTGATGTAGTTTTGCATCCTACAATAAAATAGTGTTAGATTACCACACTTACGATTGATCTGGATACGTGAGTGTAGCAGACTTGGAAGGCACCACAGGTTCACGTTTTCTAAATTTTATTAGAATTATCGAAGGTGGAAGCAATCAATTATTGACAATTTTACATTATACTAGCTTATTCACGCGACTTTGTCTGCATCGTTGATTATCTCAACTGTTTAGTCATATCTCAAAGGGCAGCGTTTTCGACGAAAGCTCCCAGGCGGCTTGACTTTTTCCGATACTTCTAACAATAATCGTTATATTTCAATCAATTTACAAAAAATCTTGACAAATTGTATACCTAAACCTTTTACGGGAACCATTCTATATATTAATTAAAACCATATGAAAATCTGCTCAATAGTTTTTGAGTTTATCGCGAACAGACAGACGTGGTGTAAGGGGTGTCAAATGGGGTGTAAGAGGTGTCAAATTTGGGGGTGTAAGGGCTGTCAAATAACATCTAAGACTTGAGACATTCAAGCCAACCTCACCTGCACGTGGTGCACCCTGCTGAATAACGAGGCAATGGCGAAAGCTTGGTGGTAGGGTTTTACAGCCTGACTGGGTCGCAACCACTATGTATATGGCGAAAAAGCCCGTCATAGTGATTCGCTTTTCGGGATCAGCCTGTGCATATTCAGCTTTTAGCAGGCCGGCATGACAGCGGCGAGCGGCGAAGGATAGTGTGTCACTCGGTGGTCGCCGTTGTTTTTGGATTGTACTGTGCTTACCATCAGGCACAGTGCAGTCATTTTGCTGTGCTACAATAAAAAAAAAACGTGGCGAATGATTTTGTTTTATAATATGTAGTGATAATCATTCGTTCATTATCATACGTTCCATTCGTCACCACTTTAAGTGAACGACTTAAAAGAAATTTTGTCACTCATTATCATCAGATTCAATTTAGTAAACAATAGGATCATTACCTTGTACTAAATTACAGGTTCACGGTAGAATACGATAAAGGTCTACAGCCTGCCGGGAAGTCGTACCTGACCGCTGATCAGCCGACCCGTGAGATACCACCAGGCTTCTACGATACCGGCGATGGCTTTTACGATCCGAAGACTAAAGTTGTTTATCGGACTGATGATCTCACTGCAATAATAAGGTAAGTGATATAAAAGTTGTTTTCGACTAGCTGATAGAAGATAACATAAAAGAAAAATTATAAACACTACACCGTTTGCCACATTCCTTCACGTCAACTGGCTGAACAGTTAGTGCTTATAACAGTTTCTCAAAACATTGATAACTGTATATTATTGATAACTCTATACTTCTATACTAATATTATAAAGCTGATGAGTTTGTCTGTTTGAACGTGCTAATCTCAGGAACTACTAGACCGATTTTAGTGTTAGATAGCTCGTTGATCAAGGAAGGCTTATAGACTATATCATCACGCTAAGGCCCATAGGAGCGGAGCACTAATGAAGAATGTTTCAAAATCGGGATTAACGTCCGTATTGTTTAAGAATATTTTCACCTTCTATACGTAAAAGAAGTCGCGAGTTAGAGTTAGCGTTCGTCCAAAATAACGAATCAACGCGGACGAAGTCGCGGGCAGAAGCCAGAGATTGTATATAACTATTGTGATGTTTTTTTTAGAAAAGTACCACGTTATTAAGAAGCAAAACTAAAAAAAAGTAAATGGGAATCTATCCAATAGTTTTAACTGCCATAAACTGTTCATTTCGTGAAGCAACATCTCTACCAGTACCTATAAGCGCTAGTTTATATCTTCTTGAATTAACTGCCACATTTATTTTTAAGATTGTTGAAAATCAACAATAACATCATTCTGTTAATGTATCATTACGAAGTAATAGCCGCAACAGTCAGTATATTTATTTAATTTTCTTATAATTCCATAAGGTATAAACTAATACGGTGTTATTACAAAAAAGTTAAATACGTATTGAACCCTGGCTTTAAAAAAGTCTCATATTAAATGCACCGCGATCGCTGAATGTTCGCCATCTTAATGTTTTGTCTCGCTTTGGTTACGTTAGATTAGACTTGTGAAAAAGGATAACGCGAACTTGCCTCGGGCGAGCGCGGTGCATTTATTAGGAAACTTTTTAAACCAAGTATTTAATACGTATTCAACTTTTTTGTAAAAACACGAATAAAGTCCGAAAGGTATACAGTTCCTACCCTATATTGGTATTACGATTTATTTGCCAACTGTCCACTTTTCCCCAGGTCTATTTTATACAATGTTCAGTAATTTTCTGGATAGTTCATATGTAACGTCTAGATTGTTAAAAGTGTTATAAAATTAGTGCTTTGTTATTACCTACAGCTTTTCGTTTTACGTGGTTATTACATTGAGATCTACTTCTATTGAATAAATGAATGATTACTTTATTGCACTTTGTACATTGGCGAGTTTAGTGTCACAAAGCGTTTTCATCCAACTAACCAACGCTATTGTTATCAAAAATTAAAGTTATTATAGGCAGTGCAAATATAAAATAAGTAATAGAAAAAATAAATAATATAAAAAATATAATAATAAAATGAACTGAACATAGGAATATACTAATGTTTTTTTATTTAATATGATTGATAGAATAATCGATATCGTAAAAAAGGTCTGCACCAAGAGTCTGCAGATATATACCTATAATATAAAAAAGACACGGGAATATAACTAAAAATACATAAATAGCGTACTGAGGAGACAAAATGAATACATATATAACATAAATATAGTTTTATACATGCACACATAGGCATACGTATATACCAATATATATCTTATACTGCGTCCTGTGTTATTATATAATTTTAAGATAGCAATCTTAAATTATGATAACATTATTAAAATACTTTGATTAACTCACGACATGTTCAAACATCGATTAATAGAGTTGTTAATTAAAGAATAGATATACGCGAACATCAAAGAACTAGTTACTACCTATCAAATCTCTTACATGCGGTTATCAGATCGAAATTCCACTGACCTTAATCGTTCGAGCGCCTATATTTCATCCAACGCCACAAAACATACAACAATAATATATGACCTTTCCTTTTAATTTATTGTTGTACTTTTAAACACGTGTTTAACCATTGCTAACCCTCGTTCATTTTAAACGTGAATAAGACATTCCATTTTCGATCAACAATAACTAGATATCGGATCGGCGCGAAAAATACGTCTCACTTGAAACGTGAGCTTTTATTTTGTTTAGTTTGTTTGAAACACAGCCAATGTAAGCACGTTTCACAATGCCGCAGTGTATTCAAAAGGTGCAAAAATAATATCCGAAAAAGCAATTTAACGGCCGGAGTACTTAAGGAGGCTTACTTTCCCTAAATACAAGTTGAATACGTTGTATTTTAAGCTTTAAACCAACAAATAATATCAAATTATGAAAAAAATACCGATTTTAAAATGTGGTACAAATGTTTAGTCAAGGCTCGCCAACCACGCACAAACACGCAGAATAACTGAAAAAAGTATTTTATTAATTGCGAGTTAAGGTTGAATTCATACAAATTTGTTTATGTTGTCTTTTCATTTGTGACGGGAGTAACTTATTGCTTTGCTCGTTTTATCGTAAGTATTAGATAATATCTTGAATATTCGTGACTTTGTTACTAGGTGTCATGGTTGTAATTAGGTTGAACTTAAAACTGTTTTAAAACTTTTTTGCTCCCTTTCTTAGTAAACAAATAGCTACACATAAGTATATATTTACGCGGACAGGATTTAATTTGGATTTTGAACGTGACCCTTTATCTAGTTATTGTTGATCGAAGCTTTCCATATAGTACCCATTATATGATCCTTTTTCACAATTCGGTCCGAGTAATCTGTCAAATGAATTTCAAAGAGATACTTCTTAATCTAAAGTGTACAGGTAGGCAACGGCAAGGAGAGATTGGTCTTGATTTAATTATGTAGAATTAGTGATATTTTATTTGAAATAGATTGTTTAGACGTGTGCTTAAACAATAAAATATGCTTTTCCATAAATCGTTTTTTTTTGTCGTGATAACGTCTTATAAATCGATGAACGCCGACTGCACGCACGTAAAAGCATGACTCATTGTCACGTTCCGCCTGAGCCGAGCGTGTAAGCGAGAGCGCGGAACAAGTGATAGAGAGGCGCGATCGCCCTAAGCGTTCGGCTTGTATATCATCTATCTATATATTGAATAATATAATTCAGTTCATAAAAGTATGCCATTTTCATCAACGTTATGACGTTATCACGTAAAATTATCGTCCGTAAACAGACTTTAGAGACAACCCGTTTATTTTATTACTTTGTAACATTTATCGGCACTCTCTTTACACTTTTCTATCTGGCAACTCTACACATGAAGGCAAATGAAGACAAAGATCAAAATTACTTTGAAGAAAAAATACAATTAATGAATATACCGTTACCATAAGCATCTTAAAAGACTACTTGACATCGTTTCGTTGACAATCTCAACAGATTCTTACAAACAAAAAAATTCCAACGTTAGTATTGTTGAATGCAAGAGAAAAAGTACAAAGTTACGACGGATGTACGTTAACTAGGGGTTTAATTAGCGAGGCGTCGCGTCGGAACAGCCGGTGATTGCCGCGCTAATTGACTTGTCGACTACTAGGCCTTTCCCAACGGTATGCATCCGCCTTACCAACTCATTTGAATATATAATATTCATGGTACCGATATATCATTGAAGGCTATAAGGGAATATGAGTAAACGGTGTTTAAATTTCCAAGCAATATTTTAGAGTCTAAAAGCATCCTTTTTTTTTAATAGGAGGCAATCGAACAGATAGGTCACCTGATGTTAAGTGATCACCACCGTCTATTGACACTTGCAACGCCAGGGGAGTCGCAAGTGCGTTGCCAGCCTGTGTTTTGGGGGGTGGGGGAAGGGAGAGAAGACGGGAGGTGGGACTTCGGCGTGCTCGCTGACCGAACGAAACCCAATAATGCAAGCACTGTTACTTGACGTCGGTTTTCTTTGAGAGGGTGGTAGTACCCCGGGCTAGCCGACCGATTCATGCCGAATCCAGTAATAGTTTCAGCGTGGCTCTACAAAATCTGCAATATTTAATAAAATTGTACCTTAATATATCAGAAGTGTACGTATCTGTATTAAATAAAACACTTTATATTAAATATATACAATTAAAATTATATCCAGACTAGTCTTCGAAACTACTGAACTAATTTTAAACAGATATTAAAGAAAATAAGCTTGTGTTAATAAGAACAATATTATTATCACTTAAGAAAAAATTGTTTGTCTATAACAGAATATTATTACGCTATCCATAATAGCGTAAATAAGCTTATTGTTTTTTAACATAACCAAGCATACATTTATGGCTAAAATTTAATACATAGGTATCATAAAATAAAATGATTCTATATGGTGTGGATATGTAATCATTACATAGTATAAAACAAAGTCCCCTGCCGCGTCTGTCTGTCTGTCTGTCTGTTCACCATAAACTCAATAACTACTGAGCGGATTATCATGCGGTTTTCACCAGTGGATAAAATGATTAATGAGGAACGTCTTGATATATAATTTGTCAATTTTTTTTTCAATAATCAGAGCGATACAACGTCTGGCGGAACCCCTAGTTAATGTACATATCACAGCATTTCCTGGGCAATATTTTGTAATATTATGAACACGTATTACGTATTTCATCTCGCAGAAGTGTGTAATAGTCGTTTATCGTTTCTAAACATCGCATAAATGAGTCCCATTTGCGAATATAGGCTCTTATATTAATGTCAAGAATATATTGCGGTGTTTAAACCGAAACATGATGTATACAAGTAAACATATATAAAATCCATACATAGAAATGCTGCAACTAGATTGGACATATTTTGGAAAGGTGATTTCACCAACACACTGTCTAAATCAGCCATACTCAACCTGCCGCTCGCCGGGTCTTTGTAGTTAGCCCACTCGATTATAATTTATTTTAAATTATTTTAAATTTCGTGTCCATCAGAAAATCTATGAGCACGCTGAGTAAACTAGATACCAGATAACCCGACCGCAAAGCGTTACTTATGATATACCAAGCTTGTTTTATTGGACAACAATTTTTCACTACATTAATACATTGTTAATTTGAAATTATATTTTTTTAAATTAATACCTAAATATTTGTAGTTTGCGGCCCGTGACACTATAAGTGAAAAGTGTTTGTGACCCGTTTAAAAAAAGGTTGAGCACCACTGGTCTAAGGCCTTAAAATTTGTCTTCCTATGTTTGACAATTAATATTTATGGATATTTCGTACAATGAAAGGTCAAAGGACAAACCGAGCATAATGAAATACAAATGTGTGGAGAAGTAGAAGAATTAATTACCAATGCAAGCATTGTTCAGTAAATAAATACTGAGTGTAGATCTTATAGGAACTAACTTCAGTCTAGGGAGAGATAATATCGACGGGGGAAAGGTAACTGACTGAATACACGTATTACATATTTACACGTTACAAAATTAGCCTTTCCACCTTCGATATATGTATTAGTGTGAGACAAAAAATGAATGCAAATATATTAAGAAATATATCTACGCTCTTTACGGTCACCGCATCTAATACGGTGTTATTACAAAAAAGTTAAATACGTATTGAAAACTTGCTTTAAAAAGGTTTCGTATTAAATCAGAAAAGGTTCTGATGAATCCATAGCATAGAGGTAAGGTTTCTAACGGCTGCCTGGTTCGCCATCCTCTTTAGTTGAAAAGCTGTCTCCAAACACCAGGTGTTTTTTGTTTTGTATAGTAAGCACGGCAAAACGACTGCACTGTGCCTGATGGTAAGCACAGTACAATCCAAAAACAATGGCGACCACCGAGTGACATACTATCCATCGCCGGTCGCTGCTACCATGCCGGCCTGCGAAAAGCTGGATATGCACAGGCGGATCCCGAAACGCGACCCGCAGAAGCGAATCACTATGACGGGCTTTTTCGCCATATACATGGTGGTTGCGACCTAGTTAGGCTGTAAAACCCTACCTATGGCTTTCGCCATTTCCTCGTTCGTTATTCAGCAGGGTGCACCGCGTGCAGGTGAGGTTGGCTTGGATGTCTCAAGTCTTAGATGTTATTTGACACCCCTTACGCCCCTTACTGTTCCGGTAACTGCTCTTGACAGACAGGGTCCCTCTGGATATAATATGTTACCATATAATCCCGCATCGTAATTAAACATACGATAAAATTGTGGTTAAACGTTAAAAACTATTTATATCTGCCCATAAAATAAGAACGTAAATCTAACGTGTCTATACTTTTTAGATTTTTGTGAAAATTGTTGCAGGTGTCTTGGAATAAATAATAAAAAAACATTTCAATCATTTTTAGAAATGTCTGTCTGTTTGTTTGAACACGCATCACTGCTAAAATACTGCGTTCACAATAAAACCTCACCAAGTAAATCATAAAGAATATCCTCGAGTAACATTTAGTCTTGGTTTCAATAAAAATCGGTACAATCTATAAAAGATGTTATAATTGTAATGAGGAGGCGACTTAAGTACGAGAGAAAAGTAAATAAGTAAATGGTCTTAATATATCCAGATGATTATATTGTCACTGTTTTTTAAAATTAGCTAGTAAAGAATAAATAAAGAATGGTCGCAGCTTCAAACGCTTATATCTATTCTGATTTAATATTATCTTTAACTTGTTTAATTTAGCCTACGATTTGAAATACAAATGACGATTGACGATATTTTTTCTAAAAGGACACCATCGGTACGCGAACAGAACTGGATAATACAGAACTGCCGCACCTCATCCGATGAAGCTGTCGGCCCTCGGCCTGATCTTTACGAGGAATGGAGCATTCCGCTGGTGGACCCAGTTCCACCACCGACACCGGCAGCCGCCTCACGAGGACAAGGAAACGCTTACAAACCTTACAACTACGAACTAGATGTTGAGACTGTTAGTAATTTTCAATATAATTCCTCCAAAATTACTAAATAATAAATAACCTTAGTTTGTGAAAATTTGGTATAGCAAACCTGTAAGACTGTAGATTCCAATGATAGTAGATAACTATGACTATTTATCTAGAATTATTTGAATATGTAAAATTAGAATTGATGCAATTCCTTTGGGTAAATTACGAAAAATTTATAGCTAATTTATTTGAAACAAATTTCTCGATAATGAATTTAAACAGAACCTGTATAACATATTAGATTACATGATAGTATATAACTATGATTATTTGTTTATACTTATCTGAATATATAAATTGGAATCGATCCAAATCCTTTACGTAAGTTATGAAAAAATTTATATCTAATTTATTTTAAACAAATTTCTCGATAATGAATTTAAACAGAACCTGTATAAGATATTAGATTACATGATAGTATATAACTATGATTATTTGTTTATACTTATCTGAATATATAAATTGGAATCGATCCAAATCCTTTACGTAAGTTATGAAAAAATTTATATCTAATTTATTTTAAACAAATTTCTCGATAATGAATTTAAACAGAACCTGTATAACATATTAGATTACATGATAGTATATAACTATGATTATTTGTTTATACTTATCTGAATATATAAATTGGAATCGATCCAAATCCTTTACGTAAGTTATGAAAAAATTTATATCTAATTTATTTTAAACAAATTTCTCGATAATGAATTTAAACAGAACCTGAATAACATATTAGATTACATGATAGTATATAACTATGATTATTTGTTTATACTTATCTGAATATATAAATTGGAATCGATCCAAATCCTTTACGTAAGTTATGAAAAATTTATATCTAATTTTTTTTTAATATTTCTGGATGATGAATTTAAATAGAACCTATATAACAGAGTACATTACATGTTAGTATAGAACTATGATTATTTATTATATAAAATTGGAATTGATGCAATTTCTTTAGGTAAGTTATGAAAAATTAATATGCAATGGTTATTGAAACAAATTTCCGAATGTTGAATTTAGTCAGGCGCATCGGTTAAAGTATCTGACTGGGCCCACATTGACTTCAAATAATTTTGAAAATTATAGAACCGCGAAGAGAGAGACAAAAACAAGCAATTTGAATCCAAAACCAATCCAAACATTAAACACAAACTAATTAACATTAAATTTATAATGGCTAAATACTGATTTTCAGGAGTTACGTTTTGGAAATCTGCAAGAGGAAGGTGCATGTAGCTGTAACTCGCCTTACCGATTATCGTCCGTATAATTTGTTTTATTTTGATTTACATGAGAAAAATAATGTATTTACTTTTCATTTAAATGTTTCATTAAGTTTAATATAATTATGGATATTCAATACAGTTAATTTAGTAGGCTTACTATAGATGATAACTGTAATAAAATATTAAACAAATTAAAAAAATCTTGTTATTTTCTATTGTAATGCCTAAAAAGTATGTATACATCAGGCGCCCAGAATTCGTTTCCGTGAAAATGTTTTTATTGTTTCATAGAAAATATGTATTCTGAATATCGTAGGTTGGCTTTTTTCTTATAATTTTTTCACCAGTACTTAACCCTTATGGCCCTTTTAAAGATTTTAAGTTTCATCTTTTGAATGTTTTCATAACTACTTAAACCCTATAGAAAAGCGTAATAATATATAACTCAGGTCAGTGTTTTTCAAAGAGTGGTTCACAACCCCCTACGATTGTCACAGAAGCCCTATAAGACGGTTGCGAAAGGTTAAACTTGCGAAAGTAATAAAGAAAAAAAGGGTAAAAACTATTTTTTTTTTAACAAAATTTAATTAAAAGACATTTTTTATGTGACGTAATAAAGCACAGATTACGAACAAATAGGGATAGGGGATCACGAAATTATTTAAGTCTCATGAAAAACGGTGAAAAACACTGATTTATGTAGATATTACTCTGAAAAGTCTCTCTCTATCGGTAAATGTCATGTTCAGGGTCACTTTAGCTGTTTCATAAAAAAAAAACCGAAGAAACAACTGACTTCGCATTTTTATACATATTAACTGTTACGGCTGCACGACACCGCTTGCTCCACTTCACGGTCAGAAAATACCTATCGCTTCAATCGCGTAGTTCTAACAAAAATCGTAGGTTCTTCAAATTTTAATAGCTTTGTATTAAATAAAGATATCGTAATATTATTTTTAAATAAGGATGTAGCGTCTAAGAAGTAAAAGTTTAAGAATTTTATTGTAAATCTCTCCAATGATGATTCTATCCAGTTTTTTTTTTTCGACCTGACTACGCTATTGACCCAGCAAGGTCTTAACAGCTTCACCAGACTACCCAGATTCTATCCAGTAGTTTTTGCGTAAAGCACGTACAATGACATGCCTCCATAATTTTATCTGTAAATAAGATATTTGTATAAATTAATAAGCAATAGAAAAAAAATTAATAATATTAAGCTCTTAGAAAAGTTAAAAAAGCGATAATAATTTAAAAATTGTATACATACATTTGATTTATAACCGAATTAAAAAAGAGGAAGGTTGTCAATTCGGTTGTAGTTATTTTTTATATTTTGTAACCTCAGAACTTCCTTTATAAATCGTTTTAGATTTTGAAGTTATACTTCTTTTGGCGCGTTAGGGAAAAATTATGAGAGTAAATTTTTACGATGCGCGCGCACTCTTCAGGAAATACTGACACCCTGAAGTTATTACGAAGTGCGTGCACACCGTCACGAAAAACCGACACCCTGAATTTAGCTATAGTCAACATTTTGTTTCTTTGTATTTGTTGTTTATATTTCTTTGTATTAAAACTTTCAATGTATTAAATACCTCTTTTCTATTGTTAGTGTCGTTTTTTCTACAAACGTAGTATAAGGCGAAAGATAAAATAATTGAAAAGATTTTTGTCTTGTTACGCCAAAGAAGTATAACTTCTAACGAGTGTACATAAGTACCTACAGACACTTTTTTTTGGAAACGGGATATTTTCAAGGATCCTATTTTAATTTAATTAGCTCTGGACCTTGAATTTCGAAGATATACCGAGGAACTATTCAAAATCGAATAGAAAATAAATACTGATCAAAAACTAGCATATATACCTAACTATGTTTGAAAACACACGTGATTTTTTAGAGCAATTTTTTTGAAGTTAGTTTTATTTATTGCACAATTAAATAATCTTATTTATATAAAATTACATATACAATCCATCCACAGGATAAAGACGGCGATTATTTCTTCAGCAATTACTTGAAATTCCTGGAAGAGCAAACAATTTCAACAGTAGAATCGCATATATTTCTAAAATATAATGCTAGGATATCGGACTAGTGGCATCAACAGTGACAACTGAGTGACAATTACAATTTCAATTGTGTACGTAATAAAAATATTTTTTAAATTAAAATATGCAAACCCGAATAAATTTGTTACATTATTTTTTTTAATGATTTTTATTTACAACTAACTATGGCCACGACTCCGTACGCGTGGAACCTAATCTTAAAAAACAGTGGTTAATAAAATTATCTGAATGTAAAAGGATTTTACTTTTCTCTCGTACTTAAGTCGAGTCGTCATTAAAATTACAATAACTTTTGGTAGAGTGAACCGATTTTAATGAAACTAAAACTAAACGTTACTCAACTACTACTCATTCTTAACTACCATTCACAAGTTGAAAATCTTTCGCCAAGCACCTGTTGGCATTTTCCAAGGGCTGCACTCAAGAGCCAGCCCCCTCTAGGTTCAGCGCTAAACCCAAACCCAATGAGGTCAAACGCTAAACCCAATAAAGTAAAAAATATCAATACTATAACTCAATTATTAATTACAGCATTTATAATAGCGACTACTAATACTAAACGCGTGCAAATCGCAAATTAAAATACAATATTATAGGTTAAATGAACAGAATTAAGTAGCGGTATAAGTTAAGTGAACGGTCGCGACCGTAACATCGTGGCATCGTGACGGTATCACAGGTTCGCATTAATTTTGCGAAAGATAATTAAACGAAAACGGCTCAAGGCTACAGGCCGAAACCCTTATTCCTTTAGGGTTATATTTAAAATACCAATTTGCATTCTCAAGCTCAATTTCTTTTAATTGAAACAGAAGCGTACTTACAGCTCTATGCTCGCCGTATCTATACATATAAAAGGAATGAAAATGTAATGTGTCCGTACTTTTTGGATATCTGTAAAAAAAATTGTTGCAGGCCTCTATGAAAGTATGAATAGAATACATTTCAATAATTTCTAGAAATATCTGTCTGTTTCTTTGAATACGGCATCACTGTTAGAACTGCATTCATGATAAACTTTTCAATAAAACATATCGTCGGGAATCATTTAGTCTTTATTTCATTAAAATCTGTTCGATCGATAGAAAGTTACTGTAAATTTAATGACGACGTGACTTAAGTACGAAAGAAAAGTAAATAAGTAAATGGACTTAACACTTTCAGATCACCTTGTTAGTCACTGTATTTATATAAGGTTCCATACGGACAAAGTCGCGACTACAGCTAGTTAATAATATGAGGCCTTCGAGTAACAGGTGTTTCGATGTCTGTAATGCACTGGACTTAATTATGGGAGGGCTTTGAAACTTTTTTCAAACTGACTAACCGCTATTGACCTGACGGGCTTTCACAGCTTTAGGGTGAGCGCTTACGGCACTCAGCCGAATGGCAACAATCTCAAGAGTGCCAAAGTGACCGAATTGGCTTGGCTATTGCCTTGGAATTGGATATAACGCGAATCAAACTAAACTAATCAGGTCAGCTAAATCAACCATACATGTATACTATAGTGAGACACATATTCATACCTTCATATATGTCGCACAAAGACCTACATGTATTCAGTTTGGCAATTTAGGCTAAGGTTAATAAATTAAAAAAGGGAAAAGGGTCCCTCACAGAACCTGCCTACGTACCGTGTGAGTATGCACGTGTGTGGTGTGTGCAGAGTGCAGTGTGGTGTGTGCAGAGTGCAGTGTGGTGTGTGCACAATGCAGTGTGGTGTATGCAGGGCACAATGTAGTGCGTGCAAAGTGCAGTATGGTGTGCGCAGAGAACTGAATGCGTTTGATTTAATAGACCTTTATACAAAGGAAAAGTTTTTTATAATACATAGAAACTTCTAACAACTAGGGGCGCATAAATGACACGTCGCGAAAAGTAATGATGTAATTCAACAGTATCATTACTATTTGTAAATGTACTATTATTATGATATGAAAAAATGTTAAATTGTCATAGAAAATCATGAACTCAAAACATCTTCCTATTCAAAGCCTTAATTTATTACTTGGAATACGAGTATGATTTCACTTTATCACATAGTATTCTACAAAGTTAATGCACCTCGAGTATTCGATTTCACATATTCGGAACATAAAAAATATAAATTGTTGTGTAATGAAATAAACCTTTTATAATTCATAGCGTGATTATTAAACACATACAATAGATTACAGTGAATAGATGGTTAAAATAGAAACAATAGTTGAGCAATAAAATAAAAGTCCGTGATATTATTTCGCAATCACTTCACTTGTGTATAATAATTGCGACATAACATGACAAATTAAGATTGAACCTAAAACTCCCAGTATAAAACTTAAACTGTTACTGAAAAATATAATATCAGTGCTATTTACGATTGACATAAAGCAGTTATTGTAGTCTGTACTGTACGTACTCTGTGGCTCCGGTATACTAATTTACTCTGTGGCTGCAGGCATGGATGTCGTATGTCGTGTTTTTTCGCTGAAATCTTCAAAATAGATCGATAACATATTTTCTCGTTTAAATTTACCTATATATTTGAAAAGTTCCTCTTTAGTTAGATAATAAATTTGTAATTATAATATTATGACTTATTATAATATAAAAGTGATTTGAATCCGGTAATTCAGGTTAATTTTATCAGGCTGTGAAATATTGTGAAAGTGTCTAAAGAATGTGTAAAAAATGAAGTGCCACTACGAAGTACTGTGCCTGGCGAAGGATGCGACAGCTTCTGAGATAAAGAAAGCGTACCGCAAGCTTGCTTTGCAATGGCATCCCGATAAAAATCTAGAAAACTTACAAGAGGCCAAGGAACAGTTCCAAATTGTCCAGAATGCGTATGAAGTTCTAAGTGATCCTCAGGAAAGAGCTTGGTAAGCGCGCGACCTTTTTTGTGGTTTTTAATTGATAAACTTCACGTGTGTTCTGGTTTAGTATGATATATAAATCTGGTTCATTTAGAGACGTAGCCCATTTTTGCTATGATTAACAAAAATACCAATTATTTTATAAAGAAATATAGGATATTTTAATTTTGTGTATATTACAACTTTTGAATAACAAGAAAACTATTTACACTAATATATAATAATTCTCTAAACAGGTATGATAATCATAGAGAGCAGTTACTTCGAGGAGCCGGTAGCTCATATAATGATGACAGTCTGGACGTGTTCCCATATTTCAGTCCATCTTGTTACAAAGGCTTTGGCAATGATCCTCAGGGATTCTATGGGGTATACAAAGAGGTAAAGAATGTATATATCATTCATTTTCAAGCATAGTTACTTTATTGAGCCAAGAAATTGAGGTGTCAATCATAATTCTCATATGATTGACTATGGTGTAAAGGGTATAATTGTCATTTCTGTTTCAAAATGTTATATATGTGTATGGTATAACAGCTGTTTTGTCGTCACAATACAGACTATGCTCAGTATGGAATTAAAAGGAAATGTAATTGGAATTTAATTAATACAATACATTTATTTGTTTTATCCCTGGATATATATTTTTTTGTTAAGTTAATAAATAAGTGCAGAAGTTATGAGATTTCTTATATGAAAACTGCACAAATACACTGCTTTTTTCAGTTATTTAGGGCAATGAAATGATGCATAAATGAAAAATAAAAAATAGGTACTGTCAAAATCCTTTTTGTATTTATAAAATGTTTTATTAAAAACAATATGAGTTTGACCTCTTGCAGAGTAGGAAACGGAAAAATAAAAGATAAGATTTTTTCGACTTAATATATGTACTAACGGACTCGGTGGACGTTGTCCTGCCTTTATAATAAAATAATATTCTAAAATTCAACCGCACCGCCACCTACCGAGTCCAGTTGTGAATCGAAACCATTCTCGGATCCACTGGAATACGCACACAAAATTTCATCAAAATCAGTCCAGCCATTTAGGAGGAGTTCATTGACATTCACACATACAGAAGAAATTTATATATAAAGATAATGAGCCAGAGTTACATTCATCTCTCTCATATTCAGTCCCATTGCTTAGGTAGAGCATGACAGCTATAATTTTGATGCTGAATGTATTCTACCTTAAATAGCATCTAAATTATTTCCTTAACAAATGCAAAAAAAATGTATTAAAGTATAAATAAGAAGGAACATAAATCACACACCAATGATTAAACTACACATTAAAATTGGGTGCATTATTTGTTCAATTTTAAATTCAGCAATAATGAAGTTATATTGTGGTGAGATCTAAGCCTGTAAATTTATTAAAACGATTTTTTTAATAAAAATTATGAATGTTGTTTTAACACTCTTTAAGCATATATTGCTATGGACATAATAGTATTTAAAAAAATCATTTCAGAAGCTATGTAAAATTGTAGAATAATAAATATATTTGATTTTAAAACAAAAATCCACTCCCATATAGGTGTTTGAAAAATTGGCAGCAGAGGAAACAGATTTCCTAGACGACCCTGAAGAAATTAACAAGATACCCAAATTTGGTGACTCTTCTACACCTTATGAGGAAGTGCATGAGTTCTATGCATGGTGGATGGCATTTTCAACAAATAAAAGTAAGTCACTTGGGTAGTTCGATACATAAGTTGTAAATGTGCCGAAACTGTCGGTAAACAGAATCATTGTGATAAAACAGCAACATAGCATAGTGGTAGGTAGGACTTTCTCCAAGACTGCCTGATTTGCTAGTCATCAACTTAAATATCTACCTCCACTTTAGGACCATTTCTCCTCTAGATTTAAAACGTTTACTGTATTGGACCATATTGTCACTTCACAGCAGGTGAGACATAGTTCAAATATTAAAGCTGATAAAGTATGTAAAAAAATGTATATTTAATGGCTCTGTCCTGAAAACCAGTAAATTAAAACATATTGATATATCAGTTTATAAGCTAATGACATTCAATGAAATGTGATATTTAAATAAATTATCAAATAAATAGTTTGGAGTTAGAATTTAATCATATTTTCAGGTTACGTATGGTTGGATCAGTATGAAATACAACAGGGAGATAATCGTCGTGTTATTAAATTAATGGAAAAGGAAAATAACAAGATAAGGCAGAAAGCTCGTAAGGAAAGAAATGAAGAAATCCGGAGGCTAGTGAGCTTTGTTAGAAGGAAGGATAAGCGTGTTATTGAGCACACTAAGTTACTCCAGGAGAAAGCTGAAGAAAATAAAAGGAAGGTTAGATTTTCTTCTTTATATTATTAAAAATCTCTCATTGAATATTTCCACCATTTTTACCTATAATGTTCTAGGTCAGTGATACCTAAATGTGTTCTCCAGAACTCAGGAACAAGTTACCAGAATTCTATGAATTGAATGTGTTTGTTATTAATTGTTAAAATCTCTCTCAATGTCACTTTTTTATACTTTATAATCGCATTAGCAGATGTTATGCTCTCATCATGAAAAATCATGATGTTTTCTCAATTTTTGATGGCTCTGTTTCACAGTAGGATTTGACAGTACATTCCTCTATATGGTATCTGAACGTCCGCCCGGTCTTGCGAGACTGGATCAGGAGGGAGTTTGGCTTCCTGACGTTCCGACTGGTGCAGGTGCTCACCGGACACGGTTGTTTCGGGTGGTACCTGCACCGGATCGCACGCAGGGAGCCGACCGCCGCCTGCCACGAGGGCGGCGCTGACGAAGATACCGCGCAGCACACTCTGTCTGAGTGTGGTCTGAGTGAGGGGGGTACAGCGCCGCATTCTGGCGGCGGTGGTAGAAGTAGATTTGTCGCTGCCGAGTGTGGTTTCGGCCATGCTCGGCAGCGAACAGGCTTGGCGAGCGATGGCCTCCTTCTGCGAGGAGGTCGTCTCGCAGAAGGAGGCGGCGGAGAGGGCCCGTGAAGCAGACCCGCTGAGTGGCCGTCTCCGCCAACAGAGGACCGGCAGGAGGAGACGGCGCTTTGCCCAACTCCTCCTGCCACCGTAGCCGGACCTGAGGGGATGGACCGGGGGGCCCATTTCCTCATTGCACAGGTCCGGCGGACGAGGGGGGGCAGCCGGTGTGTGCCCGGTCTGCTCCTATATAGGTAGGAGCCCGGTGGTCACCTTCCGCCGGGCGGACCGTGGGGAAAAAAACTCGGACATAACCCACCCTCTCCCCCGGGAGGGAGGCGTATCCACCATAAGGGATTTCCCCACGAAAAAAAAAAAAAAAAAAAGAAGAGCCGCAATGAAGGAGTGAAAGAGTCACATGTGGCCTGCTAGCCGCGGTTTGCCGACCATTGTTATATGGAATAGGGCATTAATTATTATAAAAATTTATTACTCTTTCTCTATTTACTGAGATGTAGTGTCAAGTGGAAGAGCAGAAAACAAATATAAAATAAGACACAGTGTAAACTCTTTATAAGGTACATGCTTATAACGAAAAACTTTTCTATAACATAGAAATTAGTTCAATTTCGTTGGTTTACCACTAAAGCATTTTTTTTTCTTCTTTCCTTATAACGAAAAAAAATGCTCAGTCCTTTGAAATTCGTTATAAACAGTTTTATACTGTATTTTTGATGTATTTTGCAAAATAAAACTTTCATCATTCAAATGCATTATTTCTCTTTTGTTGTCATTTAATCTATGGTTAAATAAAAAAGATAACTTTTTAGTGTTTTGTTTCTTTAAAAGTTTCGGAACCCTGTTCTAGGCAGAGCAAGTTCGAAGGGAAAGAATACTCCAAAGGCAGAAAGAAATAGAGGAAGCAAAGAAAAAAGAAGGTGAATCATCTTTCTTACACAGTGATGAGTATCAAAAGAAACTAAGTGAGATTGAATCTTTATTAGCTGAAGAATTTGGTTTATCATCAGATGATGACACAATAAGTGAGGGAGGAATGGAAAGTAGTAATGAGGAGAGTTCCAAAACTGAAGAGGTATTAATATGATTATTATTATATAGTTCGTATTATGTTACAGCCAATCATAATTCTTCAATTTCGATAACATTTTCATGTCAAAGATTGTTGCCAGCAATAAATCCCTATTATCTGATATTTGTTGTTCAAATAGAATTTAAATTCAATTTAATTTGTGTACAATAAAATTAGAAAAATATATACTTAGTAAACTTCGTCTGCCCCAATTGCAGAGACACCCACCGTTTCCAATTGTGAATTCATATGTACTTAATTGGTTTGCAAAAATTTTTATGAAATAAGCCTAGACTTCTTTCGCAGCACCACCTACCAAATTTAAATGACATAAAAAGTAACCTATACATATTGGCGATAAATGTCTTCCCGGTATCTCCTGGATTACTACTGTATCTCTCACCCGCCCTCCCGCTTACTAGTCCCATAGGATCAGCAGTAGCGACAATGAAATTATTTTACCGATTTATAATTTTTATTTCACATTACCTTCTGACGAACTTCATCAATTAAAAATGCTGTAAAAAGTAAACCCAATCGCCATGAAATTTCTTTTTTGATTTACGTGTTTGTTTTTATAAGAATTTGTAAAATATACGTGAAACTTTTATTCTGTAAATTTACTTTTACTTTTGACATATAACCCATCTTTTTGGCTGACATTTTAAAAGTAGTACTTATTAATTTTGTCATTTCAATTGTCATTTGTGTAAATAATGAATCCTGTAAATGTAGGTAGTAATAATTACATTACATTTACTACTTTTTTCCTTACCAGTAAAGCCAAAATATACAAATTGTATAAATCCTAGCAACTCTGTGAGAGCGAATTAAGTTCCTATTTGTTATACAATGTTGGAGAGCTCAGAAAACGGTTGTTTTTAAAGTAATCTGCAAGCCACGTTCTATTGTTTGTTTTTAAGACATTTTAGTGGGAAATAAAATCTCAAAAAAATATTAAAATAATATCATTTTACGTCTCGCATTTTTAAATTTGGACTGATAATTTCTGTTTTAATATTGATAAATAATGGATGTTTAATCGTGTTTATAAATCAAAATTTCTTCTGATGAGATTTAAATTGATACTTTTTTTAATAACTTTGTGATGGTGCATTATTAACTTATTTTGAAAAAAGTTAAAATACATGATAACTCGATCATGGTTCACTTTTGTATAACACATATGGGAGTTAAAATTATCACCTTCTGACCGCTCCTCACGTGCGTTTTTTCCGCGTACGACAGTTCTCTGAAATGAACTCCCAGCGGCAGCGTGTCCAAAACAATACAATCTGCCTTTTTTCAAAAAACGAGCCTATTCCTTTCTCAAAGGCCGGCAACGCATCTGTGATTCTTCTCGTGTCGCAGGTGTCCATGGACGGTGGTGATCACTTACCATCAGGTGACCCGCATGTTCGTTTGCTGCCAATAGTATAAAAAAAAAGAATAGGTTAGGTAATTACCAAGAACCCTATATAACTTTGCTATTTATACCACCAAACCTAATTTATATATTTTGAATTAACGAAATATACTTACAGTAAAAAGTTACATGGTCACTCAAGTGAATGAATTTAGCTTTTGTTTTTAGTCACTAATATTTATTGTGCTTTGTTAAATTCAGGTAAGTGAAGCTTCAAAAGCAACTCCAAAATTATCAACAAAATCTAAGAATATAAAAAACTTGTATTGTTCAGCTTGCAATAAATTATTCAAGAATGTAAATTCTTTTGAAAATCACGAAAACAGTAAGAAACATAAAGAAAATGTAGTAAACATGACTCTGGATGATGATATAGCTGTATCAGATAATAACGAAGAGGAAGTAGACGAGTCTCCAGTAAAAGATAATCCAACTGAAGCAGAGAAAGTGAATGGACTAACAGAAGAGGAAAGAGATGCTTTAGAGAATTCTACTTCGGATGTAGAAGATAATGATTTAAGAGAAACATTAAGTGATGATTCAGATAAAGTTCAAGTAAGTATTTATTGAATTTGTAATGTTTTTTTTTTATAGTTGCACGGCAAATTGACTGCACTGTGCCTGATGGTAAGCACAGTACAATCCAAAAACAATGGCGACCACCGAGTGACACACTATCCGTCGCCGCAGTCATGCCGGCCTGCGAAAAGCTGGATTTGCACAGGCTGATCCCGAAACGCGACCCGCAGAAGCGAATCACTATGATGGGCTTTTTCGCCATATACATATAAAATACATATGTAAATATGGGAACTTAATTTTCTAATCTACAAGGAAGATGTTATTTTGTTAGGAAGATATTTTGCTGTACTTCCTAATCACATGTTTTATATATTTACGTAGCATGAAGCCTAGTTATCTATTTAAACTAATATTGTAAAACTCGAAAAGTTGTATTTTATACACTAGTTAATCTCGGGAACTTTCAGTCGATGTAAAAAATTGTCTATGCATTTCGTAGGCTACCTAATATCATGCTATAATCTTTAGACAGGGAGCAAGTACTATACAAATTGTAGGTTAATTAGTATGTTGCGCGAGCAAGACATGCTCTTGTGATTAATTAGACATGGGGGCAAAGTGTGGGATAATTGAACAGTGAAACAGGATGCAAAACTAATTTACAATATATCTGTGGTTTCAAAATTTAGCAACACTCATTTTTATTTTCTTATATCTGACATTTTTTTGATATTAAAATTTTCAGGCATTACCTAAAAGTCAGAAAAAGAAGAAGAACAAGAAAAAGTCATTCATACCGATGCCTGAAAGTGAAGGCAATGATAGTCATGATGAGATGAGTTTCAATGAAATCGAAGGTCCATCACGCAGTAGGAAAGCAAAGAAATTCAATATGCTCAAGAGTCAGATACAAGCGAAAAAAGAGGCGACTCTCAAAAAAGGATCACAGTCGCAAACATCAACAGAAAATCTATATGAAGTTTCAAGTACTACTCCAACAGATGATGCATTAGGTGAGGCTGCGTTACCTAGAGATAGGCCAGCTTTACCTAAAATGCAAAGGTTGGTAAAGCCAAAGAAACCTATTGAAAGGAAACCAGTTAGGACTAAAACCAGTGAGACAGAAGATTCTAGCACAACATTGACCTTGCGGTGTGCAGTCTGTCATACAGACTTTCCATCCAAGAATAAGTTGTTTGAACATTTAAAGAAGACTGGGCATTCGATAGCCCTCCCTCAGGCTAGCTTCACACAAACTAAAAAAGGCAAAAGAGCTAATAGGTAAACATGCAATGAATGTAGATAGGATGAGAAGTATTAAATAATTATTGAGAATCAATTTGATTTTCTTCAAAGCTCTACAAATTGTAAAAGCAATTGTTTTCATAGATTATGCAGCGATTAACCTATTTATTGAAATTATGATCCTCACTAAACTGCATAAAGTTTTACTATCACCCCATGTAATACAATCTTAATAAAGGAATTACATGATAATTGAATTCATTTTTTATTTACTTTTATTGTTGTTAAACCACCACCTGTTAAGCCTAAACGACAATTAGTCCTTAAGCATAGATACTGGAATTCTCCTTTAGACGCTCTTTAATAGATTTTAAATATTAGAGTGCGGAAACTAACTATACCTAGGTTAGATTAAGCCTAAAAATTATATTGGTTTCGTTAATTATTTTTTTTACTGAAAGCCACATCACATTGTAGGTAAAACTTATGTCGGTTTATATAGTTTCTTAACACTACCATAGTTTTATTTTCTTAAACTTCTTTCGCTTAAACTATGCTAAGTAGTAACTCAGCAGAATTTTAGGGTTATAATTTATAGTCTACCTAGCGGACCCGGCAGACGTCCCGCCCTGATTATGACAAAATCCTTGACAAATTATATACCAAAGCCTTCCTCATTAATCACTCTATCCACCGGTAAAAACCGCATGAAAATCCGTTCAGTAGTTTTTGAGTTTATCGCGAACAGACAGACGCGGCAGGGGACTTTGTTTTATACTAACGTATATGTATATTGTAATGATTATGCTAAACTTAGTTTTAAAATCTCATCAAGGCTGTACATGTAGATAACTAACTATATCCCAGTAATGTTAAATACATTACTGTAATAAATTATTGTAAGAAATAAATAGAACCAAATGTGTTGTAAAAATATATAGAAACAGAGAAGGAAGTAAGTCAACAGGCACTGAAATAAACTGGAACCCTCTTGACGTTTTTACAATAAAGGATCAATGCCAATGGCAATCAAGTAAGCTGATAATTTAAGAAGATTAAAAATAATCAGGGTTACACTGTTATTTGGCTTTGTTTTCTTATTTACAAAACATACAAATTTTTCAAAGTTGTATAATTTGATTACCAAGCTTGCAACTAATTTAAATCTGGAATTAAATCTGAGTGATCTCTATAGACTTCACACTTAGTCCTTACCAAATCAATTAAAATAATTGCCAAGACTATTACACTAGTAACTTAGTACATACACAAATAATTATATAAGGCAATTTTATACACAATATTGTAGCTAAATAAGAAATCCAGATGATATAATAAAAATCTTTAATCTGTATTTATTTAGTAAGAATTCCAATAGTCATACATTATTAACACTGTATATATATTATAGTTAATAACAAACACAACAAAAGGTACATACACTAAACAAATATTGATTGGAAAAATCTATTAAAGCAGATGGTGTGAGAACAACTTTATAACAATGCTGTGCGAAGTACTAATGTTTCGTTTTAAATGCCCCAAAAAACAATGGCTTACAAAATTAAGATTTCTTATCAAAACAGTATGTACTGTCCTACAAGAACAACAAAACTTAGATAGAGTACCCAGCATTCAATTTTTAGCAACTAATTGAGAAGAGTGGATTATGTGACTAAGAATGGCTTGCCTCAGTTTTGTTTAATACTCTATTGCACAGCTCAATGACTTTGATAGACAAACATAACATAACTATATGAAAATTTGGCAAGTCATTGAGAAGACTAAGTGACTAAGACCGGCCTGCTTTGGTTTTGTTTAACGCTCTTCTCTATTGCACAGCTCAATGACTTTGATAGACAAACATAACATTATATGAAATTAAATTTCGCCAAATATCTTGTTCTTTTCCTCGATTGGCAAAGCAAGTCATGTACCAGAGAACAAATTATGTCAGTGAATGGATGTTACTAAATCTATAATCACAGTTGTACAGGCTTGTAACAACCTCACTTGTAAAAATATTAAATATAAAAATACTTAATTATGAAATTAGGAAACAATACTGCATTTCTATTCAAATTCTGGAATGTCAGAAAAGCTATAACCAGGATATTCTTTATATGCATAATATGCAATTCTCATATGATATGCACCTGGCAAAAACATGATCCCTCCTAAAACAATCATTGGCCATAATCTATCAGAGTATTTATAATCTATATGGCCAGTAACAATTAAACTTCCCGATATAAGTAATATGGTCCCAACTATAAAAAGGAAAGCGGCTAAACTTAATGCTTTCCACGGTATCTTCGGAGGTGGGACCTCAAATTGAGCATCTGAAAATCCACTGTCTTCATTAGATACTAGGCGATAACCGTCGTTCTGTCTTCCAAACCTGAATCTCGACATTCTTAAGGTCTTTATCTGTTCTGGAAATAAAATGTAATTTATTCCACAAATTTTAAGAAACTTTCCTTCACGTGCTCTATTTATTTAATTGGTACTTACGTATTAACAACACCGCAACCGCGGCCGGCTTGTATTACCTTTTTTTAAAGTCTAACCTAACCAAACCGAAACAAAACTGTTTTGTTTCAACTTCAAAATCATGGCTTGGCATTAGAAATTCGCATCACGTTTTTGGGGTTGTTAAGGGTTGTTTTTGTAGGGGTTGGTTACCCCTTTCAAAAGACACCCCCTCACCCCGCAGAGACGCGTAGTTTTTTTTAAATATGTGTTTGAAGTTATGTGTAACGGAATGTGATTTTTCCTTCAGATGAGGATTTTTAAGGTTTATAATACTATAATTTTGTTGTTTAATACATATTTAATGATCTTTTATAATTGTTCACTATAATACAAGAAAAAAAAATCCAATATAAATTATTTGTGTGACGAAAAACGGAATGTTCTCCAGATCTTGTAATTTTCTTTTTTCATTCTACTATGTTTAATTCAAAAGTCAACTGTCTCAATCGTAGAAAAAAATATAATATAAGTTATTTGTATGATCTTAAGACCTCTTCACACATAACACAGGTGAGCGAGCGCAGCGAGCGAACAAACTGGTCCAAGCAAATCCGACTAAGTCACGTTAGGTTAATAGAGGAATAGGGCTGGAGCGAAGCATAGCTTAGCTCCCGCCCTAGTTCTCTATGTAGGTTAGAATTGCGAACACATATCAAATTCCTTTTTCTTTTATATCAAATATTTTTTTAACCACTATGAGCTTAAATGTGAAGTATTTGAGTGAAAAATGAGGACAGATGTTTATTGAAAAATAATTTATTTTTTGTTCTCAAGATTTATGCTGTTCCATTAATAATTCATTCCTTAATGCCTAGATATACATAGTTTCATACAAGTTGTTATTTTCTTAGTTGAAAACTCAACTTTTTTTTATGCAAAATCACTATAACTTTTAGTACTGTTACAAGAGTTTAAAATACTTGAAATTTATTCTTTTCCACAAAAATTACATTTTTTTTGCAATAATTTTATGCTCTACTTATAGAGACTTATATAGACATAGCATTGTACGAATTGTTAAATTTAAATTAAAAAATCATCATGTTGTACCATACAAACTTACCAATGATTGTTCGGAGGCGACATAATCTCAAAACTTTGATCATGAATATCTCAGTAACTATAACTTTCCGCGGCGGGGGAGTGGCTTAGAGGGGTAGTCAGCCCCCTCCCCCAACCCTTTGACCCCCCCTCAACCCTTTTTTCAGGATGCGAATTTCTAATGCAGCCCCAAAATCATTAAGTTGCTAATATCTTTATTAGCCCGTCTTTGTTTCACAAGACTAACCGATTTATTTTTCTCAATATTCCCGTCTTAGTAATACGTAAGTACCATTTAATTTTTTCTGCACTATAATTCACTGAAAAACAAAATATTAATATGTACATGCCTTCTAAAATAAACGTTTACGTCAAAATTAAATATACACTATTTCACTATCGTTGCAAAAGAAATTATTGTTTATTTGGTCATTTTGTAAAGTAAACAAAAGTGTAAACAAAAAGCTAAAAGAAAACGTTCAAAATTATTTCAGCGTTAGTGTTACCAGGGCACTTGTGTTTAAATGTACGTTTCATTGTTTAAAATTTAAATAGTTACTCATTTCACGTAACGATAACAAATTTGCGTTTATTTTTATATTACCAAAAATCTTTTTAATTTTGATACCGACTAGATACATTGACAGAGAAACATTTTCCTAATAGCAATGTTCATGCAACAAACAGATAAGCTGTCTTCCTCGAGCAACGAAAGTAGTAACAATATATTTTTTAAGCTTGCAACACGATGACATAAATTGAATTCAAATACTCATATTAATGACTATACTATACATATAGAATTAGAAAGGAATACTAAAAACGACATATATGTTTAGTAAAATAAATAGCTCTGTCTTTTATTTATTTATTAATAGCTTATGCCCGCAATTTTGCTTGTGTTATTGTAAATTTTACTAATCCCTCGGAAATAATTTAGTACTTTATTTTCGGTGAATGGTACCCTATATCCTTTTTCGTACCTCTGAAAACGTATATACAAAATTTCATGACAATTAATTGAGTAGTTAGAAAGCTAAATAAACAAACTAACACCCAATCGAGTTTACAATATTAGTAACGATATCGTAATTAAAAAAATACGTGCGTGTATCAGTGTACACACGTAAGAAGTGAAATTTTTTGATGACATAATATTTCTAAAAATGATTTACTATATTTACAACTTTACAGAAATTGGTTAAATAAAGCTAAATTAGATAAAGTTTAAGCAAAAGGCTTTTATTATTATAGTCATGGATACAAATAATCCAATTATTTTACCTTATTGTTACTAAGATTATAATAGCATTTCATCAATTATAGTTCAATAATTATAATAGAATTATTACTATTATTGTTATCGTTATTATATATTTTTGAAATTAATGGCTTATGATAACTGAAATATATAGTTTACATTCCACGGAATCTGATCATTGTGAGCGCACGTTTAGAAATAAACAAGGCGCGTAACGGAAAAATGTACTGACATTAAGATGGCGCGTAACCGAAAAACGTTACATACGTTTTTACATGCTCTAAAATTCCTCCCTACGTCGATAAAAAAGTTTCACTTTAAAAAACGTTGCATAACCGAAGAGTCAATATCAGTAACAAACATATTAGACCAAGATCCCAGAGCTGCCAGACCTAACTTATTTTCAAATGGATGAAACATTATGTTTTGAGTAGTCTTTTATGTATTTATACCGCTTTCGCATTCACAGAGTTCGAGACTGGGGGCGATATATAATTATCAGGAGACAAAGGTGACTAAAAATAGGTGCTACTTTATCTACTTATTTTTAAATGGCTAATTTTTATATCTGCTGTGTATAATATCATTCTAAAGCAAAACCAGTGTCGCCAGACACGTAACCAGGGGCGCAATTTCTGCTAGACGTTTTAAAGCAGACAAAAAAATGAGTGAACTTACTTTATTTTTAAATGCTTAATTTTTTAATATGTTATTCAGACAACTATTACAAAACTATATTTCTTCAGCCAGATAGATTGCAAGGGGCAAATATCCCACTAGACGTGAAAAATGGTCAGCTGTTAGTATGAGCGCAACACCTTAATGTATACCGTAGTCTGTGAGAACAACTGTTTATTTCGGCTACAACGTGCGATTTGTGAGCCAAATAATTTTATTTGCAGTCGTAAGACTGAAACTAGAAAAAGTAGACTGTACTGAAAAATAGCCTAGAAAATAATGGAAGAGAAACAATTATTAAAGCGTGCATTTTGTAAAGAGTCTGATTATTTTATTTAATACCTGTTCTATATCGAAAGTCTCAAGGCTCGCATATGATGTCACCCGCATACCTCTTTGATAGTAGATAACCTCAGTTATAGCTTCCAACACAGTTCTCTGAGAGATTAAGTTTTGAGCAACTTTTTCATGTATTTTTAATGCATGCTTTGTGGTCACAGGATCATTTTTTGTAAGCAATGCTTCCACTTCCTTGACTACATCTAACATCTATGGTAACACACATACATATAAATAACACTTTGAATAACATTAGAATTAAATATATGATCTGACTTGCCTTAACTATTACAATAAAATAACTGATTATGCTATGAAATACTTTTAACAATTGTTCATTAATATATGGAATACAGATGCTGACCATAGTTTATGTGTTGAATATAATTAGTCCTTACAATATACGTTATTTATGACTGAAATTACTTTTTAAGGTGTACTCCGGTGAAGCTGTTAAGACCTTGCTAGATCAATAGCGTAGTCAGTTCGAGAAAAAAAAAACTTTTTAAGGAAAAGAATATGATACCTTCACTTTCATATCTTCTTCAGAATAAATTTTAACAACATCTCTCCATTGCAAGAACAGGCACAAAACGACTTCTGGTGTTAGTTGCTGTTTCATTTGCATCTGTACCCATTTTATGAGAGGAAACACTGATGCGTTGCCGGCCCTTAAGAAAGGAGTAGGCTCGTTTCTTGAAAGTTTACTTACTTTGTCACGGATCCCATAATCAGAACCTAACCAAACTCTCAACAAACTACCCTTAAAGTACATCCTTTCCAATAAAAAATGAATCATCGAAATCGGTTAGCGTGATATTGAGTTATTCGTCTATTTGTCGTGTACATACTTAATGCAAATTTAAAACTTATACGGTTTTGCACTGGATGCCGTTGTCGGAACTGGACCAAATTGAAATGGGACCACATGGGGAGCACCAGCTTTCAAATAAAAAAAGAATAATCAAAATCGGTTCACCCTGTCCAAAGTTATGAGGTAACAAACATAAAAAAAAACAGACGAATTGATAACCTCCTCCTTTTTTTGAAGTCGGTTAAAAATGAATCATAATCAAGATAATAATTAACAATTATTTATTTAAGTTCGAAAGTACCTACATATGTTTGTGGAAATTCAATCTATACATAAATAAAAATAAATTGCCGAATATAATTATGTAAGCACATCACCACAGAACGGCTGCACCTTTTTTTTCGAACTGACTACGCTATTGGCCTGACGTGACGGGCCTTCACAGCTTCACCGGACTAATGCTGCACCTATTTGGCTAATTCTTTTATCGTTGCGTTTCTGTCAGACCAAAGTTTGTATAAAGTAAAATTTTAAAAGATTGCACAGAAAAGTAAAACTTTTTATCTAAAAATCTGCATATAAAGAGTGAGTGAGTGAGGCAGAAGACAGTAGAGAGATTTTCGAAAATATTGACAGATTGACATTTACTTGTTCAGTTGTTATCTTATTTCATTTCATGGGCGTGCTATAAAGAAGAGAATTTGGTCTATTTTTTTCATGCGAAGGCAGAGCGTGCAGCTAATTATTTATAAAAAGCTTAAAACCTAAAGAGAATTTTATCAGTTTACGGCTATTTTGTCTAATTTACGGGCACAGTGCTAGTCAGTTTACATTCACATGCAGAATTGAAGAATAGACGTTATTAAAAAACTACATTTTTATAGTAGTGGAACAACATTTTAAGCTTAAAAATGTAAAGAATAAAAGAAAGCGTCACTGTTATCCTCATTTTTTTGAGCCGACAAATGGAATCTTCTAGCTTGATTTAGGATTAGACAAAAACTGGTGGCCGCTGTCTAGATTATGCAAAACCTTTTTCCAGACATCTTTAAGGTAATAAATACCACAAACTGACAGTCAAAATTTTATACTCCGCTCACCAAAATTTTAATTTAATGTTGCTAAATTTATTTGCTACATACGAAACTTTAATCATAACATTTTAGGCAGATTACATCTTAAAAATACTTCCAAATATATCATTTAACAAAAGAAGAACATTACCAACTACATTAAAAAAATAGGTGGTGGACTTTTGGGTAAAGCTTTTAAAACATTTCCAAATAAAATGTTTCCAAATATCTGCCTCATGGCGTTCACAGAGTTTGTAGAAATTGAATTCGTTTGGCTATTAAATGTTCGCAAATTTTCGGTGGTCAGCAAAATTACTCTTCGATATTAAAACAAAGTTAGGTTTTATCTTTATTCAATGTAAAATGATACTTAAAGATTTTGTATTGACCTTTGTCTTCCATCAGCTTCAAAACGTATTGTCTTTGGAAAATAACAATCTAGTGCTCAGTAAGAGTGTTGGAATCTGTTTCAAAAGCACTTGAAAATCATTGACCTTGGCCTATAACTAACGATCATAAAATCTCTGTTTATATTAAATTAATAAACTTGAGTTCTGTCTGTACGTTTCATGTTTTTCTAAAATTATGTGATAGATAGATATTATTAATGCAAACGATTGTAAATATGACGTTCATAAAATTTAGATATTTATATATCCTTTTGGCAATCTTAAAAAAAAATAAAAATAATATGAATTGATTTTAATTAAGCGTTGTATACATGGAAATATAATACTTCTCGAAATTAAGTTATACATATATATACTAAAAATTTAAGGACCTAACTGTTGTTTGTTCAACCTAATCTCCGAAGTGGCTGAACAAGTCTTTTGCTGACAAAGAGAGGACTTTTTAAATATTATCTAGATTAAATATCATTACATTTTCTACATAAAGGTTAAGTAGTAATAATAAAATGTAATAAAGGCAACTTAAAACCTGTAAAAGGATTATAGAGTTTAAGTATTTAATGACGATAAAATTATAAAAAAAAAAAATACAGATAAACGGATGGTTTCCATAAAATTGTTAAACTATTTGTACAAGAATAATGTCGCTAATACATTTTATTATTCATCATAATTACTTTTGAGATGGAAAAAATATGAGTAAAAAATCGAGTCGAAAATGAATACTCCATGAAAAACGCAAGCGGAACCGCAGGGCACCGTTTGTATTTGTATATGGATAGACTAAGATAAATTAGTCCATTATCGTTTTCTCCTATGTTTATTAACCAGCTATGTATTTTTATTTTGGTTCAGTAGCTATTGACGGGCGTTAATGTTATCAATTTCGGATATCGTTTTTTCATACCCTCAACGAGTGTCTGTTCATCAAGCTCTATATTCTTTACGTCTACAATCTACAATACTCAATACAAATATCTACATATATATTTGCACGTAAATAACAAGTTTGTGCCTTATATTATTATTGAATTTCGACAACAGCACACTAATAATGATAAAATCACTTTCCATAATAATATAAGACTGAACCCGAAACAGCAGTTGAGAGGAGAATACTAGAAAAGGTTTTCTAAGCCCGGTTCGAATATTTCATGTCAGTTACACACTCCGTTAGGACATTAATTTAAAACTTAATATTACAGAGTACATAATATGCATTAGTAAAGTATATACTGCCTATTTGATAAAATTATTTACATGCGAGTGACTAAGAATCATAGCGCAAAAATATCCAATCATACTAGGATAGGATTCCCGATTTCCGTCTGCGTACCTTTTGAGAAACTACAACTAATAACCATAAAAACTGTATGGTAAATATTATAGTAACAAAATCTTCGCATACCCAGTGCACGTTAGAAATTTTTCTAGAAGCCACTTTTAGTTATTCATAAATTCTATGTTACTTCAGATACAGGTGTGAATGTTTATGTTTATGAATGGCTCACATTGCATTCGCGTTCAAAGTTCCCTAAAATAATTTCCCTTTTTAAAACTTGTCACTCTTTGCCAGAACTAACTAGATTTCTTGACTTGACAACGTTCAGTATGTTGACCTATATATTGTTGGAGTCATGTAATGGGAATGGTCTGTCAGATCTTCTGAGCTTCCAGTCACTGACGAGTCAGTCACTGACCATTGACGAGAAGCAATAATCATAGGGATAAGCAAAGGAGGCAATTTATATAACGTACTCCGTGGGAGGAAATACTTAAATCGATAAAGTAAGAGTGAACGCCTCGAATTAATTTAAATATAATAAATTTAAATACAAATATTTTTATTTTCTAAGATTTTTTACATATTGTCCTTAACTATAGCCGTAAACTAAATACTTTCTGTATCATGGAATCCTAAAATCTATACTAATATATAAAGCTGAAGAGTTTGTTTGTTTGGTTGAACGCTATGATCTCAAGGACTACCCGTCCAATTTGAGAATATCCTTCGGTTTTAAATAGCTCATTTATCTAGGAAGGCTATATATCATCACGTTAAGACCAATAGAAGCAGAGCACCAATGAAGAATGTTTCAAAATCGGGCACCTTTTTCCTTTTGAAAGACTTCATTAGCGTTAGTATTATATACGTTGCCATGGTAACGTGGTAAGTTTCTATCGCAAACATTTCCAAAGTTTATTTTGTTTTCCTAATCAAAAAGTTTATACTATTTTATATTTCCAATTTTTTATTTGTTCTCTATTACGTATTGGAAAAATAAAGTTTGTGCATGTACAATTAAAATAACAACTTTTTGATGAATGGCTACAAACGACCAAGAATTTTTTTTAATACATTTTTATATTATTATATTTTGTCTGTTTGTTCCGGGTAATCTCCAAAACCGCTGAAACTATTTTAACGGGAATTTTACTTTTTACTGCCAGATAGCCGAAATTATAGCGGTTAACATATTCTATTTTATTTGTCCGCGGCTTCGTCCGCATGTCTATTTTCAAAAGGGTTGGACCGAATTTCACGGGATATTCACTGGTAGATGGCAGACCTCATAAAAAGTAATTTAGGTTTTTTATTCGCCTTCGGCCGCAGTGGAATATCCGTTATGCTTAAACTGATTTTCACGGGACTTTCAGTGGCAGATAGCTCACCTTATAAGAAGTAACTTAGACTATTTTATTTTGTTTCTCAAGACTTCGTCCGCAATATCCTAATATCTTCTACTTGATTGGACCGACTTTCACGGGGCTTTTACGGGCAGATAACTAGCGGGCTCGGAAGACGTTGTCCCGCCCGGATAATAAAATGAAAACCTTGACAAATTATACCTAAACCTTCTCCATGAATTATCATTCTATCTACTGGTGAAAACGGCATGAAAATGGTAGTTTTTGACTTTATCGCGAACAGATAAAGTGACTGAGGATTTTTTTTTTAACCGACTTCGAAAAAGGAGGAGGTTACTATGTTCGGTTGTATGTATTTTTTTTATGTATGTTAATCGATATTTTCGTCAATTGTGAACCGATTTTTATGATTCTTTTTTATTTGAATTGGTATACTATGTAGTGATTAATGACTCCAAGAATAAATATACATAATTGAAAGTCATATATTTGTATGTAATATGAATTATATCATCTTTTTGGTCAATTTGGCGGCCAAATTGTTTTATTTACCGCGTTTGCTTCTACATAACTCAGTGATTATAGCAACGTATAAGAATAACTTAAGTATATCTACAATATGGGCATATTATATCTATCTATAAAATAAAAGATTTAAGATATGTAATGTATAGCTTATAATTTTCATTACTTTCTTATATAGTGTTAGTGAGCACTGAGTTTGGTATATAGTAGGTTGAAGTTCCAGGTATGTTGCTAATGATAAATCCCATCCCATTCGATATACTATTAGTATTTATATATCTAATGTACACGTTACATGTTACAGTAGATGGCGTTTGTATCGTAGTTACAAATGTTTTTGAAAAAGCGTTTCTGTAATGTACACACCCACTCACAATTTTACATTTCTTTAATACATTTTTAAAAAGCGCGTGCGGAGCCGCGGGTAACAGCTAGTGTTATTATAAATTGACTTAATTGATGGTGGCGCAGATTAACTTGAAACTTTAAGGAAACGGAAGGATTTAAAGAAAATAAAAATTAATACAAAGGAAACTAAAAATCGCTATAATAACTAAATTAATGTTAGACTGTAAGAAAGTGTATGAATTGTTAGTACGAGAGTATGTATGATAGTGAGTCAGTATACGTGTTCGTATGGCAGAGATGTACAAGTCTTGGGTTGGGTGTTTATAGAGTATCATGAATTAAACTTCTGTACCTATGTTTACAGGAAATGCTATGAATATAAATGATCACGAATGTGAACTCTTTGTTTATGTTAAAACGGCTGTTATTTAAAGAAAAACCTCATCTGGTGGCCTCTCTCCTCTGAGAGCCTCATAACTGATGACACCGATACCTTCCCCAAAATCCGGCCCAAGGTAGTAGCGAACTCTCGTCTCGGAATCGATGACTCAATTCGTGTTTCGTTGAAATAATGAAATAAATACATGAAAAACTTTTCTCAAGAAATGTAAATGAGACATTTAATATTTACCTTTCATTTCCTGTAGAGTCATTATTCTGAAGTTAAACTTGTATTAGTTTCTTTATTTTTTACAGAACTCAATGTATTACGAACTTCGCTGCACGCACTTCACCAAATTCTTAAATTAAACTAGTTCAATAGAAGACTTTCTGATCTGCATCTGAAACATAAATTCAATTGGAACAAAGTAAAACGGCTGGATCAATTTTTATAAAATTTTAAATGTATATTTAGTAGGTATGAGAATAGGTCGTACAGTATATTTTATATCTCAAGGTGGCCGTATCCAGACTTTTTCAATTTTTATTATTTGTGTGTTTTTTTATTTGCCATCAAATGATATCTACAACCCTTCACCTTCCTAACCCCACTCTCCCATTTTTTATTCCCGATTTTATTATTTTTGTATGAACAATATCCAAATGTTTCAACGGTCGTCCGTCATCAAACGAAACGAAAATGTTGCGAAAACGAAAAAAAGAAACGAAACGAAAAAACGAAAAGTATAATAGGTATGTATTTGAACGAGTCCCTGAATTATTTGGTTTCACAGTTGGAAAAGGTGTGAGTCGCTGTAATCGGGTTCTAGGTTTTGAAAGATTTTACGAGTTTGGAAATTCATTTGGAACACCGGTTCCAAACCTACCTACCGAGGTATAGTCCATTGAAATGTTACATGACCTTTACATTTTTTAGAGGACGCAATTTTATTTTTGGGACATGTGTGGGGTTCTATAGAAGCTTAAACCCAAGTTTATGGGGTTGCCGCCCTTGTACTCCGGCTGTCATCTTGGAAAAAGGGGTGCAAACACCTTTTTCGCGCTATCTCGGAAACTATGCGTACTACAAAAAATTCGTAAAAACAATTTGTAGCAAATCGCTTTGCCTACAAATATGTTCATATAACTTTTGTCCTAAATATAAAATTATGAGAAAATGAAAAAATGAGAAAATTTCTGTAATTTTCTTTTCCTCTATAGTTTTTTTATAGATTTTACAAAAAAAATACCTCAGACCAATCTTGTAAATGGTCTTTTGAGGATTTTTTTTCTCTATAATTATTTTAATTTCATTAATATAAAACAGCAGTGATGCGTGTACATACAAACAGACAGATAGATAGACAATTCTGAATATGATTGACATGTATTCTATTACTTATTCCGGGACACCCAGACATGGCAACAAATTTTTTTCACAAAAATCTAAAAAGTACAGACCCGTTCGCTTTACTTTCTTAGTATATCTATAGATAGATTGATTAAAATGAGTGTAATAAAAAAATCCTGATTTATTACCAATTTACTAATTGATTGTATGAATACAGATTATTTTCAGTTCAGAAGCCAATTAATTGTGAATGAAATGAGACTGAAGTACGGCTTAACGAACGAATCAACGGTTATCCCAATTAAATTAAACTGCAGTTTGAGTTTATTGATATTTTTTCGTTTTACATAGGTCACATTAATTAAACATCGATATCTACTTTCTGATAGGTATGCACTTTATAGGTATGTAGGAGCTTCGTGCTCACTACTATAAGATTCTAGACTGACACGGACAGCGTAATAATAATACTCCGAGTGCGTAAAATAGACTGTTTATTAAAATGATCATATAAGGTATTTATAAAGACGCGATCGTTCATTTGTTTGTACGTCGTTCTATTTACAATATATACAAAAGTTTCCTGCCAAAGAGGATAACTAAAGGAGTTTAACTAAGATGGCGTACTCGGTAGCTACAGGTATATTTAAAAGTTATTTTAATGACGACGCGACTTAAGTACGAGAGAAAAGTAGATAGGTAAATGGACTTAATATATTCAGATTATTAGTAGTCCGGTGAAGCTGTTAAGACCTTGCTAGGTCAATAGCGTAGTCAGTTCGAGAAAAAAAAACTCCGATTATTTTATTACCCAGTATTTTATACATCAGGTTCCATGCAGACGGAGTCGCGGGCACAGTTAGCTTTTTATAAAATATATAAAAACATAACATAACAGATTTTTATAAATAAACAACATCTCTCTGTGCGTGTGTCTGTCCAAAATACGATAACGAAACGAAACAAATTTAGATGCTTTTAAATCATAGGTGTATTATTGGCCTGATTTTAGTATATATTTTCTTACGTCAAGTAATATGTAGCACGAATTTTGCAACCCAAAAGTGAATTGATACGATATAAAATCATTACAAATAACATTCTATGCTATGTTTACCTAACCCATTACACATTAACCAATATAAATAAGGGGCCGACCGTAAAATACGTCCGCACTTATGTGGGGAGTGGGTGTCGCTGTGACAAGGGGTGGAGGGAATCTAAGAAAACGTGACGTTCACAACTCACCGAGCCAAGCAGTTTTGCAAATTTTCTCTCAAATTTTAAAATTTTTACTTTATTTTCTTGTTTCATATTTGTAAATATATTTACGTATATGTTTGTTCATTTAGGCGGGAATCGATTATTCGTGACGCAATATTATCAATATAGGGGGTTGTAAAAAATGTAAGAGTGTGACGAAGGGGGCTTCTAAAAAGGTATAATTTTGTGTGATATATTTTATAAAGAGCCCTTAAGGTATTCATTATTTGAAACAGAAATTATTAAACAATGGTAGTCCTATATATCTAACTATTATATTGAAATCAGAATTATCAGTATTACTTGACAAAACAGAATAAAATTATTAAATACGTCACGCAAACATTACAATTCCATTGTTTCGTTTAATTAAGAATCCAACTTATTAACATTTTTGAAATCATAATTATTTTGTACAAAAAGGCAATATACCTACAAAAAATATTTAGAAATCTGTATTAAAAACACACATTAACAATGGTATGACTGGCACTAACGTTGTTTTCGACCCGTAAACCCAATTATAACTGACCTCGGGAATGCTGTCCCATTGAGGTCGGTTATAGGTCACAGGCTGCAGTGACTTCAGGTGGTCTCGATACGTAGTTGCTACTTCATAACAAAAAAGTTGAAACCTATCTACTGATATTAATAAGAAACCCTGTACTACACAGAGAGCATTATTTAAAATGTAATGCATACTGAGATCTTAATTAAACGGTATAAAAGCCGCTCTAGAACAATAGCACACATACACAGAGTGTCAGGACACTGCGGATTTTGTGCAGTGCCCTTGACCCGATACGTTGAGGGGTGCGGCGCAGCGCGGCCATCCGCAGCGAACTCGCATCGCCAGCAGACGCTACAAAGGAACTCTACCTCATTTAACGCGTTGTGTGTCCTTGTTCAATGATGCTGCAAATACAAGATTCACTTTAATATGTTAAACTAATGATTTTTATGTATACTCTATACTTTTTAATAAATTTAAATAAACTATTGATACTCATCGCTGTATTTTGTTAAATTATCATTAAACAACTTTAATGGAATAATTACTTATAGAATTTAACGAGTCCTATTATTCGTTAAAAGTAAATATATTGATTGACTATGTATTTTGAAGATAGGTCTGTATAAAATAGATTAATTCATAGTTTTGATTACAATAGTAATTATATTTACTCCATTTTTACCAAGCATGGGAAACCTTGTTAAAGTTAAATAAATAAAATAATTTACTCAGATGATTATAAAAAGGTATTTTTAAATCACTACCGAATAACAAGGGTCATCGAGCATCGCCGTCCCAATTTTTCATGAAATCAATTAAAAACAAAAACACTTCAACCTAATGATCTTTTCAAGTCACTCATGAATATATCTTTCAAAGTATACAAGTATTCTTTATAATCTGTTATTCATATATAGGAAGGAATTCATATTCAGACATAGGTATCATTCACGTTCACGTCATTATCCACCCCGTATCAACCCTTGGACAATGCAGAACAACAGGGTGTCAATATTCGTGACAACGTGTTAGGTAATGCCAGCAAAATGCCCTGCGAGTGATAGATTCGGACAAGTCTGTTACCTAAGCACATCTGCAGAATTGAGTGGGGAGTCTTTAAATACTGCGCGTGACGTTAAAACGGTTCGTCTGGTTTAGCTGATATTCGAATAACCTGAGATTTTTTTTTGCTTTATAGGTGATCAAACCTCTATAGGTTCGTTCGGTTCGGTTTATATTTCGCCTACTTCCACCGGCTTTAATATCTTAAAATATTGTACGGATAAAAGAACAAGTTTTAGTAATGCAGTATCTTAAGATTGCTCTCCTTAAAAATTAAATATATAAAGTGTACTAATGGCAACATGGTAATGGATAAAGAATACACGTACTGGATAATTAAGAAGCTGTTATTGTTATTATAAATTTATTTAAACTCCTATGAGTTTGGCGACAGATTTTCAACTTAGTCATAGGGAGCCTAGCTTATAAAAAGTCATACTAACACACCATGGCTTCAATGTGATGTGTTCAACGAAAACATTGGCCCGTTACATCGATTCGAAACTTCGTCAATGTCCAAAACACACTATCACTTTGCCACCTTTGTTTTAAGTATATGGGCTTTAAAAGCGTTATAAGAAATCGCAATGTTATTAGTTACTAATGTTACTATGTTACTGAATGATACAATTATATGTAACATATTATATGATACAAACTCATTCATACCGTACACAGTGTTGATGCAAATCCCTTCTTACCAGTCATAAACAATACACCCATTAATCTTGACGTACATATATAAGCACTAGCCACTGCCCGTGACTTCGTCCGCGTGGAATAGGTACTTTGGGCTAACGCTAACACGCAGCGGAAGCTCTCAAGAAGAAAACAACCCGATTTTGAACCCGCGGCTTTGTCTGTAATGCTATCTCCAAAATGGTTGGACCGATTTTCACGGGACTTTCACCGACAGATAGCTGATTTTATAAAAAGTAATTTTGTTTATTTTAATTTAGACTAGCTGTTAACCGTGTCTTCGCCTGCAGTACTATTTTCAAAACGGTTAGACCGATCTTCACGATTTTTTTATTGACCGATATCTGACCTTAAAAAAAGTAATTCAAGCAATTTTAGTTGATACTAGCTGTTAACCGTGGCTTTGCACACAGTGCTTTCTCCAAAACGGTTAGACCAATTTTCACGAGACTTTCACTGGCAGATAGCTGACTTTAAAAAATAATTTAGGCAATTTTAGTTTACACTAGCTGTTAACTGTGGCTTCGCCCACAGTGCTTTCTCCAAAACGGTTAAACCAATTTTCACGAGACTTTAACTGGTAGATAGCGAACCTTATAAAAAGTAATTGAGATTATTCTATTTTAGACTAGCTATCACCTGCGACTTTGTTTGCATGACATTTTGCAAGATCTCAACTCATTCTTTATTTTTTATAAGAGAAATAATCATCAGCTTATTGTACAATTTCATTGTATCATTATACAATTCGACATTACAATTATTAATAACTTTAATGATATAGAGGCTTTCCTAATAGGATCTTAGATTATAAACGTATTACGTAAAGAGATCCATAATTCAATTTCTTGTGGAACAGCCCATTGTATAGTTACAAAATCTTAATTATAATGGCAATGTATATTAAACGTAAATCTTTATAATAATATTTTAAGTTTGTCATTAGTTCCTTATATAGTGTAAGTGATCACTGAGGTAGTTATATTGTGGGTTAAGGTTCCAAATATGTTGCTGATGACAAACCTCATTTGGCACGCTGTTAGTATTTATATATCTAATGTAAACGTTATATGTTACTATAAGTGGCGTGCGTGTCGTACTTACAATTACTTTTAAAGAGCATTTCTATAATTGTACATATTCTCACAATTTTATAATTTTTACGAATTTAAAAAACGCGTGCGAAGCTGCGGCTACAGCTAGTTTTATAATATGTAGAGATAGTAACATAGTATGTTTTCCACTATATTTCAATCAATGTATGCAAATAACATAGAATCTAGCCATAGGTACTTTTAAAAGTTAAGGGTTTTCTTTATAAAGATGTTTTAACTTGACTTGATATTGACATTAGAAATATCCCTTTTCCTTTAAAAAAGAAATCTCCCAAATTGATTTATAAACGACGAAGTTCTGAGGTAACAAACTTCGAGAAAAAGTACAGCTAAATGGAGAACCTCCTTTTTGAAGACGGTTAAAAAATAATAGTGATGTTTGAAATGTTCCATACATAATACTGAGCGATTCAATCATTTCCATATTCCACAATGACTCCATCAGGTATATCGTAAGAAATCATAAATCCGGTGTCTTCAACACTATTCTATAGGTTCACAAATTTACACAAAATACTATAAAAAAATCAAACATAGAAATAAAATACATACTCTATATGAAATATAATCTGTGAAGATAATGAAACATTTTGAAATAATAATAAAAGTAGATTATGCTGTTTCGAAGGCATAACTTTCCTTGATAAAGTTTTACGGTGCGCCATACTTCTACATCTATTTTTCCTTTTATGATTGGGTGCCCAGAAGCTATGATTTTAGTAAAAATAATGGTGTTCTTATAATGATATTGCAGTCAATAAATCATTTGATAAGTATATTCGTATTTTATCTAATTTACAAATAAATATTGTTAGTTAATTTGTCTTTTTTATACTTTTATATTTACATGTCGATATACTACAAGGAGTCCCGATTACCCGGCCAAAGGGTTCTGAAGAAAAATTGTATTGTTTAGTCGGTAAGGGTTTGGCATAAGCTAACTCACCGTTGCCTGGCGGAGGTTAGTTACTGCGTGGGGGTACAGCGCCGCATTCTGGCGGCGGTGGTAGGAGTAGATTTGTCGCTGCCGAGTGTGGTTTCGGCCATGCTCGGCAGCGAACAGGCGTGGCGAGCAATGGCCTCCTTCTGCGAGGAGGTCATCTCGCAGAAGGAGGCGGCGGAGAGGGCCCGTGAAGCATACCCACTGAGTGGCCGTCTCCGCCAACAGAGGACCGGCAGGAGGAGGTGGCGCTTTGCCCAACTCCTCCTGCTGCCGTAGCCGGACCTGAGGGGATGGGCCGGGGGGCCCATTTCCTCATTGCACAGGTCCGGCGGACGAGGGGGGGCAGCCGGTGTGTGCCCGGTCTGCTCCTCTATAGGTAGGAACCCGGCGGTCACCTTCCGCCGGGCGGACCGTGGGGGCGGATCTACAAGGTTGATTAGCTTGTTCGATCCCTTGCCGCCCCCACAAAACGGTCTGTCGGTACACCGTGGGGTTTTAGTCTGTGCGAGTCAGATATAACCCACCCTCTCCCCCGGGAGGGTGGCGTATCCATAAGGGATTTCCCAACGATAAAAAAAAAAGGTTAGTTATAGAATAGACAATTTCTATGCATACCAATAAAACCATAAAACCAAACCAATACAATTTAACAACATAAGTAATTTAATAGAAGTGATTTTGTGTCTATTCAATTAATTTCTAATTTCAGAATTTGTTTTATATATCGTTTATTGTAGTACAACATATACTAAAACTTATTACCTCTAAAAAGTCGCAATTCCAGTTACTAACTAACGAATAGAGAGACGTTCGTCGACCTTCAATATGTAAGGATGCCCTATTTATTAGCTAATCCATGTAAATGGCTAGATAAGCACAAAAAATGCCTAATCATCGTGATACAATGGTTTCCTCTACCTAAAGCTATAGGCATTAAGTCCGGGCACTCAACTATTGATCCATTATTATCTCGCCATTCAAAATTCCCAACCAATATAGGTTAATCTACATTGTATTTACGTCATTATATACAGATAAATCTGGGACTTTATTATCTACCTCAATCTTATTGTGGAAACTAAACCCATTAAGAAATAATTGATTTACAGTGAAATATAGTAGCGATAGTTGATAGTACTGTATTCTTGAGTATCACTCTTGAAGGAAAACTACAATTGTTTTTTACTTTAAGTTTGCACATTAAAAAACGAAGGGAAGAATAACCTTTGCTGCATTTCCAGATATAAAATCCACTAATTGATATTACCACAACTTTATAAGTGTATTTCGCCTACTTCCGGCGGTTTTAATATCTTAGAGTATTTTACGGGTGTAAGAACAAGTTGTAGTAATGCAGTATCTTAAGATTGCTCTCCTTAACAATTAAATATATGTTAAAAATTTAAATAAGCTAAACTCTGTAAGAAATCGGCTTAAATGTAGTACTAAGATTAAACATAAGTTAGTCAGCCCATTACTTAGGACGCAATAAGATTAAAAAGTAAAGAAAAGGTGTTTAATATTACATTTAACTGGTTGTGGTAGTTTGACCAGTTTTGTATTAATTCGATATCCGCATGAGGAGGACCCTCACCCTCAAAGTGACCCTCTCCGCCAACGGAAGACACGCCTCGTCCCACCGTAACCGAACCTAGGTAAGATGGGTCGGGGGCACATCTTCCCATTACACAGGTCCGGAGGACGGAGGAGACGGCCGGTGTGTACAGAGACTTCTGCTGCCGGGCCAATCGCTGGCGCGGCACGATGAAGTCTATAGAGATCTCGTGCCGCCCCAACTATAGCGGCAGACGTACACTGTAGGGCTTTAGTCCATGCGAGTGGGACATAACCCACTCTGTCCCCTGAGAGGGTTGTGTATCCATAAGGGATTTCCCCACGTAAAGAAGAAATTAAAGAATTCGATATCCGCAGGGTCGAACCCTAGCATGAAGCAACGAAATATTCGGAAATCGCGTACATTTACTAATTTAAATAGGGGCAATACCAGGTAACGTTGATGGAAACCATCGTAAGGAGACCTGAACCTGAAATATTCTTGGAGTACCTGTAGGAAAATACAGATGTAGATTTCTTGGAGTTTAAAATCGCCGTGGTCTAGTGATAATTATTGTCAAATCTCGTGAACGACTCGAATGTTATCCGAATCGACGTTAGTATCTTATTATTCATAAGTCCCTTCTCAGGGCTGGAAATTACATACAACATTTTTGATTTTAAATCAAAGCATTTTGTTTTAAGATTACGAAAGCCATGGCTCGAACCGGGAAAGCTTATAGGGCTAGGACATTAAACCTTATAATATACTTCTGCTTATAGAATGTGAGGTTATATCCTAAATACAATTAGATCTTCACACTCGTTTGCATTTTAGCAATTTATAATGCAAAAATAACCACGAAAAATTAGTTGTAGTCTCTGTTCTAACGCCACAATCAATCTGGAGAAATATTCATTATTTACGATCAATTTACAAGGTATTATGTCATTTGCCTACTGATAGAGTAAGCAAATTTAAATATATTAATTTATTTGACGTAACGAGCAGTATGGATGGCACGAATGGGTCATATCCAAATATGTACTAATGGCAAAATGGTAATGGACAAAGAATACACGTACTGGATAATTAAAAAGCTGCTATTTAATAAAATTATTTAACTCTCTACTGCATGAATTATATAGGAATAGATTTAAAAAAACGTTGATGGTTATATAGGCTTTATTTAAGGATACAATTTGTAACAAAAACGATATTTAAAAAAAAGGACCGTTACTGAAAAACAAATGAACTCATATATGGGTTCATATGTATCCAAACAAATTTTAATCAAAATTACTGCAAAAATGAAATAAAGAAAGAATTAGAACTTTTAGTTTTTACTAATAAAATAAAGGATATCAATAATTTTAATCATGAAATGCCAATACATAGTTTATTTTGTAATTGTTACTCTAGAAAAGTATACAAGTCCCACACTTCCTGTAAGTTTTTTGGTCGCAAAATTGATATTTTTGTCGATTTTTTTGCCATTCAGGTAAAGGATCTGTTTTATCGGTGCTCATAGAGTGCAATGACAGATCTTGATGTCTACCAGGAACTTTCCTTATTTTCTTTGGAAGAGTTGATGTTCCCGGGTTAAATGGAGCAGGACTTCCATGGCTAGTGAAACTTATTGGCGTTCCAACTCTACTGTGATTTACAGGACACCCTTTTTTGTGCCATTGGATATTTACCAGAGTTGCGCAAGTGTTCAAGTTTTATTATTTTCATCAAAAACCTTTATTTTTTCGGTTACTATTTGATGTTGATGGGCTTATTTTTTTTCTTTGCTTTTTCCTGCGTCTTCAGAGGAATCACTATGCGTTCCGGGAATAGAATAGATCGTCTGTGGCATTGTCTACGAAAACCATATATACTGTTAGTGTTGGAAGATAATTCATCAGCACTTAGTAAGGTATCAACCAGGTATATGATTAACAAACTTAATAGATGTTATATGTATATGTGTTCCATATTTTAGTTTTAAAGCGAAATTTACCTGGTTCATGCAAAAAAAACTTTATTGAAAAAGCAATTTACAGCCACTGTGTTGAACTTCACACACGAAAAATGAGATTATATCCAAATTGGCGTTGGAACATAAACTAGAAAAAATGTTTTCGTATTACCAACGTACTAAAGAAAATGTAAACAATGAGTTTGTCAATTACAAATCATGCATTAGTACGCGTATTTTTTTAAAATTGTATCTGGCATACCATATATTTGTTAGAGTGCTAAGACAAGCGGGCACAGCGGACGTTGTTCCACTCTGGTAATAAAAAAAACCTTGACAAATCATATATTTAAACCCACCTCATAAATCACTTTATGTTATGGTGAAAACCGCATGAAAATCAGACAAACAGACCTGGCAGAGGACTTAGTTTTTTATAATATGTAGTAATATAATAAAAGTTCGTTTTGTTTTTCAAAATTAAACATTCCGACTGTAACATTACACATATATGTAAACAATTCTACGTAAAATATGTCGTTGAAGTTGAATGTCAATATTTTGGGAAAGCTTTATCAACGTTGTATTTTAGGCCACATATGGAATACAACCTCTTTAGTAACTGTTGTATATACAATAATTGGACCGACGCCAAACCAAAGAACACTTCTCGCCGTAGGTAACCGATGTCATGGCGAAGAAGCCATTAATCGATACTACACACAGATAACAATGGGTATCAGCTGATCTTGACGCGCAACATACTAATGTATGCAAAATTGTTGGAAACATTTTGGACTGGATACGGATTACTCTAATTATGTAATTATTCGTAAAACAAAGACAGTATAATATAGTTTTTCTCATAAACTTAGAATATTACTCAACTCAATAATCAACCACGGACTTAGTTTAAAATATCTCGTTCTTTCAAAGAAAATTCTATGTAATAAAAAATAATTACAACACAGTGTGACCGAATCCGAGTTTTTTCAAACGAAATCTATACGGACACATGTAAATTTTCACAGTAACGAAGAATTCGTAGAAGATTTTATAATAATAGTCTTGTTAGAATTTACGCTATTTGTACGTACACGCAAATACGTATTGAGACCGAAGCAATAAGAATAGGTAGTTCAGGAAATCGTCTCTCACCTCAAATGTTGAATGCAAATCTACACCATTATAAAACACGGAGCGGTGCTGCAAGAGATGGGCAATGTAACTCAGGATTTTAAATTGGCGAGGACATTATATCAGTCTCGATTTAGATCAATTTAGCGTATCCGTTGAATATAAAGACACTTTCAAATATGTCAGAACTAGTTTTCTTTTAATTTAGGATAGAAGATACGAAATAGGATACGTATAAAAACCGTTTTGTATGCAGAGCAATAACCAACTCATCTCATTAATGTCAAATACATCAAATCGAAAAAAATAATTATCAGAGTAACTAAAGCAAATACAAAGTACGACCTGATACGATCATTTCTTATTTTCACAATCAATAATCTTTATTGAATATTATTACTGACATTATAAGGTGGATAAATGTTACATATATTAAAGTTAGTAACTTTGAACGATTCCAGTCCTCTAATAAAATGGTGGCTCCCTTGTCAGAACTTTAAGGGGTTTTGCTAATTCTCAGAATTCGCGATTCATGTTGTTTCATATTGACTTGTGCATAATAAAAAGACTAATAAAATAATAATATAAAATAATATCGCTCAAAGCTCCATCAAAATTTCATAATATAACGTCAAATTGCCGCCAAAAACTAATAAACTTTTTAGTCCGTGAATCCTCCATAAATAACTTTGATTTTTCTTGAACTCCTACATTTGTTCGACTATGACCTCTTTTTATGCAGTTTCCTTTATATTTTTTTAGTTTCTCACTGAGACACGTTGCCTCAACGCGATCCAGCGATCACTTTAGTTATTTCGGTAAAGATACAACCAGATACATAACGGAATTATTGATACATATCGGAACTGAGATATATCTCAAAAGATATAGTTGTATCCGGAGTTACCCATGTCTATGGAGTACGTTTTCGTGAAGTCTAGCAGTAGCTAGGTGCGGAAGTAGCCGGCAGGGCGCATGCGCGGTGGTGCAGGCGCGCGCACCCTTGCCGGCTGTCACAGACCGCGCCACTCCGCCGGCAAACCGACCTCGAGTTACACGCGCGCCCATCGCTCGCTCAGCGAAGCAACGCCGGCCCTTTGCGGCCAGGAGCCCTCCCCGGCGCTTCTAACACCCTAATATCTACACACCACCGTCGGGGGCAAACCGCCACAGACGCCGGCGTTCGCACACAGGGCTCGCCGCATAAAAGGTACACTTTATTATATATTTGAAACTCGAATGACACGTCCGCCCCTGAATCGACCATTCATTTGTAGTACCAAGCTATATTTAATCGTTTCTTTGAAAAAGAGCATCTGCATTTTAAAGCTGGGGTTGATAATTCCGAAAAAAAAAAGCATATAATTTTTTTTTTCTATTATCCGTTCCCTTATATTGGTTTAGCGTTAAGCCCTAATTGACATGTGGAATTATAGATGGCCTTAGTTCGCAACGAGTTCAATACTGTACGCAATTGCGTTTGTTCGTACTATAACGGTAATTTGCGTGTTGTCGGCAGACGTGTTCGCCTCCATTTAAGCTGTACACAAAATATTCACAAATAGGTAAAAAAATAAATCTAGGTGAATGACTTCACTTTACCTACGACAGAACACTAGAACGATAGTAATTGAGTTCTAATTCTGTCTTTAAAAACATACCCGAACAAATTAATGGACTGTTTCATTCACCTTTATCTATAATATAGTGTGTGTTTTTTACGGTACATTATCTTCATAATATTTAGTAACTATTCGCTGTTATTATGTATTCTGAGTTTAATATAATTATTAATAAGATATTGTTCTGGATACATTGTTATTCTCAGATTAGTGTAGGTATTCATGTTGTATATTGCCAGATAAACACCTCAATTATTATAAATATCATGTATTTACGTTATCATATGTTTAAATAATACTTTGCTGAAAAAAATAATAGTTATGTAAGAATGATTACAAAACTTGTAACATATTTTGCTCATTGTAAGTAGTTTGTTTCAAAGACCATAACCTATTTTGTAATTGTGTTGCCGTTACACAATAATTATCTTAATTGTACTACTTTAATCTTTAAAATACTCGATAATTTGTGTTAATTCAGCAATTTGCAAATATTTAAGTGATAAATTATATGTTTTTATTCATTTCAATTCATATAAAATGCAAAATATCGATGTAATAATGAAATTTACGTTTATTTTATTTTAGTTTATAATATTTTTATTTGCAATAAATAAACACATGAATGAAAATATATTTTTATATGATACGATTCACATAAAACACGGATTTCGTTTTAAATAATGTTAATTTCGATCTTAATATGGTGCTTACATTTTTCAAATAATTAATGTTCGCTGAATGGTGGCCTTATTAACCCAAAAAAAGAATAGTTGTTGACCTTTACGATGACTATTGACTATTATTATTCATTGTAAATGACAACTAAAACTTTTTTTCGCAAAATTAACGCTAGGTGTTATATCTATTAGGCTAGTAATATACTATTTACAGTTTATCGGTATTATTACAAAAATGTTCAATACGTATTGAATACTTGCTTTAAAAAGGGTTCGAATTAAATGCACCGCGCTCGCCCGAGGCAAGTTCGCGTTATCCTTTTTCGCAAGTCTATCTTAACGTAACCAAAGTAAGACAAAAGACCAAGATGGCGAACATTCAGCGACAGCCGTGCATTTAATTCGAAACTTTTTTGTAATAACACCGTATCACTATACGTTAACCTTATGTTAACCTCAATCTCACCTTATTTTTAATTGACAATGGGTATAACACAGTAACATACGAAATCTAGACTGACTCGTAAGTCTAACTGCTGGAACACAGCTATAAGTGTCTGGCGAGAGATTATTTTCAGCTTCATGGTTGTAGCTAATCAGACAGGCAGTTAAATAAAAGTAATTTTTCATTACGGACTAGCATTTCACATGAATCTTACATCACTGCGACAACATTACACATATCACCGCCACACACGTGCACGCATACACGCTTACATGCAAGTGGAAGGGTTTATTTTTTCCCTTATCAAACTGAAATAGTTTAGAAAATTATCCGAAATGAAATATATATAAGAGTTGTTGAGGTATGTATGCCTGGTACGCATATATGTTTCAACAACTCATATATGTATGAATAGTTAGCTTAGCTTAGGTTAGCTCTACGACTCCGGGCGAGCCGACCCTTTACTCTCAAACCAGTAATAGCTTCAGCGTGGCTCTACCACAAGAATTACTACCGCTATGCAGGAGTGCTTGTACTACTGTGTAGGAGCAGTAACTCTTCATATCGAGGGCCCCTTTGAAGTTGATTACAATTATAACCTGCAGTATCCAATCAATATCATGTGAAATGTTTTTTTCGTTTTCGAACTGACTATGCTATTGACCTAGTAAGGTCTTAACAGCTTCACCGAACTACTAAGGGGAGCGCTTAAAGCGCTCACCCAGCCGATTTTATTTGACAACTAGCTCAAGAGTGCACGGCCCACCTCGGCTTGGGTTGTTGCCTGATGCACATTCAATTCGCGAAATATCTTCTTTTTTTTATCCTGGGGAAATCCCTTATGGATACACCACCCTCTCGGGGGAGAGGGTGGGGTATGTCCGACTCGCACAGACAAAAACCCCATGGTGTACGTCTTCCGCTATAGTTGGGGCGGCACGAGATATCTATAGACTTCATCGTGCCGCCCCAGCGGTTGGCCCAGCAGCAAAAGCGCCGCCGCCGGGCCCCGTCTTGTTGGGAGACAGCAGTGTACACATCGGCCATCTCCTCCGTCCGCCGGACCTGTGCAATGGGAAGGTGGCCCCCCCGACCCATCTTTCCTGGTCCGGTTACAGTGGGAGAAGGCCGTCAAACTGACGGTATGGTCGATACACGATCGACGCCGTCCGCCCGGTCCTGCCGGATTGGTATAATAGAGGATGGGGCTCCCTGACGTTCCGTCTGGTGCAGGTCCTGACCGGGCACGGTTGCTTCGATTGGTACCTGCACCGGATAGCACGCAGGGAGCCGAGTGCCGTATGCCATCAGTGCGGCGTTGACCCAGACACCGTGCAGCACACTCAACTCAACACAGAATTTTAAAAATTGCATTTTTGTTATCAGTATCGTGTATACTTTTGTACCCAACCAGTAAAAAAATATATTTTGATATTACATACAGACACTTCATTTTTATTATATATATAGAGGAAGATATGATAATAAACATTTTTATACAACCTCAAATTCAAACAAAATCATATATTGCTTCGTAAAATCCGTATAAGCTCCTTCATTATATAAAAAGAATCCTGTATTATTTAAATGGAAAATGGAAATTCCCACAGCGTAATTTCTAAATACGAATAACTCCGTCTTTCACATGCATCTTTTTTTACTACACCGAAGATATTTCAGCGCGAAATTTGAGAAAACAAAATTAGGTTTTTTTTACACATGCAGTGCAGTTTCGGGGGGTCCAATAAAGAAATAACAAAAACCCATTACAGTGGTTTTCATAGAAGCACGACATATTGACGGCATTGTACCTACTACAATCTAAACAACTACGAAAGATCAGTAGTAATCCAGCACTAATGATACTGTATATAACATTAACTGATATCAAAAACCGGCAAATAAAAAGTGACATTCACTGTGACTAATTAATCACCACAGGCATGTGCTTATAACGTACTGGGACAGTTCCCTATCACCCGTGTTAAGTCGTTTGTGCACCAATAGATGGCACTGTACAATATCTTTCTACAGCTGTATTGCGATGTTAAAAGCACGCTACATAAATGATCTCATCAGTGCTTGTTTACACCTTCGGATTTCTATATCCCATTCACTAGAGGGTTTCTGCACCCAGTTGATAAGGATTTCTATCACCCATTCGTGATAATTAGATTGTCATAAAAATCGACTTTAACAATATTGAAATAAAAGCTTAATTGTCTCGACGATTCTATAAGCCCTGTCAATGCCCTATCATGCGTAACAACGTTATTAGAAACGTTTATTTATAATCATGCTATATATTATACAACTAATGTCATTTTGTTGTCACGTGCCCGAAACAACACTCAGGTTAGTTTAGATCACGGAACAATCTTCCTTGTGTTAGATCATGTATTTGCCGTCTACCTACGTCCATACCGTTTTGGTTCGTCTCGGAACACATAGCTTACAAAGTGACGCACGTTTACATCAGAGCAGATACCGCAATACTACTTCCTAGAATTTTAGAAAATAAATAACGTTTACAATAACTCATGCGTGTTCCGATCACATCTGTGATCTGGTGATCATTATGTTTGAACTTACGCCGAATTATATATACGGTTTTCGTGAATGTTATATACTTTTGAAGCGATGAATAGCTCAATTGATAGCGTGTTCGGAGACTGTGTCGGTCAACCTATGTTCTTATTTTATTTGATTGTAGCATGCCAAAATGACTACACTATGTCTGATGGTAAACACAGTACAATCCAAAAACAATGGCGACCACCGAGTGTCACACTACCCATCGCCGGTCGCCACTGTCATGCCGGCCTGCGAAAAGCTGGATACGCACAAGCTGATCCCGAAACACGATCCGCAGAAGCGAATCACTATGACGGGTTTTTTCGCCATATACATGGTGGTTGCGACCCAGTCAGGCTGTAAAACCCTACCACCCCGCTTTCGGCGTTGCCTCGTTCGTTATTCAGCAGGGTGCACCACGTGCTGGTGAGGTTGGCTTGGGTGTCACAAGTCTTATCATGTTATTCGACACCCCTAACACCCCCTTTATGTTGGAATGTTTGCAACTGAGTCGGTACTTTCGATGTAGGAAACTATTGTGATGAAACTATAGTATGGTGATAAGGCTTTTGGAAAGCCTGCCTGGCTAGCTACCACACTCAAGTTGACAACGTATCGCCAAGCACCTGTTTAGTGTGCTCCAGTAGTAACCCCATCTAGGTGTGACATGCTTAACATCTCAGACCACATCTTCATTTAACATAAGGTAGTGCTCTGGTCAAATGCTAAAACCTATAAAGAATAATAAAAAATAATAATTATTAGTCGAATAGTATCATGAAACTTTATATGGTGGTGGAGATACGCTGAAACTATTACTGTTTCCAGCATGAATGGGTCGGCTCGCCCTGGATAGTACCACCCCCTCATAGAAAACCGACGTGAAGTAACAGTGCTTGCATTGTTGCGTTTCGTTCGGTCAGTGAAAGTGCCGGAGGCCCACCTCCCCTCCCCCCAAAGGGTGGCACAAGGTGGCAAGATAAAAGACAATAATTGCAGAGTATTTCAGATTTTCACATATTGGCTGGCATAAAATCAGAATTGGCGCAGACTTAAAAATATGTATACCCATAATGAGTATTATATGAGTTCTCTAATTAGATCCTATCTTTTTAAATTCCGACAAGGTATTATATTGTGTAAGGGGTGTCGAATAACATCTAAGACTTGAGACACTCAAGCCAACCTCACGTGCACGTGGTGAACCCGGCTGAATAACGAACGAGGCAATGGCCAAAGCGGAGTGGTAGGGTTTTACAGCCTGACTGGGTCGCAACCACCATGTATATGGCGAAAAAGCGCGTCATAGTGATTCGCTTCTGCGGGTCGCGTTTTGGGATCAGCCTGTAGGTACATATCCAGCTTTTCGTAGGCCGGCATGACAGCGGCGACCAGCGATGGATAATGTGTCACTCGGTGGTCGCCATTGTTTGTGGATTGTACTGTGCTTACCATCAGGCAGAGTGCAGTCATTTTGCCGTGCAACAATAAAAAAAAATTAAATGAAGTGAATTAAATATTATTTTACACTTTTGAGTCCGTTTTCTTTGGAGGCGGTTTTTTTATCATCGGTTTTCAACAACATGGAGTTAATTACGCTTCTTAAATTCTGAATTAAATACGTGTACTTTTCACCATTAATAAGATCCACTTTAGTTTGACGAATAAATTATATTTTGGTTAGATTTGCAAAGGAATTAGTCAAGCATAAACTAAAGTTATCACTTAACTTATGCGATTTTGGTAAATTACCTTGTCAATTATTATAAGGCTTCGATAAAGACAAATTCAAACAATACACAAACATTTGAAACACTAAATAATAAATAATAACAGATGAGAACAAAGTGTACAGAACCCGCCTTATAATTCTACTTCTGGTGAAAGGAGACACTAAATATAAAATATCCGAGGCGAACAAGGTATACTGCACCCGCATTATAATTCTTCTTCTGGTGAAAGGAGAATTCATTTTGAATGCATAAAGGAAAGAGAGTCAGTTAACAAAGAAAGCTTGAGCAAACATTGAGCTTACACTCGTATGAATAGAAACTGTTGACACAAAACTTTGCAACTGCGGAACGTGGAACAATTGACATCTTGTTATGAAATGTGTTATCAAAACTCGTAATATGTTTCGTTTAAATTGAATCTTTTATATTTCTTTATAAAAGGCAATGTAAATGTAACTTGTATAAAAGTAAATTATTAATAGAAACCGCAGTAGTTTAATATCGAAAAATAACAATTTCTAAGTAATCGTTTTTGAATTGCGTTTAGAAAACAGAATAAAGTTTACCAGTTATATCATTCAATGAACCTCAACCAAAAGCTTGACAAGTCAGAGTTATAATAACACTAGCGAGCCCGCTGGCTGTTGTTTCACTCTGATATTTTAAAAAAAATGTGTGTGTGTACTCATGTACACGCGTTAGTAGTTATACTTCTTTGGCGTAACAAGATAAAAATCCTTTCAAAAAATTTATCTTTCGCCTTATTCTACGTTTTTAGAAAAAACGACACTAACAATAGAAAAAAGGTACTTAATACATTGAAAGTTTTAATACAAAGAACTACAAACAAGAAATACAGAGAAACAAAATGTTGACTATAGCTAACTTCAGGGTGTCGGTTATTCGTGACGGTGTGCGTGCGCATCGTAAAAATTTACTCTCATCATTTTTCCCTAACGCGCCAAAAGAAGTATAACTTCTAAAACCCTACCACCATGCTATGTGTTCATCATGATGATGAAGTTGAACTAGTTTTGACGTATTCACTATCTTAGACAACGTCGTTATTTCATATCAGATGAGATTGACGTCAAACATTAAAGCTTGTTATCTTTGTATATAAATTTCTTCTATTTGTTTTTTTTATTTCATAGGTGGCAAACGAACAGGTGGGTCATCTGATGTTAAGTGATCACCACCGTCCATGGACACTAACAACACCAGAGGAGTCGCAAGAGCGTTGCCACCCTTAGGGGTGAAGGGTTAAGGGAGGGAGAGGAGAGTGGAGAGGGGGTGGGAGGTGGGCCTCTGGCGCTCTCACTGACCGAACGAAATGCAACAATACAAGCACTGTTACTTCACGTCGGTTTTCTATGAGAGGGTGGTACTACCCCGGGTGAGCCAACCCATTCATGCTGAAACCAGTAATCGTTTCAGCGTGGCTCTACCACCATTGGCTCTGTACTGTACTGTATGTCACTGAACTCCTCCTAAACGGCTGGACCTATTTTGATGAAACTTTGTGTGCGTGTTCCAATGGATCCGAGAATGGTTTAGGTTCACAATTGGAACCGGTAGGTTGAATTTTAGTATTTTTTTTATTATCAAGGCACGACAACGTCCGCCCGGCCCGTTAGTAAAGTATAAAACAATCTAGAAACAGCCGATTATATCTTAATAATTGAAAACGTGACGTTAATTAGAATTTTATAAGACAGTTAAAGCTAACAAGGATCGAATTATCATTTAATAACTGCGACGAATTCGCTTACTTGTCACTCATCACAATTAACATTCATTAGATGGTAGAGCCACACTGAAGCTATTACTGGTTTCAGTATGAATGGATCAGTTCGCCCGGGGTAGTACCACCCTCTCGCAGAAGACCGACGGGAAGTAACATTGCTTGCATTGTTGCGTTTCGTTCGGTCGGTTCGTCGGACCGCCCGGAACTCAAGGAAATTTTAACTTTGAATAACTTTCAAAGGAGTAAATTTTGCTAAAAATGTTAAGAGACGTTTTTTGTAGGAAATTAAATTCCCTTCAAGAATCTCTATTGATTTTTTTCCGGATACAAATTTTTAAGTGAATGACAAAATCCTAAAGTTAAAAATCAAATTCTGAAATCGTACCAATTTTCAAAGCGTGGTTATGAGAAAACGGTTCATCTGACAAAAAAAATTCAGTCTTTTTTTGTAGACAATTAAATTCTCTTAAAAAAATTTCTCTTCCTCAATTTCGTTTACCTCGACGGTTTAGGAGTTATGAGACAAAAACCCGCTCCGGAAAAAAAAATCAAAATTTGCGATGATAGACCGCTTAATATAAATATTAAGGGGTCAAATTCTCACAACATTGTTTTTTTGTCATCCCAAATAATATTTTCAATATACTTAAAAAAAAGGTGATTTTTTGGGCCAGTCTAATAATAGCCCTTCCTAGGTAAATGAGCTATCAAACACTGAAATAATTTTTCAAATCGGTAGTAGTTCGGAACTAGTTCCTAAGATTACTGCGTTCAAGCAAACAAACTCTTCAGCTTGATAATATTAGTATAGATATACATATTATAATAGATTAATACATTTCCTGATAATTAAATTATCAAATGTCTATATAGAGTACAAAGAAGATAGTTATTTTTACATCTATATAAATAAAAATGAATCGCAAAATATGTCCGTAAGCGCAAAACTCGAAGACGGCTGGTCCAATTTGAATAATTTTTGATTTGATTTATTCCTTGAACTCTGAGGAAGGTTTTTATGGAGAGAAAAATTGGAAAAATTGCATGGAAAAACCTAAAAATCAGTTTACTTTTACTGTAATTGTGATCGCAACTTCAAATTTCTATTAGCAACTTGAACGCATCCGTAATTACGAACCCTTTTTTTTATTTATTGAGTTGACGCATGTAAAGTTACCATTTTATTACAGTTTACTTAAAAAAATTCGCTTTCTCAGTTATAACGAAATGTTCCATATGTTGGTACGTATCTATTAAAAAGATAGGCTAAGAAAAAAAACATATTAAGACGAAGTTCGCGGGGGCAACTAGTTACTCATATAAAATAGAGTAAAATTTTAAACTCAGAGTAACTCAGAATTATTAATATGAAAAAATCTTCATTAATGAGTACATAATTTCGCACACATTATATTTTTAAAACGAAAATAAATGCACATTTTAGTATAAGGATGCAAATAGTAATATTAATAACGTTATACAAAATTAACTTTAATATAAATAAATCATTACATAGTATAAAACAAAGTCCCCTACCGCGTCTGTCTGTCTGTCTGTTCGCGATAAACTCTAAAACTACTGAACGAATTTTCAAGCGGTTTTTACCAGTAGATAGAGTGATTCACGAGGAAGAGTAGTATTAGTATATAATTTGTCTACGTTTTTTTATTATCAGAGCGGGGCAACGTCTGCCGGGCTCGCTAGTAATGACTAATTATAACTTGACACTTCATGTAAATAACTATACACATAAAACAATACATAAAAAAACGAATAATGATCTGTGTAGATATAATACAAAAACACTTTTGCTAAAGTTACATTTTTCCTACCTTGAATATACTGACCGTGTTACATACATTCATCTCAATGACGTCACACGCCCGAGAATAATATCTAATACTCTTGTCTAGCCGTCGTCCTTGAACGAGTAATTTCACGCAGCCGCCATAAAAACTGGCTCAGATCTTACTGAGACGACCTTCGTCTAGGCCAGTGGTACCCAAACTTTTTTGTCGCGTAGCCGCCTTACCAATTTTTACTGTATTGGTTTTTTTTAATGTTATAGGGGGCAAACGAACAGGCGGGGGACGGTAAGTGATCACCGCCGTCCATAGACACCAGCAAACACCAGGGGAGTCGCAAGTGCGTTGCCGGCCTGTGTTTGGGGGACGGGGTCGGGGAGGGGAGTGGGCGTATCCGGCGCTCTCTCTGACCGAACGAAACGCAACAATGCAAGCACTATTACTTTACGTCGGTTATCTGTGAGAGGGTAGTACTACCCTGTACGAGCCGACCCATTCATGCTGAAACCAGTAATAGGTCCAGCGTGGCTCTACCACCTACAACCCCCCCATCTTCTGAACAGCTTTGAATCCAAACACAAAGCGAATTGCTTGCTAAATGAAATCTAATATGTAATTAGGTACTATAAATAAAATAATTCTCTACTATAAAATGTATAATATTTCAATGCTTTCATTCTAATGAAATTTCAGCAAAAGTTCTTATAACATAATTTTTTATAAGTTCATCCTATCGTCGATCAGAAGTTTTCTCCTGTTGACGGATGCAAGTAAACGTGAAATTTTCCAAATCCAGCTCCATTTCGTCATAAAATACGCTTTAGAAGTACTTAGTTATATGCCTATTGTCAAGAAAAATTATTGAAGTACAAACGCATTATCATATTTCATTTTTTTATTTATAAAAATATTAACATTTCGTCAACCCCCCCGCCCTCAGAATTTGTTTTCGCTATCATGGACCCCTTGGAGTTCGAAATTTACTGGTCTATATGGACCACTTTGGAAACTTATGGTCTAGGTTATCGATCTTAGGTGCACTACTCTGAAACAAAGGCACCATTATTTCCAACTATCCTATTGTATATCCAATGTATACCTCATGCCTCTATTCCGTCAAAACATTGAGTCTACTAAGCTTCTAGAAAGTAGACAATGTATTTATGAAGGAAAGTTTCCAACCTTATTCACGAGATGCCGGTGGCAGGTTAAACTAATTCTTCATATGATAAAGAAGCATTAGCGTAAAACAAAATAAATAATTAAGATCCAACATACCAGCTTTAATTCCATCGTTAAAGAATTTTTTGGTTATTTTTGATTATGCAATTTGCTTATTCTTGTCAGGTTCTTATAAATCTTAGGCATTTATAAAATCGGAGATACTTTGCTTTGAGTTTCAATAAATATTTCTTTACATGTATTTTTAACCATGTTGGTGTCAATAATTAAGATTGAAACTTTTAGTATATAGTTTAGTAAGAAATTACATGTATCCAGATGTTTATGTTATGATATAGCAACCAGGTATGCAGTTCACATGCTAGTAAGTTCTCATTGTAACCCGTTACTACCCATAACCAACTTTAAATAGTAACACAATGTGAAGGCTGACCAATAGCTATTTACAGTTCTCGTGGGCTGTGCTGAAACAGCATTGTACCGGCATGTATTGTGGCAAGGGTGTGGCCCTTCAAACCGGTGACAACTGTTTTTTTTTTAAACTTTATTTTTGGCAAGCAATCTTTTAGATTATTACTGCCATTGTCGAATAGTTAATAATATTACAAGTTCTTCTTCTATTTTATTTTTGGCAACCAGTCTTCTAGTAGACTATTACTGCCACTGCCAAGTGAGCATGGATATACAAGTTTCTTGATATAATTTCAATGAACTAACAAGATGGTGGCCATCTTGTTAGAATTTTCTATGGAGTTTTTGTGGCATCTCAGAATTCATGGTCCGTGGTATTATTTTCCATTCACGTCACTTATGCACAATAAACAAACTATATTACATAAAACACCACCAATTTTACACAATATAGAGTCAAGTAACACAAGATTATGAATAAAATATAAAATCCACTACATGACAGACCAAAATCCCGCCAAAAACTCGTGACAACTGTTAGAATCACTACTTTGTTGAAGATTTTAGTATGTTGGTAATACATGCGCAATAAAAACTTGCACCGATTATGCCACTCTTCTGCCAGAAATCTAGCTAATACTAGATCCCGCGAATAGGTAAAAGTTCTTTTCAGATCGCTTCAATATAACTTCCATGAAATGACGGTGTCATTGAATAGTTCCCTTTGAATGGTAAATAGCTTCGGGAATTCAACAAATCCAATATCTCGGCGCAATTCTCATGAATACTTCATAAATCTGTCTGACTTTTGTCTGACATTCGTTTTGTCTGACAGTTCCTTTGTGTATTCTTCGCCTTCAAATCGCTTTTCGAATAATAAGGGTTTTTTAAACCATTAATAGCAAATTTTTGTATTTCTGTTTTCTTATACCAATATGGATTAGACAAAGAAAGAGATATTTTAATACGTGTTTAAATGTTGACAGATTTGTTATAAGTAAAGGCTTAAAACTGTAACGGCGTTACTACAAAAAAGTAAAACACGTATTGGTTGCTTTAAAAAGGTTTCGAATTAAATGCGCAGCGCTCGCCCAAGGCAAGTTCGCGTTATCCTTTTACGCAAGTCTAACCTAACGTAACCAAAGCGAGATAAAAGAGCAAGATGGCGAACATTCAGCGACCGCGGTGCATTTAATTCGAAACCTTTTTAAAGCAAGTATTCAATACGTATTTAACTTGTTTGTAATAACAACCGTAAACTTTTATTTTAAACAATTAGAAGAATCATTCATTATATAATTTACAGTTTTTTTTTTATAAATATCACTTTAATCAATTATAACTGCATGCCATGATCTTTCAAGTGTCTAAGATTCCAGTTTCTATTATATATTATTCAGTAACTTTTTGGTTATTTAGTTATTTGACGGGTAATAAAACATTGTTATTGGTTATCCAACTACAACTAGCAAACACCAGGTTTTACTGCTTGGTACACATATATATCTCATTAACTTACTTAACTAAGGTCATCTCGCAGAAGGAGGCGGCGGAGAGGGCCCGTGAGGCAGACCCGCTAAGTGGCCATCTTCGCCAACGGAGGACCGGCAGGAGGAGGCGGCGCTTTGCCCAACTCCTCCTGCCACCGTAGCCGGCCCTGAGGGGATGAGCCGGGGGGCTCATCTCCTCATTGCACAGGTCCGGCGGACGAGAGGAGGTAGCTGGGGGTACCCAGACTGCCTCTCTATAGGTAGGAGCCCGGCGGTTACCTTCCGGGCGGCTCTACAAGGTGGTTAGCAAGCCCGATCCCTTGCCGCCCCAACAATAACGGTCTGTCGGTACACCGTGAGGTTTTAGTCCGTGCGAGTCGGACATAACCCACCCTCTCCCCCGGGAGGGTGGCGTATCGACAAGGGATTTCCCCATGTTAAAAAAAAAGTTAGGTCGCGAATTGCATGAACTAGGCAACAGCCCAAGCTGAGGTGTGCCGTGAATCCTTGAGCTAGTTGTCAAAATAAAATCGGCTGAGTGTCTTAAGCGCTCGCCTTAGTAATCCGGTGAAACTGTTAAGGCCTTGTTAGGGCGATAGCGTAGTTAGTTCGAAAAAAAAAACAAACTTCACGCTTAGAAATATGGCTTTCCGGAATGAAGTGGTGTATTACTTACAGTAGTAGAGATCTTTAGACAATTTGGTCTTGTGAATTTATTCTGATTTATCGCATTATTGGATGATCCCGGGTATATCCTGTTGTCGATAACTTGTTTATTGGCATGACATTAACGAATGTCAATTGATTGTAAAACTTTACGTTAAAGAATAATAGTAACAAATAATAAGAAACGCATGCGAAACTCGGGTACAGCTTATATCATCATATATATGCATATAATAAAAATGAAGTGTCTGTATGTAATATGAAAGTGGCTAATGATAAAAAAAAAACAAATTTTTAATTTTTTGTTGGTCTGTCTGTCCAATTGTTCCGGATAATGTCTGAAACGGCTGGACCGATTTTAACAGGAATTTCACTGGAAGGCAGCTAAAATTACAGCGGGTTATTAATCGATGCCAACTTTGAACTGTAGGTTGGCATTGACTTCAAATATATTATTCGGTAGCGCGAATATCAATATTTTTTATTTAATTTGGTTAATTTAATTATTCAGTTATTTTTCGCGGTTTAGTGCCTTGTTTGTGTTTCACATCGAAGGCGGTTTATTTTTTTTTGGAAAAAAAAAATTATTTCTCCATTTTTAGTGTTCATAAATATATCTGGTTTCTAATGGGTATAATAAATCGGTTCCAATTTCACGAAAATACGTAAATATAAAATGGGTGAAAATCAAATAAACGATTTTTCACCCCCTTAGGGGTTGAATATTTTCTTCAAATTTGTATGGGACCACCTCTGAATATAATCGATTCAAATAAAAAAAAAGAATCATTAAAATCGGTTCATAATTGACGGAGATATCGATTAACATACATAAGAAAAAAAAAATACACACAACCGAACGTAGTAAGCTCCTTTTTCGAAGTCGGTTAAAAAAGAATCATTAAAATCGGTTCATAATTGACGGAGATATCGATTAACATACATAAAAAAAAATACAAACAACCGAACGTAGTAACCTCCTTTTTCGAAGTCGGTTAAAAAAGAATCATTAAAATCGGTTCATAATTGACGGAGATATCGATTAACATACATAAAAAAAAATACACACAACCCAACGTAGTAACCTCCTTTTTCGAAGTCGGTTAAAAACAGCTTTTTATATCTTGATTTATATTTATGCAAGATTTCAAGACGTTAGCTCATTCATTGTATACAATTCAATATTATAATTAATAGTAATTTCGAAGGTAGAAAGGTCTTTCTAAAAAGATATTAGACCATAAATGTATTACTTATTGACAATATGGGCATATTATATCGTCATAAAAACATCTTTAAATTATTGTTTCATTAGTTCCTTATACAGCGTGAGCACTGAGGTGGGTTAAGTTTCTAAATATGTTGCTGATGATAAACCTTATTTGACACACTGTTAGTATTTATATATCTAATGTATACGTTACATGTTGTAAGTGGCGTGCGTGTCGTAGTTACAGTTGTTTTTAAAGAGCAGTTCTATAATTGTATATGGTCTCACAATTTTATATTCCTTTAATACAATTTAATGTATCTGGACAGTAATCTGTGCTATAATGTCATATAGCGCCATTTCACAATATTTTAAGGTACTAGTCCAATTTATGTAACAACGTGGCAACAAAGTATCACCAATATTTATACATACATATACTAGCGGCACCGGTGGACCTGATAATAAAAAAAACCTTGACGAATTATATACCTAAGGGCGCTTTCAGTTTAAACGGATGGTACCGGCTGCTGCCGCGTGAGAGCAGGGCACTGCACACGGCTGGTTATGTTTTTCATACAAAATGTGTCGAACCGAGAACGGGCGAGCAAACGTCCGTTGGCAGGACGGCAACTCCGCGATCGCCATGTGCTTCTTATTTTGATTTACTAGTGAGAAGGGCACATCGAGTTTTGCATTTTGTAAAATAAATAATTTTGCCTACTTTCTTACTATGGGTAACACAAAAATAGAAAAATTTATAGACGATAAATGCAGATCCGGCTTGCTGTATGAAACTCAAAATATGATGATTATTTTAATCTTATACAGTGTAAAAGATTTGAGGTATGAGGTATATGTAAAAAATAATACAAATTTTAAAAATAACAAGACGAATGAAAGAATTACCCAGGTAATCATGTATTTCTGTAATCAATTTTTTTTAACAAAAGCAGCACCAACATTATCTCTTCCTCGTCTGAATCTATGGCTCCACCGAATATAGATATTGGTGGACATCATAATACAGTTCGACTCCGCACTCGGACTCAGCAGTCCGACACAAATCGTCTAAGCTGAAAGAGCCTTAACTTTTCTCACGAATCACTTTATCTACTGGTGATTCGCAGAAAAGTCTATTCAGTAGTTTTTGAGTTTATAGCGAACAGACAGACAGTCAGTCGCAGCAGAGGATTTTCTTTTATAATATGTAATGCTACGTATATACTACAGGTTTGAAATTTATGATATTACATACACACAGCATAGCTTGTCACTAACGAAACTTAAAATACATATTATAACCTAGTTTAGGGGAGTTGTTGGCGGGTTTTGAAATGGGCTAGAAATGATCGCACGACACTAACTTGTAATAATATTAACTACTCGACAATGGCAGTAATAATCTAAAAGATTGGTTGTCAAAAATAAAGTTTAAAAAAACTAGTTTCACATATAAATAATAATACGTTTTACAACAAAACATCATTCGTGTTATTACAAAAAAGTTAAATACATATTGAATACTTGCTTTAAAAATAGTTTCAGTACTTTCGTATTAAATGCACCGCAATCGCTGGCCGGTACCGTGGCAAGCTCGCGTTATCCTTTTTCGCAAGCCTAACCTAACCTAACCAAACAGATAAAAGAGCAAGATGTCGGTCAAACGTTCGGTAAGCGCGGTGCATTTAATACGAAAGTACTCAAACTTTTTTAAAGCAAGTGTTCAATACGTATTTAACTTTTTTGTAATAACGCGGCATGTGTCTTTTCAAGCGTAACCTTACCAGTTAGGTGAATTAATATACGTATATCTACAAACTGTCTTTAAAAACGTACATAGACAAAACATATTATTTTCTTTTTTTACTACATTACGATATTCCCTTTCATACTATGAATGAAACACACTAATATTGACGAAGTGCTTAAATTGTAAAAATAGTGTTCCGATTCTGCACAAACACACTGTCTAAAAGCTGCTGCGGTAATCGATTCCGTCGAGAGTCGAGACCCTCCACGTGCGGTAGTTTTTGCATCTGCCGCGTCAAAGGTTCGTTTACATTCGACGAATAACTTTTATTAATACATCTTTTGAATTAAAGATTGTGTTTTATGATTTTGACATTAATTTCATAGTGATTATGTGGGAATATATTTATTACTCAGAACTTCAGAAAATTTTAATTTATCTCTTGTAAATAAATCGAAAAATGGAGAACATTACTACTTACAAATAATATAATAAAATTATGAGAAAGATAATATTATTAAAAATAATACTAGCACGCACTGTGACGTTTTGTCTGTGACCACAATGTTAATTTTAAACTAATGAAAATTCAAATTTCGATTTCAAGCGCCATCTCAATGGTTATTAATTAAATGTTCATTAGACTTTATAGAATAATAAACATATTTGAGTGTGACCATTAAACGCAAAATAATGTTAATTTTCACAGCTGCCTACGATTAGGTCAACATGATGCATATATGATGCACCTATGTGTGCACAGATGCATACACACTGTGTATGAAACATCGTAACGGTGTGAACCCACCTTTTCATCAGCAAAAAGTTTGCGATCTGTGTGTCCTTAACATGTAATACAAACATTTATAGTGTTCGTTCTTTTATTCCTTATATCATTCAGTTTTTCACGTTGACCGTGTAGTGAGGTCGTGTTGTAAATATAATTTAGTGTGTGAATCTGTATACAGAAAAATGTTGCTTAAGCTGGTAAAAGGTATGATATAATTTTAAATTAATTTTAGATAAATGTTAAGTGTAATGTAAGTTACCTTTACGTGTGATTAAAGTATAATTTTATATGTCTTATTTACATTATAAAGACTATTTTCGATTTCAAATCATAAGACAATTTTATATTATAAATACGCTATTCGCTATGAAAATTGAATTTTTCAGTTTAGCTAAAAAAATAAAATAACTTTTTTGAATGAAATATGATAATACTATTTAATGCATATATATATATATATATATATATTTGTAGTGATTTTTTATTTTATTAAGTTTTTTTTTTTTTATTTTTATCATTTGTACTTAATAATTGCAACCTTTTTTTTTCGAACTGACTACTCTATTGACCAAGCAAGGTCTTAACAGCTTCACCGGACTACGTAATTACAACCTTTTTACCGATTCTGAAAGACATCAAAATTTGTAACCGCGATAATCTTCTAAAAAATTGTCTATTTGCCTATACAATTCTTATTATCACCGGTCTAGCTGTTTAAATATTAAATGTAGTAATAGATAATCGCATTAATAAGTTTGTAGATATCAGTCTATTTTAATAATAATAAAAATTTATTTTTATTTTCTCATTAGTGATCGTCAACATTTTACACTTTAATAATTGAAAAGATATACTCTTTGTTTAAAAAAAATGTCAAACAAGTATCGTGTAGTTGGGGTTATATGGAAATTAAGTTATTATCTGTTTGACATTAAATATGTTTACGAATAATATGTTGTCACAATTATATCCTTGACAAACTACATACTAGTATTAACATAGAATGACACGTTTTAATCTGTATACATATAAGTTTTTAATTCAATATGGTTTATATTCGACCTCATTTTTGACACTAAATAGTGATGGGAAATAAACTCGTTGAATTTTATGTGTTTCAAAAAACTTTACACTTCGTCTCATGCACAATTATATTTTCAGTGACATCAATAACCATTTTTTTAAATATTTGATCAACCAAGTTACTAGCGGGCCCGGCAGACGTTGTCCCGTTCTGATTATGAAAACATCCTTGACAAATTATATACTAAAACGTTCTTCATCAATCACTCTATCCACCGGTGAAAACCGCATGAAAATCCGTACGGTAGTTTTTGAGTTTATCGCGAACAGACAGACAGTTAGACGTGGCAGAAGACTTTGTTTTATACTATGTAATTAATGATAATAATAACATAGCGATTCATCAAAAACTCACCTCCACACACGTGCACGCATACACGCTTACACATGCAAGTGGAAGGATTTTATTTTTTTCCCTTATCAAACTGAAATAGTTTAGAATATTATCCGATACGAAATATATATAAGAGTTGTTGAGGTATGTATGCTTGGTACACATATATGTTTCAACAACTCATATATGTATGAATAGTTAGCTTAGGTTAGCTCAGATAGGTCGCGAATTGCATGTATCAGGCAACAGCCAAAGCCGAGGTGTGCCGTGCACCCTTGAGTTAGTTGTCAAAATAAAATCGGCTGAGTGCCTTAAGTGCTCGCCTTAGTAGTCCGGTGAAGCTCTTAAGACCTTGCTTGGTCAATAGCGTAGTCTGTTCGAAAAAAAAAAAACTAGACAAATTTCGATCGACAGATTTCGATCCAAGTTTTTTTGTTTCACATACTAAACATTTGATCCTTATTTAAAATAAAACCTATCACGATATCTTCATTTAATATTAAAGTTGTAAGAATCTACGGTTTTTATGTGTACTACGCATTTAGCGATGTGTAAAATGGGGCAAGCGGTGTGTATGCATGCGTAGGAGAGGGGAACATTGTTTACAAGAAAATGTTGTAAGCAAATTATATTTTTACTTTTTTTAAATACTTTATTTCTTTAAACTTAAAATATTTTATTAAGATAATATAGACGCGGACGAAATCACGAATGTCTGTTAGTTTTAAATATTTGTTTAACTCTAAGTAACGACAGATATAATATATGTACTTTTTTGTTATTTATTTCTTAATAAATTATATAAATAAAATGCAAATTTAAATTCAGCGATTTATTGTAAACTCGTTTTTACCGTTTTAATCCAATTGTCATCAAAATTAAAGAACCCTTGTGACAGCCCTATTGTGAAATAATTACACTAGATCAAAGGGATAGCCAGTGCACGTACAATAGCCACAAAAGTTTCATCAGAAACTAGGTAATTAAAATCGGTCATGCATCCGTTTGGAGCACGAAAACAATCTGTAATAATGGACTTGTTTTCGAACTGACAAGTCCCTTTTTTTTCGAACTGACTACGCTATTGACCAAGCAAGGTCCTAACAGCTTTACCGGACTACTAAAGCGAGCGCTTAAGGCACTCAGCCGATTTTATTTTGACAACTAGCTCAAGGGTGCGCGGCACACCTCAGCTTTGGCTGTTACCTGGTACATGCAATTCGCGACCTATGTGAGCTAACTTAAGCTAAGCTAACTATTCATACATATATGAGTTGTTGAAACATATATGTGTACCAAGCATACATTTTTTTTTTTACATGCGGAAATCCCTACGGATTCCCACCCGAGCCGGGCAGCTGCGGGTGGGGTATGTCCGACTTGCACGGACTAAAACCCCATGGTGTCTTCTCACACCTATTGGCCGGGAAGCAGGAGCTGCCGACTGGCACTGCGTCTACTCCGCGGCAGGTGTCGGCCCCTTTTCAGGGGCCTCTTCGCGGTCGAGGGGTCAGGATCATCGACCCCTCAGGGGTGGGCGAGGGTTGCCCTCTCCAACGATCGTGGGAGTTGCATCGGCACAATGCGCCTTAACCACATGGGCCTGAGCAGAAATTTCGCCAGAGCGACGGACGTGCCCGCGTCCGCCGCCCGCAGGCCCTCTTTACGGCGGCCTCAGGTCATTGCTGACCCTGCGCCGCCGTGATCGTCGACCGCGGGAGGGGAGCTGGCTGGTCTGCTCCCTCACCCTTTCCACCGCCTCCTTTGCGAGCATAACCGCCTTGCAGTAGGAGGCGACGGAGCTCCATCCGGTCTCGCTCCCGACCATCCTACGGATGACGGCCGTATGACCGCGACGAGCTCACGGCGTGGCATGTCCCAGGCGGAACACTCGGCAAAGGTGTGCTGCGCGGTGTCTTCCACGCAGCCACAATGATGGCACCCTGGCAATGACTCTCGGCCTATGCGACACAGGTAGCTCCCGAAGCAACCATGCCCCGAGAGCACCTGGGTCAGCCGGAAGCACAGGGTGCCATGTTGCCTGGACAGCCATTCAGCGAGGACCGGCCGAATGGCCTCTACTATCGCCACGCCGGAGTTCGGTCGCTCCAGCCGTTGGGTCCACTGTTGGACCACCAGGATCTGGAGGAGCTGGGATCTCAGCGCCTCGATCTCCCGAGGCGCGAGTCCACTTCTCAGCTCCAGCGCCTCCACGCGTCGTTGATAGAGTGACGCGTAGGCTCTCACCAAGCATACATACCTCAACAACCCTTATATATATTTCGTATCGGATAATATTCTAAACTATTTCAGTTTGATAAGGGAAAAAATAAAACCCTTTCACTTGCAAGTGTAAGCGTGCACGTGTGTGGAGGTGATATGTGTAATGTTATCGCAGTAATGTAAGATTTTGTGGCACTGTATCGTGCGAGCAGCGTACTCAAGGGCTCCACGCCGAGGGAACGGACCTAGGCTTGAGCAGCTGCCGAGGGGGGCCTAGTCTGATAATGGACTTGTGTTTTGGGATATTATCAATAGTACAGTTTAAGTAGTTACTTAAACTATATAGTTATTATAATAAACTATATAGTATATAGTTATTAGCAATATATATACACTAACTTTACGCGACTTCATCTACATGTGTATCGTGTTAATCAGTATAAAAGGTAGCCTATATTATTCTCTAGGTTCAATACACTATTCAGGCCAAATTTTTTTTTTTTTTTAAACTGCGTGACGCTTTGCCTCAGTCACACCTGATGGAAAGGGAGGACGATGCCTAGGACGTAACGTATTCGCCCAGCAAAAGCTTATTCACTCTTCTTTTGTAGACCGTTATTATTTTAAAAACTTCAGGAAAGACAGACGCAGGCAACGCATTCCACTCTTTTACGGTTCGCATATTAACCGACGGTGCAAAGCACTTCGTACGGATAAATGGTATATCGACTGCGAATGGATGGAGGTCTATAATTTCATAGTGATCCATTCAATAATTTAGTCTATAAACACGAGTAGACAGAATTACTAGTTTTGTTATTAAATATGGATTGATGTTTTACTGACGTTGGAGAGGTGGTTGAAAATATAACTTATTCGTCTATATAATGAACGCATGTTTGATACATGAATACGTGTATTTGAGGTAAGGTTTTGGATAATAAAGAAAATACTTTCCTTACATTAATGACCTTTCACTTTAAAAAAAACTCAAGCATAAACAAACTAAGTGCTGGAAGTTAGTACACTATCACGCACGCATCTCGCATCAGGCAAGATACCGTCATGTAAAAATGAAAATAGATTCTTCACTTAACATTCTATGCCGGCGAATGATAAAAATATCTAGGCGACAGGCGTACGTTATTTCAACCTAGGCAGACACAGACGGACGTGTTTCAATCATTCGGTTATTAATAAAATGCCATAACTGTCACTCTTTGTTCTTTGTAATATTTTTATTCGTACGTTGTCCATAGAACATAGAAGTATTAAACTACATTCTAACTAATAATATAAGTATGTATGTGAGTTCGATTGTTTGTTTGTTACCTTGTGAGGATACAGAAATTGGTATAGGGTGATACTTTTCATCTCAAAATACTGTACTTTTCCAAGCCGATCCCTTAACATTACATCAAAGCATACTTATAGGTGGTAGAACCACGCTGAAGCTATTACTGGTTTCAGCATGAATGGGTCGGCTCGCCCGGGGTACTACCACCCTCTCATAGAACACCGACGTGAAGTAACAGTGCTTGCATTTTTGGGTTTCGTTCGGTTTGTGAAAGCGCCGGAGGCCCACCTCACCTCTCCCTCCTCTTCCCCCAACACAGGCTGGCAACGCACTTTTGACTCCCCTGATGTTGTTATTGTTTATGGTCGGTGGTGATCACTTAGCATCAGGTGACCCATCTTATTGAGTTTTGTATACATGCGGAACTAGGAAAAAAAGGTGCATCTAGTTGAAATATTTGCCTATGAATTTTTGTTCTCGAATTATACTTCGCCTAAAAGTAAGTACAATAGTATTCAATATTTTAATCTTATGGGTTTCATTTTTTATAATTTTTTTTGCCCCATGGTTTGATTTTAGTTTTTATTGTTGAATTGAAACTTCTTATGGCAAGGTAGGGAAAACTTTCCTTACGCGTTAAACGTAAGGTAAGTATGTATTTGAGTGTATTTGTAAGTAAATTTGTAAAATTTTTATGCTATAAAGATTTTAAAGAATATACGAACTATGGTGAACTATGTAAATATTTTCGGCTAGACCCTTTAGAAGTGCGGCGTCGACAACACGAAATGATGTTATTGCACTCTATACTATCGGGCTATATTGATTGTCCCGATCTTTTGGGCTCTGTATCACTGCGAGTACCAACGTACCGTATACGCAAAGCACCGTTGTTTGCTGTCCCACATGCTAAATCTAACTATGCTCAAAATTCAATACTGTGTCGCATTGCCCGATCTTATAATGAAGTATACGATACGGTAGACATATTTCGATATTCACGTAATACATTTAAAAGTGAAATAAAGAAATTACAACGCTGAATTATACAATTATAATACAAAAAGGATAAAGCAAGCACACAAGTCAGAAATACAGACACACACATTCCGACACGCGCGCAAACAAACACACGTACACACACATTATACTAAACGCCAGTAAAGGATACATGTCTTTCTTTTGCCTACTTATATGTATATTACTATGTATCACTTTCTGTAATTGTGAAATCCTGTTTGGCTTTAATTGTTACCTACTGTAAGATATTATATAAAAATACTGTATGCTGTTGGATTTCCAAATAAATAAATAAATAAGTATCTATAAGTGTGTGTCGGGGTCTAGTAGTATACAAAAATAAGTAAAAATATAATTATGTATTTATATACTTCGTATAGTATATAGTTTATGAGCATTTTGATATATTTATAATTTAATATATGTATATATATATATATCGTGTCGATATATATGTATCGGGAAAACGTTATTCCCGTTGGCATCGTCATTAGTGGTTACGGGATTAGTGGGCGTCATTCGGGTAAAATACGAGCACAAAACACAATATTCACAGCTTCACTTTATTTTAATTTAGATTCAACAATAGTTTTACACTATACAATGATATCGCTGCAAAAATTAACAATTAAAACCGAGCAGCGAGTTCGAGGCACCGATCTTACTTTAATCACCGAATATAATAATACTCTCATCAACGCTCCAACTCGATCTGTTGCTATCAAGCAAATGTCCCACATAAACTGTGCGCCTTCTATAAGTAAAAATGACGCCTCGACTTCGCTCGAGGCACTGGCTCTGCTCTGATTGATCTTTACGTAAATTACAATATATGTAACTTCTATTACATTATTAAGGTTTTAAAAATTTTAAAAATTAAAATTTTAAAAATTTTAAGTTTTTAAAAATGTAACAAATGAAATAGAATAAAAATTAAGTATTTTGAAAGTACTAAAACTATACGCCTCTTAAAGTAAAGGTTGCCTCAAATCCGCTCGAGGCACATGGTCTATTCTGATTGGTCGTTATATGAATTACAATATTTATAACTTTTATCAGATTATTAAGGCTTTTAAGTTGTAGAAAAATGTTACATATCAAATAAAATAAAATTAAGAATTTAGACGAAGACAAAATATTATGTGTGCAAACAATAATCAACTCGACATATACGTTTCCTCCGACATATATATATGTATACTAGTAGGCCAGGCGGACGTTGTCCTGCCTTAATAATAAAAAAAAATCTAAAATTCAACTGCAGTGCCACCTATCGGGTGCAATTGTATCCAAATCTAAACCATTCTCGCATCCACTGGACCACGCACACAAAATTTCACCAAAATCGGTCCAACCGTTTAGGAGGAGTTCAGTGACATACACACGTACAGAAGAAATTTATATATAAAGATAGATATAAGTCAAATCAATCAATCAAAAAACAAAAAAAAAATCAAGTCAAGTAAAAATATCCTTCATTCAATTTAGGTCCTGAGAAGGCGCTTCTGAACGTCAAGGCTACCACCTGTTCGAAAAACAACTCAGTCATCGAGAAGAAACGGCAAGAAACTCGATCTGGTTTTTTCCTTCACGTTATATATTTTTACAACACATAAATAGTTACATTCTTTATTAGTGGATGCACAGAGAGTGGCGTCATTTCCAGACTTCACAATCGTTCACATATTGATCCACTCAATAATAGCCTTTAGATATTAAAGCCCGCTTGACATGGTTCTTGAACTCACTATCCGGCAAATTGGTAATGTGTTTTTGGACTTTGTTATAAAACTTAACACTATTACCTAAAAAACTGTTGGATTTGGTGAGCCTGAAGCATGGAATGTCTAATTTGTTGCTGTTTCTAGTATTTAAATTATATTGGTCTGTTACTAGATCCAGCATATCTAAGTTTTTGCGGATATACATTAAATTATCTATATATATAATAAAAATGAAGTGTCTGTATGTAATATCAAAATAAATTTTTTTCACTGATTGGGTATGAAAGTATACACGCTTCTGATAACAAAAATGCAATTTTCAACATTTTTGTCGGTCTGTCTGTCTGTTTGATCCGGGTAATCTTCGAAACGGCTGAACCGATTTTGACGGGAATTTCACTGACACATAGTTGAAATTACAGTGGATTTCTTAGGATACTTTAAATTAGACTAAGTATTAACCGCAGCTTCGTCTGCAATGCTATCTACAAAATGATTGGACCGATTTTCACCAAACTTTCTCCAGCAGATAGCAGACATCATTTCAAGTAATTTAGTCTATTTTAATTTAGACTAGCTGTTAACCGTGGCTTCGCCCACTGTGCTGTCACCAAAACGGTTATAGCGATTTTCACTGGTAGATAGCGAACCTAATAAAAAGTAATTGAGGTTATTCTATTTTAGACTAGCTGTTACCCGCGACTTTGTCTGCATGAAATTTAGCAAGATTTCAACTCATTCTTTATTTTTAATAAGAGAAATAATTATCAGCCTATTGTTTACAATTCGGCATTATAATTATTAATAACATTAATGATATAGAGGTTTTCCTAAAAAGATCTTAGATGTTACACAAATCACGTATAGAGTCAATGCAGTCAGGAATGGCAATAAACACTCTGAAGGCACTGTAACTATTTATCCGGGCAGAGCTTCGCCTTACAGTAACTTCCACATAGGAGTGCGTGCAGGAACAGACAAGCGTTTATTTTTTGTATAGTCACAAAATCTTAATTATAATAATGGCAATGTATATTAAATATAATGTAAATCTTAATAATAATATTTTAAGTTTTTGTTTCGTTAGTTCCTTATACAGTGTAAGTGAGCACTGAGGTAGTTATATGGTGGGTTAAGGTTCCAAATGTGTTGTTGATGACAAACCTCATTTGGCACGCTTTTTGTATGTATATATCTAATGTACACGTTACATGTTACTTTTAGTGGCGTGCGCGTCGTACTTACAATTGTCTTTAAAGAGCGTTTCTGTAATTTTACATAGTCTCACAATTCTATAATTCTTTAATACGATTTAAAAAAAAACGCGTGCGGATCTGCGGATACAGCTAGTCAAGAATATAACTGTTGGCGCGCATTATATATTTTCAGGTTTTCGAACGCACAAGCATCCCTTTACCTTCCTTCCTTGCAATCACTCTGTCACTTACGCCACGATCCTTACCGCGGACGCAACAAAAAAAACGATCTCTTATTCATACGCAAGAATTGGTAGTCACTACTATTATAAAACATTTTGTAAAAAGCGCATAGACACTAAACCAAATATATAGTGCATAATATATATCGCCGCGAGTGAAGTGAAGTGAAACCAGCATAATCAACACCGGTGAGTCCGCATCCCTTATTTCGCAAACCCCCCCTTTGAACCAGCACGTTTACGCACGAAACAATAACAAAGAAGTTTCAATTTCTCCGTTTGTACACAATGATACACGCACTGTTTTTTTTAAATATCATGAGTATTGAAAGCATTACCCATATGTAAATACATATCTGACCTTAAGTCTAGTATGTTTTCTTTATTAATATTTTTTTGTTTTTTATCGGACTGTCTAATGTTTTGTTTTCTATAGTTATGAATAAGTAAACATTAGGGATACTTCTGTAAAGAACAAAATATAAAAAGGGATTTTCCATTTTAAATATTCCTTCTTTCAGAAAACTTCCATTTTCCGCAAAGTAACACTTATCTGCTCTCTCTTTTAATTTTCCTATTCGACAACCCTATCCGGGACCCACTCACTGTGCAAGTGTACTTGAGGCCTGGCGACTTCCGTTATGACGTTGCAGTTACAATACCTTCATTAAAAATGGTGAGCTCAATTTTAAAGTGTAAGCCGTAAGATTTTATTCCCTTTTGTACGGCAAGCTATTATTTTAAAACCATCGATACGGTAATTTCTACCTAGACTTATATATTCTCTATAGTCTTATATATCTCTTATAGTCTGTATAGCAAACACGAGCATAGATTAAAACTGTGCATAAAGCATTATCTTGCCTATTTAATATTCAGTACAATTAATATTAAAAATACATCCTATTAAATATACCTTATACTTGAAGCGAAGTCCTGAACAAAAATATACAAACAATTCGTAATTTTTAGTTTAGACGATAATCGTATAATCGATTACGGCTGGAGCAAGAATGACTAAAATATAAGTGAATTTAAAGGAAAAAAATTTGTAAATTATTAACTCCTCCAATGGAAATACACATTAAAAAAATAATTATGTTATAACTTTCCATTTATATAATATTTTATATGGCTTCATTAATCAATTATTACTAACAGAATCTGTTCGTGAAACTTGAATTACCAAAGTTTACAGTTTGTGTTTTCGAATGAATTGTAAAGCTTCGTTACTCTTATATTTCTCACTAACTAATAATTAATAATCTTGACTGAAAGTTGTATGAAATTACTTCTTCTACAGTTTCACAATAGTGCATATTTTTAAAAGAGCCCATTAGGTGAGTTCCTGGACCCTAATATATGACAAAAGTAAGCCAACTGCATGGTTCTTTAGTGTACACGTAGATTCTCCAGCCATCTGTGTGTTGAGACAGATGATTATTTTAAGTTAATGCTTATTGTTAATTTCGCCTCAATTTTACGCCAAACTTTTTGATTCTGTACCATTAAGTTTGTGACATATCGGTTTTTATTTTATGATCAGTAAGTTATTTTTTGTATATATTTTGTATATACTTTTCTGTTACTTTCATTTAGTTTCTAAATCTATTTAAGTAGCTAAAATTCTTTGAAATTGTTACAATGAACGGTCAGGCTAGTACTGAAACTTAAAAACTGTAACCTAGTACTACTGTAAACTGTAAAACTGCAAACTTGTGACGGCCATCCGAATGAACCTATTTGTTCATTATTTGTAACTTGTTTTCACATCAATATTAAATACTTTTTTTTTATTTCAAGATAAACATTAAAGAAGAGACTTAAGGAGATAAATAGAACACTGACCGTAGCAAATGTATGTACCGCCAAAACAAGAAAAGAAGATAAAAAAAACAATTCTGATTTAGTGTGTGAAACAAATTGTAGAATAAAATTTAAAAAAGAAAATCGTAGTATTTAATCCGTTTTTTAGGGAAATTAAATTGAAAAATGTAAGGAATTTATACTTTAAATTCTTGACCTTGACAATACTGCTAAGTCAGGAATTTTATTAGGATTCGTAAACTGGCATCGATCGTTGACGTTTGCTGCGTAAGCCGACTGGGCGGTGTTGGGCGGGTACTGCAGTGGGCCGCAGACTCAAGGGCGACGCGATGCGGCAACACGGCCACGACTCGACGCGAACGGGCGCAGAGGAGCGCGGGCGGGCGGCTAGCGACACCCGGCGCAATTCACAAGCCCTCAACTAGATAAACTCGACAGCTTTGACGTTCTCATCATTTTTTAAATCGTATAATCTATTTATTTTGTGTCTAATCTTAAATCTTGTCAATTTATTATTTTACACCATTGATTGAAAACATTATTAAAAGATTTGATCGCTTAGGTTCTTCTCGTAGTAATCTGATAGAAAACTATAAATATTCAGGACTTTTGAAATTGTTAATATGTCTTTGGTAAGCGTAGCGATTAAGGCCACTCAATTTCTGTTCGAGTAAACCAAAAAATTAAGGTCGGTATTTTAATTGTAAGAAATTTTTACATAATATAATGAAAATTTGATATTCTTTTAAGGGCTGTTTTTTTTTTAATAATGGGTGACACAGTGAATATATAGTATTGCCTCTTCTACCTGTCACAACTGTCTGTATACGGCATACCTTTTATTAAATTGTATATGGAATTTTGTGGTACTAGATTTCATCTTTCAACCAATGCAATTTTGAGATCGTTTAGGTTAGTTAGTGCTGGATTTCTTTGTTTAATTTGTTTTCCCAGTTTATCCCAAACATGTTCTATCTGATTTAGGTCTGGCGAGCGTGTTGTCTACACAGAAACCTGAATTCCGACCTCAGCAATATACTCCGATACTACTGCCACAGTGTGAGGACAGCAGTATCGTGCATTAAAAGAAAATTATCCTCCATGAGTGGGGCAAAAGGCATCATAATGTGCTCTGAAATGTCTTTTACATATTTTACCGCACTTAGGGACCCTTTTTTTTTTCGGACTGACTACGCTATTGACCAAGCAAGGTCTTAACAGCTTCACCGGACTACTAAGGCGAGCGCGTAAGGCACTCAGCCGATTTTATTTTGACAACTAGCTCAAGGGTGAGCGGCACACCTCGGCTTTGGCTGTTGCCTGATACATGCAATTCGCGACTTATGTGAGATAACCTAAGCTAACTATTCATACATATATGAGTTGTTGAAACATATATGTGTACCAAGCATAAATACCTCAACAACCCTTATATATGTTTCGTATCGGATAATATTCTAAACTATTTCAGTTTGATAAGGGAAAAAATAAAACCCTTCCGCTTGCATGTGTAAGCGTGTATGCGTGCACGTGTGTGGAGGTGATGTGTGTAGTGTTGTTGCAGTGATGTAAGATTTTACTTAGGGACCCGTTTGCTACGATATGTAACACCATACATGCTCCTAAGCAAATATCATCCCATATCATTACCAACCCTTAAGGTTGTCTTCCAACAACTTTAGACTCAGCGTACATTTCTCTGGATTGTCTTCATATATCCAATATAATAATATTTTCAGAATGTTATTGGGATTACCACGATTTTGTAGTGCTTCTGGGATGTTTGCAAATGCTAGGATTGATGATTTCTACGCTATAATCCGTAAAAAATAGCATCTATCCTATAGGTTGCTATGCTGACGATACCGTTATTTACACTTCCAGCTTGCGGTCGGACTTTCTTAGGAAGCGCATCGAAAAGGCCGTTTGCACACTCGGTGAATGGTTTCGTCGATGGCGCATAGAAGTTAATCCTGATAAGAGTGCCGCG